>JAOXNO010000001.1:149664613-149694788 GCA_028565335.1 Limnodromus scolopaceus
CAGCAGGGGAGTTGGACTAGATGATCTCTATGGTCCCTTCCAACTCTAAAAATTCAGTGAAATTCAGTGAAATTCATGTGAGTACCTCTTTTGTGAGTAATACCCCAAACTCTCAAAAATGGAAACTAAGTTCTTCTTAGAAGAAGAAAAGAAAGAAAAAAGAAGAAAGAAAAAAAAAAGACCGAGAGTGAAATAGTTATTACCAGGTTGTTTGGTTCATCAAGTTTCATGTAAATTACAGTAATGGCTACAAGTCCAGGGCAGAGGTCAGCTGAGTCCACTCAGCCTTTTCAAGCAATTTACTACTGACTTACACTCAGCATGGTCAGAGAATTAATTTATCAGTATATTCTTCTACCAACAATGAAATATTGATCCTTACACCTTGTAAATTGCATTTTATAGAACCCTGATGCACCCTGTATGGGGCCCCAAAAAGCTGGCTATTGAAAGATTAACTTTGCTCATGCAGAAGGAGGAATCAAGAATACAGCTCAGCTGCATCAATTGCTACATATGTTCTGTCACAAATATAATTACACCCATCAGCTCAGAGAAAATGCATAAACAGTGCTGCACAGCAACAGAAGGCAGAGTCTACGTGAATCTCAAGATGGCTTTACTCATTTCAAACTAATAGTTGCATAGAGGAATGATACACGTTTCGTTAAACAAATAGCAGTAAACAGCCTGGCAAGTGAGCTATCATAGTGACATGTTCCACAGGCTTCATTTTTCAAAAATCCAAAGGAGTTTTGAAAATGCTACAGAAACAACAGGCCTCTGCCTTTATACGAAACAGACTGTAAACATGAAAAAATATTCTAAATTGCAATCTTAGAATTGCAGAGTTTTGAATTCCAAGAACTAGAGAACTGTTAGGCTTCAGAGTGAAGGCTTCTCCGGTGGGTAGACAAGAAGCAGCTTTACCAAGTGTGCACATGTATCATCCTCTGAGGCTCAGACAAGGAGACCTGATCTCAGGAACTGCCTCCCCTTAATCAAGTTTGTAATTCTGGAGAGTCTACTCTCCTTCCCTAGGGAGTGATACTTTTCATGAGTTTAGAAGGAGCAACAAAATGTTACTCACACAGTAAGTAATTCTTGCTGCCTGAATCAAAGAATGACCTTCATGTTGCTTTTCAAAGGGGAAATGTGGTTTAGATATTCAGCTGAAATGGGACGACAGCCAGCATGAATAAATAGGGTAAGAAAACCAAATGAGTATGTACTATGGGAACGGATTCACATTTTAAAAAATGGAAAGTCAAAAAGAAAGGCATAGGATGGAAAATATGCTCCAAATACCCTGTAAAATCAGAACAAGAGCTACATGCTCACAAATTCTGCAGGAGATGAGATGGAGATGGAACAATTAAAACTGTAGTGACCCTGCAGGGCACAGCATTTGGTGATGAGTATCAGTGCTGATGATGGGCAGGAGCTTAACCTAAAAGCAACAAAATGTATTACATCTCACTGTTTAAGAAAAACACCTGACAAAGCTATTTCACGTGCTTTAGCTGTCTCACTGCCATATGGCTATAGAACTGACAATCTGAAGGAATGAAAAAACCTCAGATAAAAAGGGGAAAAGTAACTTTCAGAAAGTTGCAGTGGTAAAAAAATATAGGGCAAACAGAACTGAAAATTGGTATAAAAAATATTTTCCTCAGAAATGTCCAGTGCTAAGAAGTCTCCATCTGGAAGGGGAACACCCATTCCTGTGAGCACCATTACAAATTGCATCTCTCCAGCTGGCTTAAATGTCTTTAGGAGAGGTCAATATCATCTTGCCTTGCAAACACAAATGTGTGTTAAAAACTTGCAGCAGCCTTGAGAAGTCAATCTCTCCTCTCCTCTTCACTTCAGTCTTCTCTCACCCTGTCTATATCTGCCCTATCTGCACAGAGCTGTAAACTCAGCAAGGATCTTTTTTACCCCGAGTGCGATGAGCCTGTCTGTACTCTTCTGTAATTCTTGGGACACTATGGTTCAGAATTCCTTTTTTTTTTTTTTTTTGTCCTGTGCAGCGTAGGATAGGATAGGATAGACATGTTCACAAACAAGCAACGAGAAAAAAAGAGTCATGGTACCACTCTTGAGATATTCATTTTCAACTCAGGTGTATATATTCAGGTGTAGGTGTTACTTTATCGAGCTTAATTTGCCTAAAGTTTTAGAAGGAGTTTTCTGGCTGCTTATTAGATAGCTTTGTAAATAGTATTATTTTTGTTAAATTACATGGTTCAGTAGCTCTTGCGCATATCACTTGGCATTATGTGCATCTGATTTTCAAAGGTCAGCATATTAATAGATATATTATAGCAACATTTATGACCTGAGAATCCAATATTTTCAGTATTTGCAAAAGAATGTATACTTGCAAAACTATTGAGGCCTATAGCTCTAATGCAGAAGTACCTACTGATTGTTGTTTTTGGGTTTTACCTCTTTGTCTTTAAAGCTATTATTAAATATGCTTAGTCTGAAAATGCTATCAGAAATTAAACTCCCATCTTCTTCTCATGTAGACATCAGAGTGACAGTCCTCCTACTCTAGTGAAACGTTTTTTTTTCCCTCTGTATTCTATAATGAGGATGTTGGTGACCCTTCCAGCTAAAATTAGTTAAATGAACTCTGTCTCTTCTTAACTTGTATGAAAACAAAAATAATTTTTGTAATTTGTTTTAACAGACTGGCACAATCTCAAGGTTTAATACTAAAGCATTCATCTGTGGGTATGTCTTCCATAATTTTTATTTGTTACATTAATACTAGAACACAGAAGCGAACCAAGCGTATCATTGTCTATGGTTATTACATGATACTTATTGTGATAAGCATCATGTCTGAAATGAGCTCATCACTCATGGTACTTCTGTACTCAGGATTTCTCTGTAAGTTCTTAATATGCTATGGTTGGATGTTTTTGTGAGAGAGCAGTAAAAGCATTCTACTCAACACGTGCCAAGAAGCCAGGAGCTGAGGGTGAACACAGAGCAGACAAGGCGGTGTCCTCGCTGACCAGGGCAGAGCCCCACAGTACCCGAACAAGAAAATCAAGCTGGTCTAGAAGTGATGGGAATCAGGGCCAAGTGACAGTCTTGTGATTGCCAGAAGCCTGTAGCAACAAATCCAGACTAATCAGGTGAAGCCAGGAAGTCAAGCCAGTGGTTCAGGATTGGGGTCAGCAAGGTTCATGGCTGGTCATAGGCATACCTCAAGCAAGGACCAAGGGCAAGGACCTGAGCCATCCTGAGCCAAAGGACAGGTGACACATCATGACAAGGGCTTCTCCCAGCTCTGTCTTACAACTTAGCTCTTTCCTCAGCCAACTGCTCTCAGCTCACAGAGTGGTACCGTGTCAGAGCTGGCTTTGAGCATGGGCAGCCAAGCCCCTGGGAGTGGGGGACAGGTCTCAGGACCACTGGGTGCACTCTAGGCACTGAAAATTTTTTTTCTAACTTGCTAAAGGTTACAGTTTTAGGAATTCTATAAAAAATTGTAATTTATTTCTGATGGTAACAGATTATTCATCTGTAAGTTGTTTAAAAGGATACTAAAGGGGCATTCCCAGTTTCTGATGTTCTTCACAACCTTTTTTCAAATCTTTGCAAAGTCTATTAGTCTAGGAAATGTCTGTTTTCTTTCTAGCATCAGTTAAAAAGTAACTGGCTATCTTAAACTACTGGCTATAACTTAAAATGTTAATTCAAGTGCCAAAAGTCTGCACAGTGAGTTTAAAAGTTTTCCTTTCGATAGAAACATATGGGTAGCAAAATGTTTCCATATGATGGGCTTTTTTCTTTCACTTTTAAACATCCATGCATTTGCATGCTGGAAACACAAATATTAAGAGAAGTCTAAGACTTTAAAGTCAATTCCCCAAGAGTTAGGAAATATAAAAATTAAAGTAGCTTATTCAAGCTTGTATTAGAAAACATAAAGGCCAAAGGAAAACAGATGAGCATTCTCAAGTAAAACTTTTCCAATGTGTCATATATTCTGTGTGTTTCATTTTTAGGACTCAGAAACCTACTGAAACAAGTAATTTGGTCATTTGGTCCCTTGTTCTTACTGGCAGCATCATCTCCTAATCTGTATCAGCTATTAATCAAGCTCTCAACAGAAAATACACAGATTTTTTTGTGCATGATTATTTTATGGGTAGGTAGTTCTCAATCAGCAAGAATCGGCGTGAAAAATCTTTGAACCACCCTGAGGCTTTTTGGTTCCCTGTTTTTCTGTCAACCTACTGCATCAATATTATCAACAAAAAATTTGTAAGCAGAAGATCATGTTGCATATGGCTCTAAAATAGAAAATATATAAGAGGATTTAGTTTCAGCTTAAGTTCACTGATCTTTAGTGCTAACAATCTGTATGTGTTGACATTTTAGTCAGTTCTCATTGTAGTATGTTAGCAATAATTCCTTAATGTCTGTGAAAAGCCTTTCATAATTTTAAAGATGAAAGTCTAGAGTAGTATTTTTCTGAAATTATATTGATCTATACCAATTGCTTTTCTTGAATGCACTGAAGAAACAAGGTATGTTGTGGGTTTTTTTTCCCTTGTTGGATTACTAGATCTTTTAAGGGTTTCTGTAACACAACCTTAACGTCAGAACATCTTTGGTGTATGCATTCTAAATACTTTTTTCATTAATAACAATCAAAACTGATGAAAGATACACAAAACTGGGATTTTCATTTTGATCTTATTCTCGCAAGAAGCGCCAGAGTGTTGAGAAGCACATCACCAGATGTATTGTCTACAACTGTTGGCAGTTGTGGGGCTGCTGGGGTGGTTTCTGTGGGAAGTGACCAGGGGCTGTACCGTGTGGACCACAGACGGTTCTAGTCGGCTCCAGCAGACCCACCACAAGACACAGCTGCGCCTGTCAGCCAAGTGTGGCACTTCAGTGAAAACATATTTAAGGAAGGGCAGAAAACAGTGGACAGAGAGACGAAGAGGGAACAGAAAGAGGAAGAAACAGCTGAGGGACACCAAGGTCAGTGAAGAAGGAGGGGGAGGAGGTGCTCCAGGTGTCAGAGCAGAGATTCCCTGCAGCCCATGGAGGACCCATGGTGAAGCAGATGGCCATTCCTGAAGGTGCTGTGTCCATGTGAAAAACCCACCCTTCTACTTTGCAGCTGAAAAGTAAAGCTTAATCCATTTTGTAGTAAGAATTTAATAAACCATGGTCATTTTTGTGAAATCTGCACAGTATTTTAATGAATTTAAACTATAGACAACTGCCTAAATGGACAGGATTTGCACATTATTTTGGCTATATGTACTGTTTTCTGAGATACCTGAATATGATCCCCTCAATATGCAGAGAACAAAAGAGATCAATTATTCACACAGCTTGAAATACTATAAAAGATTTTGATTAAGTGCATGAAATCTCTATTACCATCAAAGGTCAATAACCTTTAAGTAGCTATTTCAACTTCATTTACCCAACAGAAAGTTAATTGTTAAAACCAAAAAGAACACTTTGTAGAAAAGCATTAACCATTTTTTTTTCTGCACCTGTGTCATAGTAGAAAAATAAGTCATCTATATCTTCAGGTAGATATGCTATTTAAATATAGTCATTCTTTAAAAAATTAAAAATAAATCACAACAGATTATTTTCTTTTGTTTTTGTAATAATATGCTAGTGCATAAGCTCTCACTGTGCAATAGAGAAAAAAAGATATTATTTTGCTTTCAGATGTGTAGAATACTTAGCTCTTAAAAAAATAAAAAAGTTGTAGTAAATATCCAGATACTGTTTCCTCAGATTAAATAATGAGGCTGATGTTCTTGGAATGCACAGTTATCCTACTGAAAACTGAACCCTGATATCTTGGAGGACAAAAGGGAACACCCGTTTTTTGGAAAGAAATTACACAGTGAATGTGTCACCTCATGTCACTTGTCAAATAGGGAACCAAGATATATCCATCTTTCATTTGTTGTTTATATCTGAGTCATCTAACCCACTATGCAACTAAATACCAAGAAAGGAAGTAAACAAAAATGTTGCATTCTTCAAAGCATTAAATATTTAAAATAGCCTAAAGGAAAAGGAGGAAACATAAGGATTATAAGCCATAATAAGAGTTTCACCAACTCACTTCTATAGCAGAACATTCTGCCTCTAAAATACAAAGAGAACATGCTATTTTAAAAATGGCGTTAATATTAAAAAAAAACTTTCCCTTAAAACATAAAGCTGATATTAATTTAAATAATGGTTATGGAAGGTGCCACGTGGACTTTCTTGATGATTTCAATAATCAAACGTGTTCAGAATAAAATAGGACAAATAGTGAAAAAATCCTCCTTTTTACACTTCCTAATATTTTCATTTCACATCTAGAGGGAGACACTTCCTGGAGGTAAACAACAAAAGGACAAGAGGCTACAGGTGTAACTTGCAACAAAGAAAATTTCAACTGAAAATAGTAAGAAAAAAAATTACATGAAGATGGCTGGGTACTGGAATGGGAGCCCAGAGATATCATAGAATCTCCAACACAAGATTGCCCTGGGTAGCCTGGACTGCTCTCAGTTGGTCTTACCTTGGCAGGACATTGCAGTGTATAGTCTCCCCATCTTATTTTTCAAAGTCCTTAAATGTCATCACTTTCTTTTCATAGTAAAACATGAAAAGCAGTAACATGTAAAATCAATGACATCTTGGTGCAGGACAAATTTACCAGAGTTCACCAGTGTTTTCCTACTGTCTGGTCAAATGAGTGATCCTTCTGCTCTCTAGTGACAATATTTCCTAGAACACCACTAATGGTAATAGCAATTTAGACACCAAATCTAGTGCATAGGAACCTATACATAGATCTGTAAATTTAAATATCATAACCTTAAACTGAACCCCATTCTATGTAGCAGAATTCTATGGGGCTCCTTTCATCACACTTGGAAAGAAGCATGCAGTTCAGATCATAATTCAGATGACCCATTACAGATAGCTACCTCTGAAGCACCTGTTTTGCTTAGGAGGGTTTGCTACAGAATGACTACCAGACACTTGATTTAGATAAACAAACCCCAATAAAGTCCTGGAGCTCAGGAGCACATTAGGCTTCTGAGTGCTCCCGGCACATGACCAAATATCATAGAGTTAAGCTATTTCCACTACTTTCCTAAATATGAAGTCGGATGCTGTACTTTCCCTTCCATCCTTGATTAAGGATATCTTAAATGAAGCTTATAGTATACTAGAATTATTACCCAACACAAAGGATACTTTAATATACAGACAATATGCACCTCAACTTCTTTTCTCTCAGGTAAGTCAAGTCTGCTTACTGCTTCCTTCATTCAATAATTAGTTTCAGTATATAATGTAACATCAGTTACATAGCATAATGTAACATCAGAGAAAGCTGATTTCTGTACAAGAAAGTATTCTAATACAATACACAAAATCTCATGTAGACTTTAGTAATATAATGTCCATATAATGTGCTGATAAGCTGTATTTCATAACAACAATAAAGTATATATGAAAGGTTTCAGGCAATTACTAGAGGATTAACTTTGACATTTGTCAAAGTTCATCATGCTTGTGATAATCCTGTGCCCTAACAGATCATTTATAAACAGAACTCCAATAACTAATTTCAGTAAACAAAAGTATTTTAAAATATATAAACCATTAAATGCATCTAAGGCTATTGTTATCACCGATGGCTCCAGGCCTTCCACAGATTAAATTAGGTTATCTTGGACAATGAAGAGGGAGTTCATTCACTGTAGTGCAGTTGAACAGCTACAGTAAACTACCACAATGATGAAATCTGTAAGAGATTATAAACACACAAGACTTCTAAGAACTTTAATGTCCCCAATTTACAAAGTTTTCTGTAGCACTAAAGCTACTTGTTCCAATCTTCCTTTGTTTCATAAAGTAAATTAATAGCTTCTTGTTTTCTTGTTAGCTGAGCCATACGGCACATGATTTTATTTCTCTGTGAACTCTACAATTAGTGGAAATTAAGATTAGAGTATAGTCTATTTTACACAGCAATCTCTTATTAATGTTATAAACCAGGTGGCACAACTAAATGGAGAATATCAAGGAAAACTTTTAGGAATGCAGGTAAGTATAGAGAAAGGGGACATGTGCCTTACACATTGTATTTAAAGGGTGAGATTATAGGTGGGTATGTCACAACACTACAGGCAGAAGATGGTATTTACTATAAGATCAGCTAATTGCTCTTCTATAACAAGATTTTTGGCCATGACATTTCTCTGTGTGGGATTACAAACATGCAAGTGTGGATGGGGATTACTACAATGATGAGGGCTTCATGAAAACATTGCACAGAGGAACGTTTAGTCTGGACAATTCAAAGCAATTTCTACTTGTGCAGACGACTTTGTTTAAAGGAATCCCTCCTCAATTACTACTAAACATTGTAGGCTATCCAAATATTTCAGAAGATACTAACTAAATTTTAAAAACTAAGTGTGAAATAAGGGTACTTTGAGCTGCCTTTTGTTAGAAGAAGAATAAGAACAAACCAAGGAAAGTTGATGGACTTTTTGTCATTGACCACCCAAAGACCAGGAGGTCACGCAGTACTGCAATTAAGGGGTGGGACTGATCTACCCTAACAGTCTAAAACTAAGACTGATAAACTACTACTTGTAAACTTAAATTCTTATTAGTCAGCAGAAAGAAACAGCCCTGGAAGTAAGTTCTCACCTAGCGTTTCCTATTTCTCTCTATTAACCAAAAGAAAAGGTCTGGATGATTAGCTCAGGCTTAGCTATCTAAACTAAGATTACTTTTTTTCCCCAAATCTATTCAGTTTTTCAACCAAACAAAAAGAGAGACAAACCAAGGAAAGAAGAAGCATTTTCTGATAAATCTGCATTAATAATTCCAAGTAAGCAGAGGGCCATGAAGATGATCAGAGGGATGGAGCACCTCCCCTATGAAGACAGGCTGAGAGAGCTGGGGTTGTTCAGCCTGGAGAAGAGAAGGCTCCGGGAAGACCTTATAACGGCCTTTCAATATCTGAAGGAAGCCTATAGGAGAGCCGGAGGGACTCTTTTTCAAGAAGTGTAGTGAAAGGACAAGGGGCAACGGTTTTAAATTGGAAGAGGGGAGATTTAGATTAGATAATAAAAAGAAATTCTTTACAGTGAGGGTGGTGAGGCACTGGAACAGGTTGCCCAGGGAAGACGTGATGCCCCATCCCTGGAAGTGTTCAAGGCCAGGCTGGATGGGGCTTTGAGCAACCTGCTCTAGTGGGAGGTGTCCCTGCCCATGGCAGGGGGGTTGGAACTAGATGATCTCTAAGGTCTCTTCCAACCCAAACCATTCTGTGATTCTACGATTCTATGATTCTATGATCTTGTTGTTAGCTATGTGCTTGTTGCATGCTACATGTTAAACACCACATCAGCCAAAGTATTTGGAGCATTTAGACTCCAAATACCTGCATTTTGCAAGGCAATCAAGTTTTTAGAAGCTAATGCCTGTCTTGCCATTAGAAAAATCCAAAACCAGAGTTCACAAGCTGTGAAGACATTGCCAGGCTCCAAGGAAGCAAAACTATGAAATATACCTGTGTAATACACTAGATGTCTTATGGGCTAACAGTATAGGATCTGACACTGAGTGTAATTTTCTCGCCAGTCTAAGCTGACTTCTCTTTTAAGTGTTCATTAATAGGACATAACTCATCTTTGTTTCTGAAAAAATAGATTTCTT
Organism: Limnodromus scolopaceus; assembly: GCA_028565335.1. Classification (NCBI taxonomy): domain Eukaryota; kingdom Metazoa; phylum Chordata; class Aves; order Charadriiformes; family Scolopacidae; genus Limnodromus; species Limnodromus scolopaceus. Next base: position 149,674,361 of record JAOXNO010000001.1, read on the forward strand.
ATATGGAGGCAATGTTGAGATTGCACATTTTTACATTACTGTTCATTATTTCTACATTTTCATCAGTGTTACAATGAGCACATACAATGTTAAGGCAATCTATTACAGTCAAAAACAATGCTAGAAATCTCACTTTAGAATCCTTACCCAAGTTTGGAACTGGTGAATAACTAACCCTTTTTTCAGTATAGGTTCTGTCATCTATAACATATTAAGCATCCTTTGTAATAGAAATCTAGCTACAGTATTTTCTCAATACAAAACAAATCCAATACTAATATTTTTGAATAAGCCATAAAGTTTCATATACAATTCCATTCAGATGATTTGCAGAGATGTATTTACTTAACAGTCCGTTACTGGAAAAAATATACTCTGAGGCTATACATAACTCACATGTGAAATGAAACAAAACGTGAAGCCTGGTCCTCACTCCATTAAATTCTTAGTTTTAAAAGCTTCTGCATTACTGGAGTTTTTCTGCTTTGAATTCACATCCTAGCATTTCCACATGAATGCGCAAAAGCAGATCTGACAATGACCACCGCCACTGACCTTTGTTAGTTGTTCCAACCTAAATGCACTGAAAACTTTTGTGACTCCAAATCGTCTTCATCCCCTTCATCTCCAAACAAATATAACTCCACTGGCTCCAATGCTGATTTAATCCAACCAATCCTTCTCAGTCTTATGTCATGTTCAATAAAAACATTCCAGAAGCTGAAGCGCTGACTTACCGTTTTCTTCCAAGTACATCAGAAGGATGCTGCTAGATTCAGTCCCTTCTATGGCGTAATCAAGCGCAATGTTTCCATTAACATCTTGCAGCAGCACATTTGCTCCAGCCTACAGACAAGAATTAAAAACATTTCAGGATTCTGTAGTGAAATCTCAAAACACTGCTGCGGTTCATATGCATTCCCATTCAAAAACATTTCAAAGCTGGGGTTCTTGGATAGCAGGCTGATTACAACCTGAAACAAACCAAACCAAACAAAAAACACACAAAAAAAGCAAAAACAAATTAAAAAACTCTTGAATGTCAGAAAGGGTTGGCTTTGCTTTGAACAGCTGACAGTGTTGCCATCCTAGCTCTCCAGCCTGCCTTTACTGCACAGATGTCCGAGCTGCTCATCAGTGAGTTTTGGAACCACTGCCACTTGCAGCACAGCATTTTAAACTAAGCTGTCACTGATTACAGTCTGACTGAAAACACTACGGAGTAAACAGCAGAGGCTCAAAATCTGACTGACAAGTAGCACAGACACTGGTGTAGAAGGGATGGGTAGACAGCTGGTGGGGATAACCTTGTCAGCCGGTCCAACCTCTTATGGCCTCATCCATCAATCCAGCCTCCAAGAGATCCATCCCTTGCTAAATAAAATTGCCATTTGTCACTAACTTGAGACAATGAAAGTGAGCTGGATGATTTCAGTTGTAGTCCCTAAAGGAGCCAACCTGTCATTTCTGTAAGTTTCATTCAAAATTCAATATAAAGGACAGACAACTAAAAGGATCCATTAGGTGGGGGTGGGGGGGATGGGAATAGATTCATGAGAAGCTTGAAAAGAAATCACCAGCACAATAAGAAAACTTGTATTTTCTATATTAAATATTCTTAGTGTAAGAATTTGCACTATGAAGGACATTTTTTTTTTAAATAAGGAAGCGCTTATCCTTGAAAATATTATAAATATCTGGTGGACGTAAAAGTTTACATTATAGTGAAATATCCTGTATCTTCTTTAAGAGGCCATAACACTAATTCATTCCAAGTGTTCTCCTTATGGCTTTTAACTGCAAGAAATTATGAAATAAGAGTTATCTCTGGTAAATTTAATTACTTTTCTTACCAGCTTGTATGATAAAAAGTTCAGCTAATAAAAATGAGGGGTACCAAGGACAGCCTTTCTTAAAACCACAGCAGCAGAGGTCAACTGTAATAAGGAATTATTAATAGAAGGTAAGACTGCTTCTTTCAGGAGCTTACTCTATAAGTATTATATCAAAGAAAAACTCATAAGGGGCTCAACTCCTGGCTCAGGGTGAAATACAACATGAAAAAGTAGCAAATCCATGTGGGCTTCATGTCTTCAGACTTAAGATGTTGAACCTGGACTGCTAGTCTGAGGTGACCTCCTGGGTTTCCATCATAGTAATGAGGGGACAGACAGACATCAAAGAATGACTCACTTCAGCTATTTCAAACACCTCAGATATCCTACTAGACCATATACTATACAGCAAAATAACCTATACTGCTAAAAAGTATACTGCTTTCTTTTAGTGCCTGTCTTTTTGTACTGACTGTAAAGGAAACCTAGACAGCAAATTTAAATTACATTAATATCTTTTAAACTGGTAAATGAGATTAGATGAGAGGAGTTGACTTTTATGCTTCGTGAAAAGGAATAGAAGGAGACTGATAAGAAAAGACTCACAAGGTATAAAATGCTATTTTCATTATAATGCTATGAAAATAAATTTCTGCTTTCCTGTTCTGCCAAACAAAATTTAAAAGATGATCAAAAATCAAATAAGGGATGGATTTGAAGATTATAATATCTCTGCAGGATGGTTCAACAACTATTTATTGCACTTGTTCCACTGGTAGAAAACATGATTTTTGTTTGCTTTGCTTTCTACTCACTGACCCGTGAGCTTGCTGGTGATGGTGGAATCAAGGAAGTAACACATTTTCGTGTCTAGTTGACTTGCACACAATAAAGAACCAAATCTTAAAAGTACCTGTCTTTCTCTGCATGAAAATAATCTCCAGGCAATGTCAGAAGAAGGTCAGGAGGATAATAATAAAACAAACCTACATACGTTTTCTTCCTTGTTAAGAAACCAAATGACTTTTGACATATTAATTCAGGAAAAGTTAATACTTGGCCAGCAGCACACTTCATTCCTTCTCTAAGGTGTAGTGTCACTGAAAGAAGGATATAATATAGAATTACTCAGCTCCAAGTAATTTTTTTTTGGGTAATTCTATATTAATTCATTTCTTCAAAAAGGTTCGCAATGAGCTGCTCCTAAACAGAAGGTCAAGTTTAGTGAAAGCTGTAGCAGCAGAGGTAGGAGAAGCTCTCAGAATTCAGGTAAAGAAGGAATTCTGGGCAATGGTGCACACTTAAAAGTAGTATATTGCTTCAAAAAGAAATATTTTGTGGGTTTTAAAATAGGCTTTTTAATAAGGTGTATCAATCCTTCCTCCCAGTTTTATATCATCTGTGAACTTACTGATTGACCTCTATCTCACTGTCCGTCTCATTAACGAAGACTTGAACAGGACTGGACCCACTATTAAGCCCTTGGCTACACCACTAGTGAATTGCCTCCAGCTAGACTTTGTGCTGCTGATCACAACCCTCTGGGCCTGGCCAGCTTTAAATCTCCTGCACTGCCTACTTACCTAACCTATAATTTGCCTATGAGGATTCCAATGGGAGACAATGATGTCAAAAGCCTTACTAAAATAGAGGTAAATGACATCCACTGCACACACCTCAGCCAACAAGCTAACCACCTCACTGGAGAAGGTTGTCTGACGCATCTGACTTCAGCAAGATTGATTTTAAGAACTCTACCAAATGTTTTAAGTATAGCCACAAACACTGTGATTTGCAAAGTCTGTTGCTGGCTATTAACTAAGTTACGCGTCACGGATTTTTACTTAATTTGTTGGCCAACTAACTTTTAATTGCTGATTCTGCTACCGAAAAATAGAAACAGGCAAAAAACCACTTAGACTCCTCTCCAGACACCACTTCTCCTCCTTCCAACGTCCAATCTCCTTGCCGCCCGCACACTATGCCTGCAGTGGGCAGTACTGTAGCTTGGGGTCTATCCCTGTACAAGCTACCCCTTGCCACATGGCCCAAGCACAAAAGTATAAATGCGATCACAAACTCATAAAACTATGTTGCTTCAGCTTTAACCCAGTGTATCAATGTCCAAACTCCCACTGGTAAAATAAGGGTTGAGTCCATATTCTACATTTGTGAAGCCAAATTAGTGATACTGTTAATTCACAAGCAAAAAATTTATTTTTAATTTTCTCCATCAATCTCTATTTTTTTAAGAATTAATTGATATCTAAAAATCAATCTAACATGCACAGGGCAAACCTTTTATTAAATATTTTATTTTTTTAAAAAGTCTTAAAACTTCCTTCTTCTGTGTAACAGATGAAGGTTTATCATTATTATTTACTAGCTGACTAATAATCCTTGCTACTCTCTTACTCCCAGTGGTTCTTATACATCTTACCTCATGATGCCCAAATGAGACACATATCTACCTACCGTTACGTGAAAAAGAACCCAGGATTCTCCATTCTGATGAATGTGTCCTTTACAGATTAAAAACGATTTCTTTCTTTCTGTCTCTGTAACTACCACAGTATTTTGTGTATTAGTAGCCTAACTTCATCAGGATAAGTGAAAACTACATTCTCCCCACATTTTATGGACATAATTAAAGGCAGTTTTGTGGGAAAAAAGGTTGTGGATTTATATCTTCTCCAGTCATCTCCTGTATTCAGGGACAGAGTTCTAACCACTAGGTTGTATGTCCACAAACGTAATACCATCACAACTGTTTGGAGTGCAATGTGCCCAGTGACAGGACAAGAGGTAATGGGCACAAACTTGAACATAAGAAGTTCCATCTAAACATCAGGAGGAACTTCTTTACTTTGAGGGTGGCAGAGCACTGGAACAGGCTGCCCAGAGAGGTGGTGGAGTCTCCGTCTCTAGAGACATTCAAAACCTGCCTGGACATCTTCCTGTGCAACTTGCTCTAGGTGGACCTGCTTTGGCGGGGAGCTTGGACTAGATGATCTCCAGAGGTCCCTTCAACTCCATATCATTCTGTGATTCTGTAGTCTGACTTAGTCATTATTAGAGGACATCTAGCTTACTGAGGTTCCCCAAGGACTTGGGAAGGATTTGAGCCTGTTTCCACCTAGGTACTATCTCTTGCTTAGCTCCCCAGGTAGGATGCTACAGCTTCTGAATTCAGGGAATTTTGTGCACACAAGGGTTAGCTGGTTTAACTACTTTCTGAACCAGTGTCAGCATCCACCCATTTTAGGTGGAAGCCAGGTAGGCTCCAGAAAGTCTGAGTATGATCAGCTTCGAGCTTCAAGTCCTGCATTCTGTTGCATGCTTAAAATTATTCTTTCAAAATTTTGTTCCATTCAGGTTATTCATCTATTTTAAATAACTAATTTAGCTTTATTTGTACATTAGAAAGTCCCAAGTTTGTTATAAAATATTTTTCAACACAGAAATAATAACCCAGCCACTACCTCTTTTATCTAGGATTACCACCATTGGCATCATGACACTTTATGAAGGCAATCAGAAATAAAATACAGCCTGAGAAATATGTGTGGGTATAAAAAGGAAAAAAAAATACCAAGATTGAAACAACCATCTTGTTAATGTACCTGTTTCTAATAAAAAAAAAAAAGTTTTTTCCTAGTAACAGGCTTCTGCACAGCTGTTGCTATGGTTTAAGTGCTAGCCTTGGGCAATTTGTGCAGTCACCTGTCAAACCCCCACAAAATCTGACTTCTTGAAATCTGTTTATATTCTTATTTATACTATTAATCTATTTTTATTCCATCCCACATACTCCATGTATATAAATGTATACGTTTAGATGTATGTAACTGTACAAAAATTTACACAGAATTTCTCTCTTCTATGTTAACCACTGTTTCCAAAAGGGAAAGACTCGCATTTTTTCAGTAACATCTTGGACAATACACTTTTTCTTCATTTTTTTAAATATGATCACATGATTTACAAACTGTTCCTTTTTATTGGGTGATGTTAACCATGTTAGTAGACCAGGACTAAATATAGTTCTTCACAAAACATTTGTGGCCTTTTGCTTCCTGTAACATGAGTAGTTAAATTTTCTGCCCTTTATTGACCTATTTCTTCACATCAATTTCATTAGAAGGTTTTGCTCATCGAAGGATGTCCCAGGTTTACATGCACACACGTACATGCTCTCATGTATACTATGATTACTGTGCAAATCCTTCCAAAAGGCCTTAGTATACTATCAGTTAAAAAGAAATCCACAGTAATCAGGATATAACGCTCAATTTGCTTGTGAACAAGGAAACAGACAGGAAATCACATGTGCTCGTGGGCTCCATGGTGCCACACAATCTTGCTCTCCGACCTCAAAGGCTGGCATAAATTTTCAATCAAGATACTAAACCCCAGAAATCTACCTGGTTCCTCTTTTGTGGCTGCTATTGGACTTGTTTGACTCTCCTTCATTAACAAAGTGAAAGGGATACGATTGCTCTATACAGTACCATGTTTTAAGTCATAAAAACTGGATCTCACTTTTCACAAATTCACGCTGCTAAGCAGAACAGGAATAGTGTGCACGGCAGGGCTCAAAAAAAGTCAAAGACTTCTTCACGTTAGCAAACCACAGACAATGAAATAAAAGATTAAATGAGATTGAGCAGCTGCTCTCAGTTCAAAAGCATGTTTTCCTTCCAACTCAACAACAGATTTTGTGTAGGCAGGAAATTATTTCACAGAAATAACAATTTAGTTACTAGAAGAGCTGGGAAAAAACAAATGAGGTTTTTAGTGATTGCAATTATAGATTCTCTGTTGACAGTTCCCCTACCCGTTCCTATCATAATCCAAGTTTACCTGCTACGAAGAAGCAAACTGACACACACAAGCTGAGTTAATACTTTTATTTTCTCTTTTTGGGTTTAGAACAACCTAGAAACTATTTTACTAAATCTCAATATTGTCTCTCAGAATGCTAACTGCAGTCTTAATATTTTCAATTTAACTTTTCCCACATAAATCTTTAAGGAATCCCCTTCCCCATGACACTGCAGATTCTTAAGATATTTGGGATATGGTTGATTGATTTCTGTCAACTCCAGAGTAAAGCAAAGATTCCTGTTCCAGAACAAAAGGTAAAAAGAAGGCCATGAAAAAGCCAGCCCTCTTCCTCTGAGTAGATGCAGGACTAGTACTCTACCACATAGCTTACCTATTTCTGAATTTTTACTTCTATTGCTCCTCCCCCTGGGCATGACAGAGAACAGAAGAGGGGCCACAAATGTTTATAACCCATCTATAAAGAGGTGTAAGTTCCATTATAGTCCATGGCATACAGTACGATCACCTCAAAGCTGCACTAGCTTCTGTTTTGGCTTCAATGACCCTTAATGCAGTCTGCCAAAAGAAAAGAAAAAAAAAAAAAAGACAACATAATCCCTTTATGGAAGACATCAGTGGGACTGATCGAAAACCATTCCCCAAATAGGGATATCTGCTATACAGACCATCATAGAATCATTTAGGTTGGAAAAGACCCTTGGGATCATCGAGTCCAACCATCAACCCTACTCTACAAAGTTCTCCCCTACACCATATCCCCCAACACCACATTTTATACATATCTCAAAGGAAAACAAATAAATTAAAAAAGCAACATTTCACAAGCCTGTTCTTCATTCTTTTTAGGGCATTTCCATCACTGCAGCCTGGGGGGAAACACCTGATCTTTGATAAATAGGAATTTCAGTAAGTTAAGACTGATAACTTGAGCTTAAAAGTACTATGTTTTACAAATAATAAACTATAACTTCTCTCAGGCAGGCAGGTAAGTTACTTGCAGGTAGTCAAGTTTGACATGCAAACACCAGTACCTCAAAGCCATAATGGATACCAGACCTAGGTATAACTTTTCCAAAATAACAGATTTTCCTCAGTAAATTCTTATTTATTGAAACCTGAACTTTTAAAAGTATTGAAGAAATGCAAACAACAGTCTCATCATGTAGGAATTTCCAAATTGAAGATATTTTCTTCCTTCTTTTCCAGAGTGTCTCTTAGCAAAATAATCTGAACAAGAACCCAAACTCCATGCAGCAATTCAGAAGTAATATCTGTACATCAAAAACCAAAATAGCAACTGAAAAGATCTAACCACATCCATCATGCTTGGATGAAGAATGTTCTGTACGTGCCCTACATGGGCTTGTGTAGCTAGACAAAATGAAGGGAACAAATCCTCCTGCTCAGCTCATTATCTTCGTAGTAAGGCATCATGTTAAAGCATATTAATGAAAAAAAAATTCCCTTAATACAAACGGAAAAACCTCTCACTTCCTTTTAAAAGGACTTGCAGAGAGCACAACTCTGCAAAGTGGGCTGTCCTAGTGCACCAGCTACACAATTTCTTCCATAACATTGAGTCAATGGTTACCTGCAGATCATTTGAAGCAGGAGTTCTCACCTCTCAAAGAGGAAAGATCCTGTTGATTTCTGCAATCTTTGTTCTATTTCATGATTTTAAACTCTGTAAGAGTTGCTACTGTCTGTAAACCCATGCCTGTCACATTACGAAAATTATTCTTTCACAAGAAGCGGGAACTCTCTGCCATCTGGATGAGCTTAACTTGTGATATAAGTAAAGGTTTGAATTCATTTTCAACATGCCCTATCCCACATCATAAAAACACTTAGACAAAGCTCAATCCCTTATGTCTGTGACAATACAGCCTACAGAACCAAAGCTGAATTCAGAGATTTACAAGTACCCTCAGGGACACAAACTGAAGAGGTGAGTCCACGTATCTCCAAAAAGACACTTTAAAAGAAATAAGGATATAATTTAGTGCCAAAAATTTTATGCCAATGCACTAATATAATGGCTAAAACATATAATAGAGTAATAGAATGGTTAGAGTTGGCAGGACCTTAAAGATCATGGAGTTCCAACCCCCCTGCCATGGGCAGGGACACCGCCCACTAGACCAGGTTGTCATCTTTCTGGCCCTCCTCTGGACTCATTCCAACAGGTCCATGTCCTTTTACACTAGGGGCTCCAGAGCTGGACACAGTACTCCAGGTGGGGTCTTATGAGATCTGAATAGAGGGTCAGAATCACCTCCTTTGACCTGCTGGACACGCTTCTTTTGATGCAGCCCAAGATGCAGATGGTTTTCTGGGCTGCGAGTGCACATTACTGGCTCATGATGAGCTTCTCATCAACCAGTACCCCCAAGTCCTTCCCCTCCGGGCTGCTCTCATGCATTTGTATTAATATAAATTTATGCTGTTCCATTACTACTTATGTTTTTCTCTCACAGCTACATGCTAGACCAGTTAGAGAAGGAGGAAATTCACTCATCCTTGTGTAAGTAAAGTATTTCAGCTGCCATGTAAATACAAGTTCTTTAATCCACAGCACTTCTGGTTTCCACACTGCAGAAACAGGCGTGAAAATCAGAATATGCAACTTAATTTCTGGTCCAAAACTTTTTGTTATAATCTAGAAATTTGGATTTATGAATGCATGCCAATGTGCATAAAGAACATTATAGTGTTCCAAAAACCCCAGACATTTTAACCTCTGCAACACACTGGTTAAGAAGCATAAAGAAATGTGCCAATACAGTGGCTGTTCATAAAAAACATCATTTAGATGTACACATATAAGATCACTAATGCTACAGAAATACCCAATTGTATTTGAAAAGATACTTCTTTATTATTGAATTACTTTACACAAATAATAAAAATAATATTTTAAAATCATCAAAGTTCCACAACCATTTTGATAATAATTTAGTTCATGAATAAGGCATTTTTTCCTTTAAAGAATGTAGGCAATGTCAGTTCACAGAAAAGATTTTCAGTGGAGTTAAAAAAAAAGACTGTCATGGTACATATTACAGATTGCTTGACAGGCATAGTCTGTTCGACTAATGCATTCAGAAGATAAAAGAATTAGCACTGATGACTGAAAACTAAAGACCAACATTTTCCCATCTGTTTGTGCACCACGGGGACTTAAATTCCGCCCATCAGCTGGAAGGCATGTAAAAGGCAAACAAAATCCCACTTGGTTCCAGTACGGAACACTTCTGATAACACTGGAGAATTATAGTATGTTTTCAATAATATCGTTCAAAGTAAAATACAGCTAAGTATACAGTATATAGTTTGGAGATGAAAAGTTAAAATCTACTAACCCAGAAGCTATCAAACAAAAAATAACTTACATTCCTAAAATTACCACTATTTCCATGCCCTAGCAATACCACATTCATGAGGATTTGGGAACATTCTATTAATTCTAAATGCATACAAATATTCACTTGAATCTTAATTACTTGGCAAGTCAGCTTTCATGGTTCTTCTTCATATTCTGACTCCTAGCCTACATTGCCAAGGTTTCTTGGAATTTACAGTCTTAATTTCTAAGCTAAATAAAGTATGGTTTCCTTGATTTAGCATTACCTCAAGGGATTATTTTTATTTCCTCTCTTCGCCCATCTAAATCTCTGAAAACACACAGACTCATTGTTAGTTTGATTAGAAATTGGAAGGACAGAATTATTTGTGTTATATCCATTTCTGTTTCTTTACTTCTACACTTCATTCTGTATTTTTCCAACAACTTCAACTAATCATTCTTAATCAAAGCCTGTAGCTTGAATGTATGAGATACAAGCAAATTTTGCTATACAATTTGAACACCAATTGTATCAGCCTTGGTATGTCTTCTTCATATGTAATCACTGCTGGTTTTCAGTCTGAGAAGACTGTCTTTTCTATTGCTCCTGTTGGCTAGATGTGTGATGGGACATGAACTTAGACACAATGTACAGCAAATGAAGCCATAGGGCTTTTGGTGGGACACTGATTTCCATCAACAAGCTTGGACACGTTGGGCAGAACATGCCCATGGGCAGAACACATTCAAGTCCACTACTAGGGCTCCCACATAGCCATGAGTTTAAACATCCAGTTCTCCAGTCTCTGCACATAAGCTTTATTAAAACAGAAATTACAGGAAGCAATCTTGCTCTCAAGATATTCACTTGTCTTAATGTAAATCAATATTTCAATATTCTAGCTGCCAAAAAGTTGCCTTGCATTAAAAAATAACACAAATAAAGAGCTGATAATGAAGAATTATATATCCATGATTCTCATCTCCAAAGCCAAGCATGACAAAAGAAAACAAAGTCTGTGCTTGTTTGTTTGTTTGCTTATGGAGGTACCTTTTGGGTCAAAATACCTGTTGTGCAGTTTTAGTGAGGGCTTCTCAGAAAAGAGGCAAAAAGATGAGGCCCTAGGGTATCAGGAGGGTGCTAAAAGCATGAAGAAACTCCTTCTTTTTCCTTATTATAAAAAAAAAATAATTAACTGGGACAATTATATGAGTTGGATGGACCAGTTTGAATGTCACAAAAATAAGCTAAGACATACATTAATTCTTTTAATGAAACCATTTTCTTTGATAGTAAGAAAAAATAGAGAATAAATCTCAGAATATATTTCTCACTGTAATTTAGTATTTATACTGAAAATTGAGGTACACTAAAAAGTGACAATAAATAATTATAGCAAAATTTAGTTGAATGATGTTATACCACAAAGAAAAGTTCTATTTCTGAGAACAGCATTCAGTTATATTTTTAAGACACTGCAGCAAAAATGCAGAAGATCTGACAGAGGTCAACAAAAAGGGTGGTTGAAGTACAGAAGGATGGGTATTTGACTTGATATTGCCAACTCTCAAATTATTTGGCAGGAAAAGGGAATTAGAAGGGAATCTTCAAAGAGCATTGATGACTAAAGACTAAAATTTCCCCATCTGCTTGTGCACATGGGACTTGCACACTCCCCATCAGTAGCAGAGCTTATGGGAAAAAAATGAAATTATTCAAGCACTGAATGCCTCTGATAACAGTATAGGAGTGTGGACTTTCTTTTTTATTTTAATTGTAATCATTAAAAATTATGACAGGCACACAGAAAAATGATCAGTGTCTCATAACACTAGAACAAAAGGTCACTTCATGAAATTATTGCCTTTTATTTTTAGAACAAATAGAAGGAAATTCTCCTTCACACGGCAAGGAGTGGGCCTTTGGAACTCCCTGACAAAAGGTCTTCAAATGCAACACTACAGTTAGAGTTAAAAAATACTTTATAACCATTAATAAAGCTTGTAATTACATGAGGTCAACAAAATCTCATATTTTAGGAAATAAACAGATCCCACCCTAGAGTTAGTAAGAACTGTCATTTGTGTACAACACTGGACAGTTAGTAAGGCACAATTTTATTGTAGGCAAAATGGGGATAGGAAGCATCCTTTGACTATCAACTGAGTACTGCTGAGTATAAAGCACAGACAGGAAAATAGCACAGTAAGTATTACCTTTCACTAATATGTTTCCTACTGAGTTGTGTATGTGTGTATATATATATGTATACATGCATACATACAAGGAAGTATTTGGATATACACATATACACACATACACTCCAAACAAAACAGCTGGGAAAAGTTCTGCCTCGTAGCTTCACTCAAAGGGTTTCCAACCATGATCCACTACTGTTGGAGGTAGAACAAATTAAACAACCACCTGGAGCAATAAAAAAAGGAAGCTGATTTTGGTGGCTCAGTAAAGCAGCTTGGAAGCTGCTTGTGAGGAGCTGGTAGTTTCTGGCCTTCATTTAAATAACATAAATGGTGGAAAATTTAACTAAGGGCAAAACTGAAGACCCTGTTTAACACAATGGTCTTCTCCTTACTCCCTCTATTTGGGAAGCTAGTCTTTTCTTCCCATCCACACTTTCATATCCATGACAGTATTTATGCAACTTGGAAAATACAGATGTTGAATGTTCTGATTTTCATTCTCTAGTCCATCTTGAGAATACATACACACACACTAACATATATCTATGTAAGTTAAATATGCTTCAAATGGTACATGAAAATAAATAGCACCACTTCAGGCATGACATTAGATATTACCATTTTACTACTGCAGAGAAAAAGTCAAAGTCTATACATGTACAGTAAAAATAAAGAGAACTATGTACAGAGACATGTACTATATATAAAAAAACCAAGAGATTAAACAGTACATAATAAATGATAGCTGTGTACGGTTGTATAGTTTCTGCAAAGATAAATGCATTCTTTTCATACAAGGAACTAAGAGTACAAACCTGCTACTTTAACTCAGTTAATTTGCATTTTTGTTATAAGACAGACTCATTGTTTTGATTGATAACATCAACATATTCCCAGTGTACAAGGGAGGGAGTGTATAGCAGCTTAATCTGCACTCGGGGTGACACTGTCCCGCTGGTTAGTAATTAAATCTATACACTCTACAAACAAGTCATTGTGTGAAATACCAAATGTATTTAGGAAGTTTAATATGCCACTCATCTTAATATGATGGATTCTCAGAACACCAGCGTGTAATTAGGGAACTTGCCAGACAAGCCCATTATTCTGTTCTTTTCCTGTGCTTGGGTAATGGATGAAGTGCAGCAGATACCAAAAACTTCCAGCCATAAAAACTAGTAACTTACTGCGTGGGACCGCAGTATCCTAAACCAACTATGAGGGAAACACACACACCCATGCTAAATTTTCTCATGGATTATAAGAAAAGAAAAACATACACTTACAACTCCTACCAATACAAGCATAAACACAGCCTACATTTATATATTAATAAAACGTAAGATTCCAGTTTATTTGAATAAAACACTCTCAATGAATCAACATACATATTGGTAAAGTGTCAGAATTTTACACAAAATTTAAACAAATCAAGGATTTATACACGTGTTTTATCAGACAGATGTTTTTCTCTGGTGTTCATATAGTGTAATTTTCACAGTAAAGTACAAGGTGATAGGCTCCTATAATCTTCCTATCACCTTGCCCCACAACATTTGTCCATAATCATTCCCTTAGCATTCCCTGGTCTTCATCTCAAAAAAATGCAGCTTTCCAACTTCTAATACTCTCATAATTTTAATAAAATTTTCAAAGAAAAATTTCCTTCTTCTCAAGAAATGAACTACCAGTAATCTTGCAATATTTGTTTTTATTCAACCAATACTTCCCATCTTTTAACATTTTGGAAAAATATTACTTATGGTGCTTTAAAATTTTACAATATCTCATAGTTTCTAATGATAGAGCCATTTGAAATGAAGGTAAGCCTGATTTGATAAACTTTTACTTTCACATAGCTGAAGATGCAGCTATTATTCAGAAATCATATAAAAAGCCACTTTTTTTTCTATGCTTTCATTTTCCAGCTTTTACACACATTTTCTAATATCCTCTTAGCTTTTCATCCTTGCAGACAGCAACCACATCTTACTCAAGCTCATTATGAAAACCAAAAAAAAAAAATAAACTACATCCAACTTTCCACTATTTTTCATTTAACATCTTTAGCTCCTGCACTTCATTATGCATCCCAGACTCATCATCTCACATTGTTCTGCACTGAACTGAATTACCTACTTTTTTTGCACACAGTCTACACCAATTACTCTGGATTTGGGAAGCCAATGTTTTTCTCCACCTTTCCTGTTCTAATTGAAAAGTCTTCAAAACCATGTGCAAACACGAGCCTTTTACTAACCCTCATGTTATTTCATTTATTACCTTCACTAACCCTGCACTGTTATAATTTACCTAAACCATCTGCTTTCTATATGTAAGCCAGTTTTTCCTGCAGCGGTTTTCTTTTCAATGACTTCACACATCAATCTTTATGGCGGCATATCAAGACAAGTTGCCCTTGAATTTTTGATAAATTGTATCAGTGCTGCATTTTCCGCTGCTACCTCACTCAGAACTTCAAGAATTCATGAAGATTCATTTGATGGTTCTTTTTTCAAAGGTTCATGCTCCCAACCCCCTTCTAAATTATGCATGACATACCATGCTATAGTGATATTTCATCCCAGTGTTTCCCAAATGCGAACACACAAAAAGCCATAAAAAATTGAGGGGGGAGGGTGTTGGTTTTTTTGAGCATTGCAGGACAGCTCTAGCCAAATAAATAACATGGTATCAACTTACCTGAAAGAATACCTTCTCTCCTATTTTTTTTTGTCAGAAGACAGCAGCTGCCAAGATTCCTCTAAAGTCTGGGAACCACATCTACCATCCTTGTCATAGTTCTGTTTTACTGGAAATTTGGAGATGCTGCAAGGTTCAGTCATGTTCTTTGAGATACTAATTTTTCTCAGCCTCGAGAAAAAGATGATGGTGACAGATCTCAAAAGGCAAGATGCATGCTTTTGGCTTATTATCATTGTTGTGAATAACATGATTAATTACAAAAAGAAGGTAGGAGTAAGAAGGAATTGAAGGGGTCTCATCTGTGTTGAACATTTCATAGTTTTCAGGAATGCCTAAATAAAAAGGCACTGTTATAATCACTAGACCAGTGACCTTCAAACTGTTCTTATCGGGCACCACTTCATTAAAAATTATTGAGCACCCACCCCTGATATATGTATACTTGTTTATAAATGTACCACTGTACTAATTTATTATGTACATTATAAAGCATACACAAAAATAGAAATTAAAAAAGTATGAGGTAAACGTGAAGTAAAGAATATTTTAAAATATTTTTTATTTTATTTATCAATGGTACATGCCCCTTTTTACTCTGTTATTATTGATACTAATATTTTAAACGAGAACAATGTGATTGAATATACTTCATTATTTTTTAAATTTTTGGCTTAACACTTTACGATGCAGTGATTCAAAGGTTTGGATTTATGCTCAGTTTACTTCAATACTTGGGCTTAATGTCTGTCATAGCTGAAAAAGACAGGTCACAAATTTATATAAGTCCAAATGGAAGACATGCATTGTTGGTGGCACTTAGTAAATCATGATACTAATTTTTCAACCCCATCTACCAAATAAACAAAGGTTTTTATTGAAATTTGGCTAGGAAATTTCCTTCTTCCCTGATGTCAATCACTTGCTCTTGCAAACTAATGAGAAAGTGCTGCATTTTTATTTTTAACAAATGGGTTCAAACCCCACTGGAACTCTTTGTTTGGAACATTTTTAAACAGATTGGGATATTCTGTTTCCAAGGTTTTTCAGCATACAGATACAAGAGTTTTTATGGGTGATGTGCATCATTTTAGCCAACAAAATCATATAATGATGGAAATGTTTCTAAACATCTCTTTTCAAAATGCTCTCTCCATAGCGTGAGTGTCTTTTGAAAAGCACTTAATTCCCTACTCATTTTTAAACCATCACCTTTACTTTGAAAGGACAGGCTGTGTGTTCTTATTTTTTCAAAAACTATCTGCTAGGTAGCATATTACTGACAGTGACTTTTCACCACAGAAAAAGTCAGCAAATTTGGAACACTTATATTTTCGTAAAAGAAAAACGTGGACCCCATCTCTTAAGTTCAACAACTCTTTTAAGCAATTTGCCACGAGATAACCAATGAACCTCTCTGCAGTACGAAAGAATTTCACAGTCACTCTTCATCTCACTACAAGGTACTGTAAAGATTCTACTGTTCAAAGGTCTTGTTTCTTTTTTTTTTTTTTTACATAAAAAATAAATAAAAATAGGAGTTCTAATACCCTCAATGAATCATCTTGTATATCCACTTTGAACACCACTGCACTAGACCTCACAAATTCAAATTTTGTCATTTCCAAATATTTTGTATATCTTTATAGCTTCTGGCAAAACCTGGAAACCAGTAAGAATGAGGAACTCAACAGGAACTGGTAAACAATTTCAAGTAAATGTCACCAAAAGACTGTCTTATAGCACTTTTATTTTCTTTTTGCAATTCTTTTAATTATTCCCATGATTAATCAAGATCCTTCACTGGCATATTTCTTGTATGTTGGGTTTTTTATACCCCTTATTGAGATAATATTCAGGTTTATGAATCAGTCTACAGTTTCTCTTAGAAGTACTGCTGATGCACACAATTACAGATCTAAATACCATTCTCAACTTACTACCAGTGACTGTACATCTGATCTTTTGTGGCCTTGGGGTTTTTTTTTGAGAAAAAAAAAGCCCTTTTATTATTTTTTTTTCCCCTTGATTTCATACTACTTGACCGTTAAGCATTTTCTTTTCAAACATCTGAAAATGGTATATTAAAAAACAAAATTATTTCAAATACTTGAAAAACACTAATGTTTTCCTGGTAGTTAATATGACTAGCTTCTCTTTTTGAATTACCTTCTTCCATTAACTTTTCTCCTGCCTGTTTTTGGGCCATAGAAATTTAGCCAAAATCTGACAGGCATCAAATATCCACCACATAACTTCATTTGCTGTTGTTCACAAAAGTATAGTTTTTAATATCCTCCGTACATTACTTTATTATTTTAAGCACAAAACCATGACAATTGTATCTACACAGCCCTCTGAACAGATGTCATGTGGAAATCTAATACTAGAATGGATCTCCTGAGGCATTACTTTGATAATGCAGGTAAACATGTAACATATAATCCCATTCACAACTTTAAGATCAATTTTAAAGCCAACTGGGGGAGGGAGTTGTCTCCTATTACTCCTTCTCCTATTACTCCTGCATGGAATGCTGTTTTCCAACCTATGTCTCCTAACATTCAGAAAAGTTAGTTTCATTTCTGTCTTAAGTTTATTCCTGGAATTTTTATAATCATTTGTATTCATGTCAGTAGTAACTTCAGGCTCCTCCTCTATCCAAATATATTTACAGAAATTTTTAGAACCTCTGTATTTTTATCTCTCTTTCTTTTTTTAAGTTAAACATGTTATTTTAGCCCCTTCTTGTAAGTTAGGCTTTCTATTCCCCTGTTTACCTTTTCAGTTTTCCTTGGTACAATTTAACATTCTCAAGCATGGCTATATATAGTTAACTGCAGGCTGTCATTCCTTGTACAATTGCAACAACACTTTTCTCTTTATGCTGGAAGCATATTCTGACAAATCAAAGAATCTATTTGCCCTGCTGGCAGCTACATATTTGTAGCATTTTACAATTGACTAAAGCTCTGAGGTCTTTTTCCTTATTTCCAACTGAATATTCCTGAGCGTATCACAGAAATGCCTCTTACTCATAACTCAGAACATGGCCTCGTACTTTGTACACTTAAATTTCAACCCATGTTTATTGCTGAAGTCTTCAAAGATACCCTATTCTTTCTTCAAGACATTCTAATCCTCATCTGAATTGACAAGGCATGACAGCTTTGTCATCAGCATATTTAATTATCATACTCCTATTTTTCCTCCCAAGGTTATCACTGAAAACTCTAAATAAAATAGCATTGTAGGATCGATCCTAAAGAAACACAAGTAACTCTGAGGCCCATAGGCTCTCTTGTAATAGCTAGGCAGTTGTTTTGTTGTTAACAAGTTCTTGACTACCAGGCAGCTTTTCACTTCTCTAGTTTAACCAACAGTTTTCCTCATATTCCCTAGCTACTCCGTAAGAGTGACTCACAGGATAATTGTGTCACTGATACAAGCAGAGGGCCACCTGGCATAAAGAATGAATCTCACCTTCTACAAATATTCCCCACTGGTGGAACATCCCCAGACCATCTTCTTCATTGCACAGAACTATATTTACTGAAGATCAAAAGCCAGATGTTGATTCTCATTAGCTTGTCATTCCTTCATCCTCTTTCTCAGGGGATCAAGTGAATTACAGTGAAGCCAATCCAAAATTCCCCATCTTTGTGCATGTAGTCCACCTCTTGGCCTGCTTGTCCTGACCTGCTCTAGCCAAAACTGGCAGTGTTATTTTTCTCAACAGGTCTGACTCTCTTTTATCTCCAGGAATTTTTATTTTCTGGAGATGCTCTGATGCTAAGGACTCCAAATTACACAGATCTGCTGGTTAGTAGCACTGGTGTATTGCATAAGCCTCCCCCTTAACACCAAATATTTTCCAGAATCAAAATTCAGGTACTTTCTGCCACCACCTGGAGGGATATATGTGTAGGGGGTGTATGTAGGTTTTTTGCTGTTGTGTAAAGCCGTGTCTCTTCTTAGACTGACTCCTTATCCCCATATGTGAAATGTATTAAAGAATAGCCAGGCCCCCAGCTCACAGTCCGGGCTAACAACCTCTAATTTTTACTAGTTCTTACTGGCAATTAAATCTCTTGATTATTGTTCATGTTCTCTTTCCCCCTTTTTCATAAATTAAATCTTTTTAATTATATATTCTTGTAAATATGCAATATTCTATGTCATCTGAAATTAGTATTCAGTAGTGTTACTGTTAGACAGTTCCTAAAGTTTATGATGTTTCTGCTAGCAAGTAGTACTTTTCTTTGTGAGGTCTTAGCCAGAAAGATTTAATTCTCCCACTATGCTCCACAAAGTTCTGGTGATTTCTAGCCACCCAATAAGTACTTACAGAGTCTTCAGACAAAATCACTATCTTATGCCTGAAGACAGGTTTTACTTTCTGTGACTAATTCCTGTGTAAAAAGACTTTGATTCATCCCATGCTTTAGCATTCTTTGTACTATGAACTGCAGATTCTATTTCATTCATTATTTCTTCTGTTAATTTTCCAATGCTTTTTCTTTTCACAGAATCATAGAATGGTTCCAAACCCCCTGCCCTGGGCAGGGACACCTACCACTAGACCAGGTTGCTCAAAGCCCCATGAGCCTGGCCTTGAACACTTCCAGGGATGGGGCATCCACAGCTTCTCTGGGCAACCTGTTCCAGTGCCTCACCACCCTCACAGTAAAGAACTTCTTCCTGATATCTAATCTAGATCTCCCCTCTTTCAGTTTAAAATCATTACCCCTCATCCTATCACTATACTCCCTGATAAAGAGTCCCTCCTTATCTCTTCTGTAGGCCCCCTTCAGGTACTGGAAGGCTGCTATACGGTCTTCCTGGAACCTTCTTTTCTCCAGGCTCAACAACCCCAACTCTCTTAGACTTTTACGGATTCACGGATTTGACAGAGTTGGAAGGGACCTCTAGAGATCTTCTAGTCCAACTCCCTTGCTAAGCAGGATTGCCTAGAGCACATTACTCAGGACTGCATCCAGGCGGGTCTTGAAAATCTCCAGAGAAGGGGACTCCACAACCTCCCTGGACAGCCTGTTCCAGTGCTGTCACCCTCACCGTAAAGAAGTTTTTCCTCATATTTGAATGGAACTTTCTATGTTCCAGCTTATGCCTGTTGCCCCTCGTCCTTTTGCTGGAAACCACTGAAAAGAGTCTGGCTTCAACCCACCCTTTAGGAACTTATAAACATAGATAAGGTCTCCCCTCAGTCTTCTCAAGGCTAAAGAGCCCCAGCTCTTTGAGCCTTTTCTCATAAGGGAGGTGCTCCAATCCCTTAATCGTCTTGGTTGCCCTACATTGGACTCTCTCCAGTAGTTCCCTATCCCTCTTGAACTGGGAGCCCAGAACTGGACACAGTATTCCAGTTGAGGTCTCACCAGTGCAGAGTAGAGGGGGAGAATGACCTCCCTCGACCTGCTGGCCACACTTCTCCCTATGCAGCCCAAGATTCCATTGGCCCTCTTGGCAACAAGGG
>JAOXNO010000001.1:149694888-149710008 GCA_028565335.1 Limnodromus scolopaceus
AGATCCTTTTCCTCAGTAGTACTTCCCAGAAGATCCACCCCTAACCTATATTGATTGGTGCCTGGGGTTCTTCCTCCCCAGGTGCAGGACCTTATATTTGCCCTTGTTGGACCTCATTAGGTTCTTCTCAGCCCAGCCCTCCGGCCTGTCCAGGTCACGCTGGATGGCGGCACAGCCCTCTGGAGTGTCGGCCAGCCCTCCCAGCTTGGTATCGTCAGCGAACTTGCTGAGGATACACTCTGTCCCCTCGTCCAGGTACGTTCTTCCCATATTATCCTCATTTATTTACTAGGCTATCTCATTACTCTCATGTTAGAGCTAAAAGACAAAATGCTTTCCAAAGCTGCCGTATCCAGCTAGGTTCCTGTTCTTATCTCTCCTTGGACCACCTTTAGTTCTGCATCACTAGCTAGCTTCATCCCTTTTCCCAGTCCTAAAGGAGAAAGACTAATAATTCTACAGTTTCCCTGAGTGTTGCCATCTGGTGTTCAGCAACTCATTAAAAGTCTTCACCTAGATTAGTTCTGTCTCAGCTCATTCAGCAATGATGAAAGGCTGAAAGCCAGTAATACACACCCTCTGGAAGACTCCTTCCTACACTCATTGCCTATCCACCAGCCTCTGCAGACTGTGAGTCAATTCAAACAGATACCCACAGCTTTCATATAAAAAATTTCTATTTAAAGTTTCTTACAACTACCAGATACTGAAAACTGCCTCCAGAAAAAGAGAAGAATAATTTTTCTCTCAGGCCACATGTTCCTTTATACTTTAAACTGTTATCCACTGTCCCCTCCCAACCTCTAACTGTTCTTCATTCTCTCCTCTTTACTGCATCCTCTTATATTGACTCAAAGGAGGAAGTCATATTGAGCAAGACTGACCGGGAGGGCAGAATGACTTTCTTTGGGGAAGCAATTGTTTATTCTGTTTTAATTGTTTCTGAAACTATGAAAGATAAAGATCTTTCATTAAATGCTAAAGGCAGTGCCGTTTTGATCATTCATCTCTGCTTGCTAGAATAGTCTGATGCAGTTGCAAAGGGCAAACAAGGGCAAAATAACTATGCAACTGCTGTCTGATTACAGGACTGCCGATGCATGCCGTACTGAGTGTATGGGGAAAGGGAAAAGAGAGTTACAGCCCCACGAGGCTCCCACCAGTAAATCTTTCTACTCCCACCTGTAAATCTGTTCCTGTAAATTTATCAGTAAAACTATATCTGATTTTGGAAAAGGGATTTTACACTTAAAAAGTCTATCAAAAAAAGTTGGGACAAAACCAGGAAAGGATAAAATGAGTCATAAATTCCTTAAGCAAAGAGGCGGTCACATTTACAACATTTAACTAATACTAGTACTGGAATCAAATTTGGCTAATTTAATACATTCAGGTTTTATCCTGTCAGCCAAAACATGGCAGTGTTGGTGGAAGGCTTTTAAATAAATGTTTCCAAAAGCCCCATATAAAAATGGAATCCTATCAAGCTTCACGAGCTGAATGGCATCAGGGAAGTTCATAGCACTTGAATAGATGTCATTCAACATACTCAGAAAAAAAATATATGATAAAGTCCTGCCATCACCAGTAGTCCAGCACTACACTTAAGGTTCTGAGCTTTTAGATGAGAGCTATGAAATGTTACATAGCACTTAATTTATTCTGTGTTTTGAAAGAGACTGGAATTGTTCAGATGGCCGAGTTTGAACTTGCATCATTTTATTCTGTTTAATGGCATATTCTCTGCAGTTTCATCTGTATTCTTTCTTTTACGCAGCATGTAATGACTTCTTTGTAGAATCATTAAGTTTCAATACAGAGAAAGCAAAATTTCCATAATAGCTTAATTCTACTGGTTGCTTGATTTGCACTGAAAATCTAAATAGCTCTTCAGTACTCTGATGGGTGAGAAGATTTAGAAATAAAAATCAACAATTTACCATTTACAAATTTAAATTATTTCTTATCACACTAAGATGAAGACAAATACAGGCAATTATAGGAAATCTCTGGCCTTCCAAGACAACTTCATATACCTTTGGAGGCCACAAGAATACAGATAAAAGAGATTTTTGCTTAGCACCCAGTTTGTAGTGTGATAAAAACTGCCTCCATCCACATATCTAATACACAACTTCACCTGATTCTCCAACACTTGGCCTGTAAGGCATGGGGTACCTCAAGTACAAGCTGAGGAAGCAGAAACCACTATCTACCCTCGCAGGGCCTTAAATACTGCTTTTCTAGTATTTTGGCTCCTTGAAATGAGACAGAGACTGTGAAATCCACCTTTCATTCCACTTCTTCCTAGTAAGCTCCAGACTCCACATACTTGTTTTTGTTGTGGTGGCCTAGAAGATCCAGCACCTCCTGGGGATACCATCTTTGCACCAAAATCCTTCTCAGTATCTCTTGAAATAATTTGAGAGCCCAAGAAAACAAGGACAAAGGAGGAAAGACGTTTGTAGATAACACAAAAATCCTCATGATCACAGGGACTTGAAGGAGTTTTTCACAGGCCTACACTTTGATCAAGAGGCCAGGCTACAAAAAGACAGAGCAAAAGTAGATACAGTTGATAAGAGAAAGCACACATACAGTGGATAGCATTATACTGTTCAAATACTCTAACACTGCTCATCTACTGTTGGTGACTGCAAATCTAATGAATGCTTTGAGCATAACTTCCTTTTGCACACTGCTAAGCACAGATTTTCCTAAGTTTTTAAAAAGATAAGAGAGAGAAAAGAATATTCAGCCTCATTTTTTTTTTTTAACAACTGTACTTTTAGCCTTCTATGCCAGAATTGCATTTTGTGCTTCAATTCTAGGTTCCAAAAAGCACATGATGAAACACATTTAATTGGTTGGCAGACAGTAGTTACATTTGCTTTTCCTAGTAAGTTCAGTAAAAGGAATATATTAAGAATGTCTTTTTACTCCCCAACTTTCCTTTATCTCCATGTAAAAATCCCTGAGGATGTAGTACTACTCTCTGCCTTTCTAATTAATTAACTGCCATGTTTATTACAGTAATGCCTTCAGATCTGTGAAAGAATAAATCTCCACTGTGCAAAGTGCTGAATAAACACTAGAATACTGTCTCGGCCTTCCTGGTTTCATTTAACAAGATCTGCATTACAGATGGCGAAAACATTACATTCATGTTGCCCACTAAATGGTGCCTCGTGATGATGATAAAATAAAATGAATTACACTATTTAAATGCTTTCTCACCTGCTTTCTTTTTCTCTGCTGCTCTCAACCTTAGGTCAGTCAACATCAAAAGATTCCACAACTATTGTGGAGTCGAAAGGAGGGAAAAGGAGCACCCCCAAAATCAAAAGTGAAGATATATTATAAAAGAAAACCCTTAACTATCAACTTGTTATGTGTGAGCCCAACAGTACACTCAATGATGAATTATCCGGGACATGCTCTGAAATTAAAGTGAAACAGCAAGTCATAAAGAAACCTGTAGTTCATAACACAATTATTATGTAGTTCATAACACAAAAAATCACAGTTATTTTGAGAAAAGGAACTAAACATAGGAGCTCAATATGATTATTAGTAAGTACCTAAACACCATGTTTCCAAAATGGAGAGAGAACAGTGGGTCACAATCCAACTAAATTTACCATGGAATTGAAGATACATGAATCGGAATTTGACTAGTTACATTTTTTTCATTTAATTTTCAAATGCTTTGGGGTGGAGGAACAGAGGGGGGACAGCTGAACAGCTTGACCTCACTTGCCTTTTTTATGATCCAGTGATGATTCTTAAAGCAGAGAATTCATGATAACAAATAATACTGTCAGACTGAAGAAAAGTGAAGGTGAAAAGAAAAAGCAAGGTTCTACAAAGTGATAATTTTTATCTATACACCCTACTGCCTGAGTATCTAAGGCAATGAACTGCAATGGCATTAATATCACTATTATCAAATGGTAGTTTGAATAGTACACAGATAAAGTGAAGGTTAACCACTCTTAAGTAGTGATTAGAAGTATTTGAAGCTAGAAAGTGTATATGGTGGAGGAACAATTAGAGTGCAAGCGATGGGTACCAGTTTAAAGTTACAGCCATTTAAAGTGGACTAAACACTTTCCTCCAGCTAACAAAGCATGCACAGTATCCAAGTACCAGTGCTTGGACATTCTCTAACTCAGGTAACATTTTCAACAGAACAAAGCAGTTTGGACATTAACTTGCAAATCTTCGCCAGTGTTTCGATTCGATATAAAAACAAGTACAGGAAATTAATGCAAAATACAATGTTGCAGTGTGTCCAGAGATGATAGATAAGGAACACTCCCCAACCAGACAGAACTGCTGTCAGCGCATCCAGTCCTGAGCCTTCAAAAGGCAGTGAGGCAAGATAGAGCAGACACCTATAATAAACCTGGCTGCTTTTCGTACTCTTCTGGAGATTTCATGTGAGCACAAATGTATACAAGCCTACACATCTTTCCTCTTAAATGAAAGGCACTTCAGCACTCTCCTTAACCTGCTACAGGAGCCTCCTCCATACAACATCCACAGAAACACAGAAAATGCCCTACACTGATGAGGTCAGGCAAGGATTGATGAATCTGACCTTTACCACCTCATTTGCATGTACGGCAACCAGACCTCTGCAGATTACCTTTGATCTCTACCTTTCCCTGTGTGCTAGCAGCTGCCTTGGGGGCAAGTTCTTCATTGGCTGACTATTTAGCAGACATGGGATATATTTGCCGGCTATACTGTCCAACGCCCTCCCCTTGCTGACAGCAACAAAATAGAGAAGACATAAAAATATTTCCTGGAAAACTATACCACCTTGGGTAATATGTTGGGATGGAAAGAAATAGCTTCAAGCATTTCATCCTGCATTCAGTCCAAAACCAGTGCCTATAATTCCAACAGTCTTCCAAACAGGACAGGACAACAGATTATCACATCACAAACAGCCCCTCCCAGTTCCCAGTGAAAGGCATTTCAGCTAACAAGCTTTACTTTTGTCTTTGCTATCTACCAGAGGACAGAAACAGTTACCACAGCAAAGTGGATGAACGACAAGGCACTATCTTGTCTGAGCCAGAGAAACATGACCACCAAAAGTGGGATAAAATCAGAAACTGGGCATGCTTAATTAAGTCTTCATTAATAGCCTTCTGGGATCTACATATATACTATATTTCTTTTTTTTATATTTTCCCTTCAGGAAGCATTTTGAAGTCCTCACTGAGGAAATCTCCACTGGCTTCTATGACAGTTTTCCAGGAATCAGAATTTGCATAGGTCTCAATCAAAGGACCACGCCGTTTCCTTTTAGCTCACATCTTTAAAACAGATAATATGTCATTTTCTATGTAGTAAAGTCAACCCAGAAGAAATATTCGTCTAAAAGTAATTCATGAGGATACAGGAAGTGTTGTTTTCTTTTCCAAGTAAAAATTGTGGCATAATAGAAGCTGCCTGTAGCTCATATTAGCATTATCCTGGCTCATGCTACACATTAGGTACGGCCCATGAAACACTAATCTCAAGGCAAAGTAATTCCTAATATCAAATGCTCACACAAAGACAGTTCAGTTGTGAAAAATACTTTCCTCCAACCACAATTTCCATCTTCACTTTGTCAAATGTTAATAAAGATAGCATTAATGTCATGGTTCAATAACTATTGCTCACCTAAGAATATTTCCCTGCCACAATACTCTAGTTATTATTCCCACTCAAGAGGGGATAGCATAAAGTTATTAATCATGTAGTCAAGGAAATTCTGCCTTAAAAAGTGCTGACCACTTAGAAGGTGGGAAAACTTATCAGAAGTTACTGCAAATAATATAGACAATTTAAACACTACCTACAAAAATCCATATGGATGTACCCCTGCTTACTGAAACTTTAATATACCAGATGGCCTATTTATCCCAAGTTATCAGAAGATACTTCGAACCTTCAGAAGAAGACAGCTTGTAACAAAGAGGGACTAAATCAAACAACATTCAATGATTGGGGCTGAAAAATAATTTTGGATATAACCCTGGGTAGAAATACTTCATGAATTTTTATTAGATTAGGCTTCTTACAAAAACAGGCAGGGGAAATTTTAGAAGTGCCCTGTATAACCCCAGCTGTTCTTATTAATGTCAACATCAGCACAGAATTCCATATTTCTGAAATTCCCTACATTACAAGAGTGTCCCACAACAGAATTTTTATAGATGAGCTTCTCTGTTCCAACTATTTATCACTTTAGCAGTACACACAGAATCCAAAGGATACACAGGCTTCAAAATTATATACATTGAACAGATCAAGGTAACAGAAAAGCTAAAATATCACCCTCTGAAAATTTTATCCTTTATTTCATAGAATCATAGAATCATAGAATCCTCTAGGTTGGAAGGGACCTTCAAGATCATCTAGTCCATTCATCAACCTAACTCTGACAAAAACCATCACTAAACCATGTCCCCCAGCACCATGTCAATCCATCTTTTGAACACTTCCAGGGATGGTGTCTCAACCACTTCCCTGGGCTGCCCGTTCCAATGCTTGATAACCCTTTCAGTGTAAAAATTGTTCCTAATATCCAACGTGAACCTCCCCTGGCGCAACTTGAGGCCATTTCCTCTAGTCCTGTCGCCTGTGACTTGGGAGAAGACTTCGACCTCCGCCTCTCTACAACCTCCTTTCAGGTAGTCGTAGAAAGCAATAAGGTCTCCCCTCCTTTTCTCTAGGCTGAACAACCCCAGCTCCCTGCTTGTCACAAATAGTGATAATGTTTAGAATGGGATACTCCTACCAAACATATCTGATGAGTATGGTTAGGTAAGCAATTCTATTTTAGGCACTAAGAACAGAAAATTGGATTACACACATTGCATTGTACATTTACTGGACTTAATTATGGTTTTAATAGAAAAGCTGAGAAAATAACATTCCAAACATTACAAGGGCTGTATCTCTACTATTAAATCAAACAGACCTGGGAAAACTGTAGGCATTGAAGCCAGCTAGCATGGAAGAGACCTTGTTTAGTCCAGGAAAGTCTCTTAGCCTCTGCAGTGTGACAGCTGGATAACAAACTGATCCCCAGGACTTTTCAGACTCAAAACCATGATGGGGCATTGTCTGAAAGGACTCTAGATGGCACATGCCAAAGTCATGCCAGAGACATTCTAATAGTTTGCTAGTGCAGACGATTGTGGTCCAGCACCCAGGAAGACTCCCAGATACCTCTTTCTGGTTTTTCAGAGCAGGTATAGCTTCAGAGGCCATCGGAATCCTAAGAGATTACCAGAAGGTAGGTATCACTAATTCTGAACTGAACAAAAGTTTTTATTTTATATTCTAATTTATTATGTTCTAATTTATTATATTCTAATTTAAGATAGATACTATTTACCTTGTTTTCTATAAAATGAAGCATATGTGCTAGAATGAAGAATATCTGCACATTTCAGAAAGAGCTCACATGTGATCAAGAAAGCATGAAATAATAGTTCTGAGGTGTAAACTATCACATTAATCTTTGTGGATGCTATTTAACCTGTGGATTATACTTTAACATTAGCAATTAAGCACCAAAACATTCCGAAGAAAATAACTACACTATGAAATCTATCTAAAAGTCTAGTGAAACACTTTTCTGGTAGAAGACAGACATTGACTTTTCTCTAGAACAGGAGACATTTGGACTCAAGTCCTCAAAAGCACAAGAGGCGTCTAATGAGTATCACACTGGTTAAAAGCCCCCCTTCCCATCACTGACCTAGTGTAGGTATACAGATCTAGAACAGTGGTCCTAGCTATTACCTTCAAGCAGAGACAGATATTTCCCTAAAAGATGACTATTTCAGGGGACGAAATACTGGCCATTAGGCTATTTTCTTTAGTATTTCCTACTGTCTAGGTAGACAGCTTCCCACACAAAACACTTCTGGGACTAGGATCTGGAGGACAAGTTGAGCATGAGCCAACAGTGTGTCCTTGCAGGCCATAGATTTCTTGGACTTCATTGCCAGCAGACCTAGGCACTAGTGAGAACCCACTACTCGTGAGGTGCCAGTTGTAGGCTCCCCCAGAAAAGACAGACATGAATGTACTGGAGCAAGTCCTACAAAGGGGCTACAAAGACGACGAAAGGCCTGGAGCATCTATCATACAAGGAGAGGTTGAGGGAGTTGGGCCTCTTCAGCCTGGAGAGAGAGGGAAGGCTCAGGTGGGTATTACTAATGCGTGTAAATGAGGGAAGTAAAGAAGATGGAGCCAGACTCTTTTCATTGGTATTCAGTGAAAGGGCAAAAGGCAATAGGCACAAACTGAAACACAGAAAATTGCATTTAAATCTAATAAAAACATACTTTTTCTGTGCAGGTTGCCCAGCGAGTTTGTGGCCTTTCCATTCTTGGAGGTATGATTCTAGGCAAGCTGTTGCAGCTGGCTCTGCTCTGAGCAGGGGATTTTGACTAGACAATCTCCTAAAGTGATTTCATGAAACCTGTTATCAAGTATACAATCTTTAAAAATATTTCTCCCTTCCTTTTACCAGTAACATTGAAATACCATTGTAAGTGTGCTAAGAAATGCTGATCTACTTGCAACAACTTATTAAAAACATATACATTTTTAAATTATACAAATAGATTAGTAAACCATAAGTTAGGCTATGAACTGTTTCTGCACTACTGTTTTAAAGAGCAATCTAAAATGAACTGGGGGAAAGAGCTGCATTAATATCCTGGAGTAAAACTAGAGGCTGTGATCCTAGGAATGGAATGAACAAAGCTGCTCTCTACAAAGGCTGAATGCCATATCTATTACTATATTAGGTAAACTCTGCTTTAAATGTCAAAGTTGTTTAGATAAATATTGAATGGGACTCATTTTGACCATATTCACAAACACTTCTTTACGAACACTGAGTGTAATTGAGTGAATACCTGCTTTTAAGAAGGAGCTTTTTCATAAGATTGTCTGTGAACTCAACCCTTAACAGAAAATGACAGAAGAAGACAAAATAAATTATCTGAATATCCCATTTGGGACTGAGTGCTTATCAGAGATATTAGCTCCTGACCACAGGGAAGAGACAGAAAAGACTTGACATTGATGTTTATACTATATTCTCGTTGAAGGCCTAAAAACGCTTCACTATATGCGTTCTAAAAATCTTCAGCACCAGAACAATATCAAGAAACAAACACACACAATATATGCTTTCACTGGTATGATTAGTAGCAATATACTGCATTCATACAGCAGTTTCAGATCTTAGGGTGTTACATTCTGTTTCCTTTTCAAGCACATAATGCATTGGATTGCTTTACTTACTAGTAGCAGTAGCAGGACAATATCAGGATTATCACAGGCACAGGCTACATGCATTGATGTCCAAAAATCCTCATCTTGATGATTTACATTTACTCCTCTGTCAATTAAAATTTCTGCAGCAAATGCATTATCGTAGCGGGCACACTAGAAAAAAGAAGTGTATATCAGGGATGGTGCTTTATTCAGTATACAACTGAATTTATCACATACCATTTTTGCTCCATTTAACATTTAAAATGAGCAGATGATGTACTGTAGTTAAACTGCTGTGTTTATAGGGGACAACAGCTGATGAACCTACAGAAACAGTTTTGTGGAGATTACAAGTTCCATGTGCACGATTCACAGAATCCCATATTCCCTGGGAAAAAACACTATATAAAAATCCGCTGAAACCTACACTACAGATGAGGCTTTCTTTCTGTTCAATATTGTTTTCCTAAACAACTGGACAAGCATCATTGCATGATTACCACATCATGAGTAGTGGCATCTAAGCATACGTACACCCACATGTTTGAAAATGAAACACTCTTCCAGCAGACTTTTCACTAGATATTATGCCCTTGTATTTGTTAAGTCACTTTTATTTTAGCAGGATTATGCAATAAATTTGGATCCA
Organism: Limnodromus scolopaceus; assembly: GCA_028565335.1. Classification (NCBI taxonomy): domain Eukaryota; kingdom Metazoa; phylum Chordata; class Aves; order Charadriiformes; family Scolopacidae; genus Limnodromus; species Limnodromus scolopaceus. The sequence goes on from JAOXNO010000001.1 coordinate 149,704,844, forward strand.
AATATCTTAAAATAGTTTCACATTTAATAGAAAGCATGTCTGCAATTGAAGCATTACAGACCGAAGTAAAGAATCATAAAACCTAAGAATTTACAATGAGTTTTGCCACTGGCTTCAGCAAAGCCAGAGCTTTTCCTCTGCAGTGTTTCCTTTCTGTTTTCCTCTCAATCTTTCCTCCACATGCCCTTACATCTTGCTTCTTTTTTAGTCACTGTATACAAACTGTTTTTCTTTTATCTTCCAGCTACTTAATCTAATTGTTATGCAAATAACGATAAGTTAAATGCAGATAATGTGTTAAATATCAACACATAGGAAATCAGTGCAAGAAAATATACACAAAAGGAAAAACGTTACATCATGGTGTTTTTCACATAGGATCTGTGAATCCCTGAACCATATAATTCTATCTTTGGAATCAAGCAATATTCCCTTTGCTCTTTCTTACTGCACAGATAATTTATAAATAAAACATTTCATTCTACCTTGTACCCTTCCTATGACATGATCCATCCTTTTATAAGTAATTTGAAAACGACCATTTATTTCACGTGCATAGCTGGATGCAAACATAATCACCATGGAGGGCAGAGTAGATAAAAAATTATTGCTAAGCCTTTCTTTTTGTTAATATGCCCAATCTGCTACTCAGTATCCCACCACATTTATCCACAGTCACTAACACTAATCTTCAATCACTCTTACCAGATGGAGCAAGGAGCCTCCTGAGGAAACAAGTGTATGAGGGTCAGCACCATCCTTCAATAGCCGTAGCACTGAAATATCAAAGAAAAGAGGAACAGGAATTAATGCAGCAATATAGCTAATTCTGAGCTGTTAATAGGCTGATTCTTCATCATCTTCATTAAGAGATTTAATAATATATGCAAACCTCTCAGATAACATTTGCAAAACTATAATGTCAGCATTTCCCATCTCATCTATTTTAATGGCTAAGTCTGGAAGCAAAGGACCTTTGATAATGATGTTAAATATGAACAGTATCAAGGACTTCTCAAGCGGACAGATGAGATAGGAAAGGGGAGGGAGAAAGCCAGAGGAGAGACCCTGTCTCAAGGTCACCATCAGCTCATTAGTTCATTTGGGAGCAAAATCACAGTCAACTGGTTTTATTTTACTTTGTAGAGTTCCCATGAGATTTCCTGGCTTTTTCTGTAAATAATTGAAACTAGTATTCATGACTTACATCACTTGAAATTAATCATCATACCAAAGCTAAATGATCTGCACTCAATTTAACCTTTCCAGTGCATTGTCAGATCACTGACATAGCATAATTCTTAAAATGATATTTGGAGTCAAGCTCCACTCCCAGTTACATGTATCAAAACCCTTTGAAATGAAAGCAGGCTTATAAACACAAGCAAAACCACAACCCTTCATCGTGGTGCTCACTCAAGTGTGAAAATTCAGCACTTTTTCCCCATGGTCCTTATTGCCTTTATAACCTTTTCACTTGGAATCAAAGCATTGACTAACTCCTGCTACCAGTGTTCATTTCTGGAACAGAATGACACAGTAACAATGGCAGACATTATCAGGGGAATCCACACCAGTATTGCACCCCTGTTTTCACTAAACTGGTAGCAAGAACCCTTTCATAAGGCCTCCCTCCAGGACAATAACTGCCAATAATGCTTCCTGTGTAGGAATAGAGATGGTTCTGCCTCCGTCATCTGGAAATCCTAGTTTCAATTCCTAGGTAACATTCCTGGGTGGACTTGTGCAAAGGTCTATATAGAAGTTTTAAGTTCTGAGTACCTCAGAAATCTGTTCCACTGCAGTGTATGTCCTACAAGAGTGCCATAAATTTGTCTCAAGGCTCTTCTAACTTCTGCAAGTCCGTTAAGAGACTCATGTACGCCATCTCCGCTTTACCCATGCATTTTTTGTATATGTTTTCTTTCTCTCTAGAATATCTTTTAATTCCATTTTCACGGTATATTTAAACTTCTTACAGCATTCAAACATTCAGTTGACCCATTTGAAAGGGGTCAGTCTTGTTCTCAGATACTGTCATTTACACAAGCAATATTTTCTGAACATATTAAATGATTTTTGAACAGGTGCCCTAGAAAAATTCAGCCTAAGAAAAAAAAATTGGTTAAATGGTTGCAAACCTGTAAAATTAAAGTGAAAGACTAGGAAGTACTTGGCATCATCATTATTAAATACTTCACATATAGTAAACACACTGGTATATATTGGACAAATATTTATAATAATTACACAAATACATTTAATCTTTTGTTCTTTTTTAAACTTTGAAAATCAAACATCGATCCAAACCATTGTATAAATTCATACTTTACAAATATTTCCATGGTACCTATTTCTCCTCACCAAAGATTTTGCTTCATTTAATTTACATAACTGTAAAAGACTTTTATGTTCTGACAAATGACACTTTGAAAGATAACTACTCTTAGAAGTTGCTGTTGTCCCCAGCACATCCACCAAAAGTAGAAGTGGAACATTAAGTAACATGGAGTAAATGAGATGTACAACAACTGCCAAGCAAGATGAAAATCACTGAAGCAGAGTGGGAGGGTGGAGAAACATTTACAAATTTTCATAATCTTGGGGAAAATGGATGAACGGCAAAAAGCAAAGTATTTCTTTCTGCTCTCAGATCCGCAAATCTAATACTAAGGTACACAATTGTCCTTATCCAGACAGCGAACAGTAAAAATAAAGGTTCAGAAGTAAGTTCCTTCCTTCTTTTAATACCTAAACTGCAGACCACATAAGGAGATTCTTCCTCTACCTCAAGTTTTGGTGAGTAAAGGCCTTATTGTAAATCCTCCCTCCTTAAACAGGTGTGTAACTACATACTTCTCAAGAGTTAATATTTTCAGTGTTCATATATTATGCTATTTCTTTAACAGGCAAGAAAATATTGATTCCATATCACAGAAGATTTCTTAAGGCTCTGAAAGTAATTTCATTCTGCTGATCCCATCAGGATTTCACCTGAACAAATTAACACTCCAAGTTGTTCTGCTTCCTGCATCCCTGCTTTTCAGGGGAAAAAAAAATCCACCCATTTCAGTCTCCTAGACACTTAATGAAGTGTTTTTATGCAGCATTCTTTCTTATGGACTCCATGCATAGGTTGAAAATGTGAACTATGGATTGATTACATCTGAAATTATAGTCTCATTTGCAAATATGGGAATTAAGGCAGATAGTCCTTAAAAGCATGATTTGCAGGACTTATTAAGCTGCCATAAATCTGTTCTCAAGGAGGCTTTAACTGATGACATTGGTTTGAATATATAATTCTTTGAAAATTCCATGTTTACAGTGTATTCTCACAGACTACACCACTATCCAAAGGAGGAAGGCATGTTACCCACTGCATGGCCCGTTCTTTCCTTGTGCCAGCTCCCCTCAACTATGCAGCTGCACATTCAACTGGACCAGGGTTATTTTTTGGTGCTATCAAAGTGGCTGACTGCATAGCTCCATAAGCACTAGCACAGAGGACACAAATGCACATATCACTTGGAGGCAGAGAAAACACACTGCATTTTGGTGGCAGAAGTCTTAACACTGACTAAAGTTCATAATGAAATAGCATGATCAGTATGGGTTTCTACAAGATGAGATAAACTGATTAAGGACCCAACCAAATGGGTCTGTTTCCTTCCCCTATTTACAAACTGACTTACACATAATTTACCTCTGGCTACTACTGCATCTGGAAACTGACTCTAACGGCACAAAATAACCCCCCCCAAAAAAAAAAAATCAGAGTGTCTTGTTAGGTCACTGAGATAAAAATCATTAAGAGTCTTGGGATCACCAAAACTGGCTTTTGGGAAGGTCCTTCTAAGCAAAGACAGGATGAAGACCTCCTTCTTTTGGCAGGAACAGGACACATGGGAAGGTCAGAGGGTTGGGAAACTGAATTTCTAAAAATAATCCCCAAGAATTTAATCTGAAGCCTGAAATAGTAACCAAGTGACAGAAAGAGCCTGTGGCTACTGGATATAGAATATATGGACAATTTACTGAGTCTCTTCCTTCCATCAAACCTTTTTGATTGGTTCTTAAAGAGAAGCCATGCCTTTCCAGATCCATTTAGCAACACCTTGTTATTGAAACCAAAAAATGACAGACCACTTCTAGATCTGAGATTGAAATTCATAAGAAAGAATGGTTTCGCCTTGCTCCCCCCCCCAGTATAAATGCAGACCAAGATTACAGCATAAAGAATTAATACGTAAACTCTGATCTTAAAGTAGAATATTAAATGTTTATGGCCATAAACAAATTATCAACTCACAGAAAAAATTAGGGTAAGTAGCTAAAAGCTCAGTAGTTCGTTTCTTTGTCTAGTTTATTTTTTTTCTCATTATTGCATGTAGCTTAATCAGTGTTTCAAGAAATTCATGTCACAAAAACTACAAGGGCAAGAGATGCAAACTCTCCTTTCAACTGGGCAAAAGTCTTTGTTCTGAATCAGGATTATGTGCTACATTTCTTTGCACATAAAGATAAGTGAAAAATATTCCTCTTTGCTTGACTTCATCCCCCCTGCAAAACACAATAAAAAAGAAAATAAAGAAAATAAGATCACAGATGCAAAATCCCACTCCCTAACAGGCACCTCACACTATTCACTCAAGATTTTATTAGTCAGTAGGAAAATATTCACCTTATGTACAATTTTTCCTTTTCATAGAACTACTTTAGCTACTGCTAATAATTTGGGAGGAATTGCCCTAATGAGGACACAAAATCATAGATAGCTATATTCCAGAAATGCTATATATCTCTTAATTAATGCAACTTTTAAGGAAGTTTTCACAAGACTTTCTTTTAAAAATTGTTTTATTTGTAATCTTTCATGGAAGAGAATTCTCCAGAAAAGATGAGGAGACTGAAATCAGGCTTTAAGGCAGGACGTTGACATTTACTTAAAAAAAACCTGAGAGTAAAATTTTCAGGACTCTCAAGCCCTTCCTTTGCATGTATAAACAGGTCCATCCATTTTCTGATGTCATTTAGAATCATAGAATGGTCCAGGCCGGAAGGGACCTCCAAAGGTCATCTAGTTCAGCCTCCCCACAGTCAGCAGGGACACCCCCAACTAGACCAGGTTGCCCAGGGCCTTGTCGAGCCTCACCTTGAATATC
>JAOXNO010000001.1:149710108-149742903 GCA_028565335.1 Limnodromus scolopaceus
AGCCTCCTCTTCTCCAGGCTGAACAACCCCAGCTCCCTCAGCCTGTCCTCGTAGCAGAGGTGCTCCAACCCCCTGATATTTTAGTGGCCCCATTTTAGATTTGACACATGAAATTATCAGCTACTTAGAGCAGAATTTCACACCCAATTTCATATCTAATAAAAGTGTTTTTAAAAGCACTGAAGTTATAAAGTCTCAGCATTAAAAAAAAAAAAGATAATACTTAAGGTAGCTTTTTTACATATGCCTGACATTACAATTTTAACTAAATGATTCCGGTGAGTTGAATTCTTTCCACACTCCATTTGCTTTATTGACTAGATTACTAGTTATTATGTAGCCTTATAATCCAGTAGAGACAGTATTGCCGTGCCTGTTACCAGCCACAGGTCTTGTACTAACTTCATGTGTGGGACTAGGGCTGTAAGGCTTACTTTGTCTGGGCTTGTCTTGGGCTGCTTGGAGCTTGGTTTTAACGTTTTTAGCTGTTATAGCAATTGGCTAATGACAAGGTAAAAATTACCTAAGACATTTTAGTTTCATTTAGCTTTGTATAACTGTGATGGATAAAGTGTTAAGAATTTTGATATATACAGCAATAACAAGTACCTATGCTCTACTATGTTTAACAGCATCTAGCTACTCTGACATGTAGAACTATCTGCGACCTTATATGCCGCAGACAAAAGTAGTGCAGATCTGAAGTGACAGCAGAGCCTGGAAGATGAACTCAGAAAGCCCAGGGCTATCAATAACTCACCAGTGATCAGCTACTGATGGTAACTTAGGAGCTGGGTAATGTTGCATTCACAGCAAACTCAGTTTTAGTAGTAACAGAAAAGACCAAAAAAAAGTGCCTACCATATGTAGAACTTAACCGTTGGCCATCTGCTGTGCTGGATATAGATAGAATACCAGTATATGTTTCTATTAATCGTTTCTCTGGGGAGCAGCAGTGAGCTAGTGTAAACTTTGTTCCTGTTAACATCTATTTTTGTTATATATAGTTTAGCAGGAATAGCTCTAGCTGGAAGGCTTTACTTGTTCATTATGTGCAGAAACATGACTTACTGCAGAAGCCTAGCTAAGACCATGCTGTTACTGGAATGGATTATCCCATTCTCCTCCTGCCTCAGGCTGCACGTTTCTGCCACTGACACAAGGCAAAGATTAGTTTTCAACTAGATCAACAATCTGGGAATGTGACACTGGGTAATGGATATGAATAAAGAGAATGGGGTAGCCACTACTCTCAGCAAGTTTAGGCATAAGCTGACAGTGAAACTCAACCACTGGACTACAGAAATGACACTGAAGGAGGAGAAATAGCATACTACCACCCCTTCTAGTTCCACCAGTTAAGGAAGTGTCATATTTTGCCCTTTACTCCCTCCGTAGCCAGACTTTTGGTCCAACGGTGGCGTCTTAAACTCTTTATAGGTGTGCCACTTACAATTCTTGCCACCTTCATGCCTCTTTAGTACTTTTTTCTTATTCTTCAGTAATCATGCCCTACTTTCAGCTTATACCAAAGGTACATAGGAGGAACCTACTATACAATTCAGTTGCGTATATGAGAACAGATGAATGCCAATCTCTAGTAAGTTATTCTTAATCAGAAGAGCAAATGAAGTCAAGCAAGATGTCATAATTTTTTGGTGAATGCGGTCTTTGAAAAATATTTACCTAACACTTTTGCTATTATTAGTTTAAAATTACATTTTTAAATCTAAGTACCACTATTGGTAATTTAATCATTCTTTTAAGTTGTCTTGTTTACCTAACAAACACATTTACAGTAGTAATACCATTACCACATCATTACTGGTGCAATAGCTGACGCTTTCTTTCAAAGCAAGCTCTACCTGCAGTTGACAGTGCTTATTCAGAGCAGTCATGACCTGAATGGGCTTTTCAAACAACTGTTTTGTAGTTCTACTGCTTTTTCCATCCTCAAAATATTTCCAGTAATCACTGGCAACATCTGTCAAACTTGTTCAAACCTCCTCTTACTTCTCATTTTCTGAAGAACTCTTGGAAATAAATTCCCGCCTTCGCTGCATAAAGATTAAAGACGACAAACCATAAACGAAACATGCACAACATTTGGACAACTAAGTGTTCTGCCATTCACAGAATGTAGAAATGAAGATAGGAAAAAGGCTTTTCCATACCAGCAGAATTTGAGAATGTTTGCCTTGCATACCCAAGCAATAATGCCAACTGTTTGAACAGAGCACTGATGAGGATAAGGTTGATGCTTCCATCCTCCCTGGCAGAGATCCCATAGTTCACAACTTTTTTAGGCAGCCAAGAATCAGATTACTATGACCTCAAAACCACTGGGCCATTGATTCTCTGCTGCGTTTAAAAGTGTGATGTGAATTGTCAGGCTGATTCCTGAGCTTAATTCAAGACAGCATTGCTTTTAAAAGAAACAAACCCAGCCACCAATGAAACAGACTGACAGAGGTAGTCCTACAAACCCAGAAAACATCTGTCCCATCTTTAATGTTCAAACACATGGTACTTTTAACCCATGCTCTCTTTGTGGAGCGATCAGTCAGAGCCCAGGCTTGGAAGCAGTTCAGGGGCTCAGTCACTCCACCGGAGTGAACTTCAACCAGCACAGGTAAGCACATAACAAGATAGTCCCTTCCTTTCTCCCTAATCCTCTGCTACTTTTCCACTTGACCTTGTACCCTCAACTATTATACACCCATGCCCAGGCATTTGGCAATCCTGACAGCCTCCTGCCAATGCACTGTTGCTCTGAAGGTCGAGGGCACAGCCCTTCTGTTATCTGAGGTACCTTGAACTAGAAACTGCTGAAAATAATGGTTATGTCTCTGGGCCACACAGACACCAAGTCAAACTCTAATGAGATCTGTGAGGAGGGTCACAGTTCCCTCAGTGAGGCAGGTATTTCTATCACTGTAGACATAGCCAGAGTAATTCATGAGTTTAGGGACTACCATTATTTAATAACTGCTATATTTGAAACTTCTTATTCAGGCAAATTCCCATTCTTTCATTTCATTTTCATATACATGAAATTTATTGCAGTCTGTGCCTCCACTGGAAAATATTAAGACCACAAATCTAATGGCCTAAAAAATGCCAGTGTGTGCCTCTTACAGCTCCCAAGCACAGTGATACAAATAAACTTATCTTCTTACAAAAAAGTGACAATGGGCAGCAGTCAAATGTGACATGCCTGAGTTAACTTGTGATATGGCAGGCAAAGCATCACTGTTTTCAAGACTCTGAAAAGACAGATATTCATATGGAAAAGCAGTGTAGGCTCTTAATCATTTCAGAGGATCAGGATTTAAAAATAAGTAGGTCACATTACCTAATAGCTACATCTCATTCCTTCTTTTTTTTAGGATATTTATTCCTAAAAGTCTCTTTATCAGTTCACAGTATCCAACTCCTTCCTGCTTTATAGTTACCCTTTCAGATAAAAAGATCCTAATTTACATAATTTACTTGAAAAATATATGCACTGTCAATATCTAGAGCGACCCAGAAAAACAGCAGTGTAAATCAAAGTAATTTAGAGAAGATTGGAAGTAGCCATTCAGTTCTATGGCCCAAAGGCGTTGCTGCAAGGGGGACACCCCAGGGCACTAGGCAATGGTGGAGATCCCTTGTTTTGTCTCCATTTTTAATTAACTCTTCCAGAGCTAGAGCTTTGGCCAGGTCACAGGGAAAAACTGCTGTGGTAAGGTCTGCCTCACCTGTTTATAAACTTACAATTTTACCTCACTGTAACTAAGACCTGTATATATTACAGAGTTGTTGCTAAAATGATTCAACACCACCTCATAAAATAACACACGCTTAGCTAAAAATATTGCTTCTATCATCATAGTTGATAGCACAGCAGGCATTTTTGCCAGCATAGCTACTTCCCAGGCCAAAACAGCTGTGTCATCAAAAACTGGTGGCAGAGACCGGAATGAATTCCGAATTTCTGTTAGTGAGATAAAATTACAATAAAATCAAAGCTTTTTAAAATTTACGATAGAATGAAAACTCTAAAACTAACCCCAGGAGAAAGTAGTTGATTATATAGTACACTTAAATACTGCTTTTCTCAAAGTTTCACCTCCAACTAGCTTATGTGAGTTATTTATTTCAAGGCTAAAAGACACACACAAAAAAGGAACTTAATATCTTAGCATTTAGGTCACCTATTGCTTTCTATATACATATTTCATCTGTCTCCCATGTATGGGTTCTCCTGCAGGTCTTGACAAAGGTGACTAAAACCAGCATGAACATCGTTAGCAGGCTACAGTCCGTTATTACAAAAGTTCACATCCCACTGGGTTCACCTTAGAAATATCTGTCAATTTGAAAGCTTTTCAAATTACTGGTGTAATTTTTAGGCTAACTTTTCTGCTACAGACACACCTGACTGTACATTCAAATGTTTGTAGAATTGAATAAAAGTTTCAGATCTTTACAATATTTTACTAAATAAGTTAAATTTATTTCAGACTTCACAATTTCCCAATCCTATCCTCATTAAATGATAAATACTAAAATACCCAGCAGCAAAATAACTCAGTCTGTGGTCAGTAGCTTAATTTGAAAATCTTTACCGTCCTTCCATGCTTTTCCCTAGTGTAACACTGAATGTTAAAGAATTTGCATACAACACAATTTTTCTGCTGAATAGACTGCATACCCCCTCTGTTTTACTCATCGTTTATGTTGATCCTATGCCAATGTTACTTAATTGGCACAAATCAAATTACTGCTGACTTATATTCCATATGAAACAAAACTCAGTCCCTCTTTTAACTCTCACACCATGCAAAGCAGGTTTATGCCAGCTGGTTTAGAAGCCATGTAAGCAAGTCATTACAATTTGTATTAGAGATCTTCAAGGATAACAGGCTATTATCCTACTTAACAGCTGCTAAATGGCACTAATTGCTAGCTGTAGACCACTGGCTGTTAGATTCTGTGTGTATAGTGGAATTCCCAGGGTGTGCACAAGGAAGCAAATTTAAACCAGGCAGTATAGAACAAACTATGTACATTGGCTATCCACGCATTAATCCAAAATAGTCATGCATGTGGCATATGAATGACCAGAGCTATGAAAGGACCACTTGACATATGCGGTTCAGGCACCACCTTTCACAGGGTGTAGTCTGTGACACTTTACATTGTCAAAATCGGATCTGGTTCCCTCTTGTTCATGCTTCCATTCACACCCTCCTGCCCACAACCTTGCATAGCAGTGCCACACATCACTGATATGAGCTGGTATGGGGACCTAAACCAGCTGAAGGCTAACTTTATGAAATACGGTTTCCAGCTGGTTTAGCTCCCTGGCTCACTTCAACTTGAGCATAAAGACAAGAGGACGAAAGGATAGGACAGAGCAGGGCAGAAAGGAGAGCAACTAATGGCAACTTCAATTTTAGCTTAGTTTTAAACTGTGTTAGAAACACACTTTGCAAGTGTCATTTGGCATTTGGTATTGTACGTATTCTTAGGCTACTGTCAAAATTATGTCAGTGGCTCCAAGATGCCCATGTAGTCCCTCTTCTTTCTTTGTGTCAGTCCCATCACAGGTATGTGAATTGCTTGAGAGAGCCGACACAGAATACAACTGTTGATTTTGGGGGATGGTTCATTCTGTCTTGGATCAGTTTGCTGAACTGACTTCCTCTGCAGCCACACAATTGTTAAATCTGATACAAAGAGTATGCAGTGAAAACAGTGGTAGGAACAGGATCATAAAAATATGAATGAAAACCTCTGAATTAGAAAATATAGCATTGGCATAACATCCAAGAAGTATAGAGGTATTACCAGCATAAACAAACATTTTATTGGTATAATTTGATTCTCTAGTAAGAAATGCACTGAGTTCACAGAAGAACCTCCCTACTGGTGTAAATACACCCGTGTGAGAATAAGCAGTACAATTTCAATTAAAACAGTCTGACTGGAGTGACACAATTATTTTTTTAAACAAATCATGACATATACATAGGCCATAGGTCCTATGTGACCCAATGTATGTGACCCATAGGTCGCATACATGTAGGGCCACTACAGTGTGCAATCAATATAATATCCCCAAACTTTAATATACAGACAACTACATAAACTAACAGTACGAACTCTGACAAATTTAAAAAAAAACACATCATTTTAATTGTTTCAAATAAGGACTATTGCATGTTTAATTTGGAAGATACCACTATCCTAGAAAGGTTTTTCTTCATCATCTAAATACAACTTACATATTATTTTGATTTTATTTACACCTAGCTTGCAGTATCTACTATTGATTTTATCTACACCTGCCTTGCTGTTTCAACTAAATCCAAGCCAGTTCCTTCCCAAATTTAGTATTTATGTGTTGCAGATACTCTGTAGATTAGAAGGGCTACAATCTGATTCCCCTTAAAATAATGTGTTCTAATTTGATCATTAAGTAGGTGCTGGAAGAAGCCCTCCAGGTCACAATATACTGTCATTCATGAATTATACTTTCCTTTATCATATGGTGTAGCTCTCATATTTCCTTGTCTTTTTCCCATTTCCAAACTTCACACTCTCTTTCAGAGGATTCAGTGATAGCACACCAGTTCATGAAGATGTTCTAGGACAGCAAGCCTGAAGTCAATTCGTGCACCCCAAAACCAGTTCCGTGCTTTTTACTGCTACCTTTCACTGGAGGAACTTCTATCCAGTGTGGGTAACACCACTAGATGGTTGGATGCATGTTGAATGCTGTGCAGTCATCAGGGCTCTCAGGACACCAAGGACCTCCTTGCCCTGCTCACCTCTGTCCCCCCCCACCCTGCCAATGGCCCAGGACCCCATGTCAGCCCCCTGGGGCCCTCATCTCCTGCCCTAGTGACACCACAGCCCAGTTCCTCACAACCCTGCCCTGCCCAGGCACAGACCCCAGCCCCACTGAGCTGGGCCCAGCTGCAAACCCATGTCCTGGCCTGGCCTTGGCCCATATCCCCTGGCCTGTCCCCGGCCACACAGTCTGTCCTCCATCCTGGGGCTGATCCTGATCTTACCCACAGGCCCTACCTGTTGACATCCCAGCCCAAGCTTGGCCCATCCCTGGGAGATGCCTTGATACCTGGGGCTGCCCTGGTGTCCCCCCAGCTGCCTGGGTCCTGGCTGTGGCAGTGGGACAGGTTCTGGCTGCCGGGCCCTGCCAGGCTGCCCTTGGGAAGTCCCCATGCTCCCAGCAGGCCAGCCCTTGGGGAGCAGCTGGCCCCATGGTGCCCTTACAGCTTTTACTTGTATTTAGTTAAATTTGACCAAACTATCACCAGGATTTCCAGACCCGCTCGTACTTCCATAGATTTCATGGGAGCAGAATCACATCTCTGTTGTTCCAGCCTGGCACTTTGAAAGGCCACATAATAAAGTTTTTCTACCTAAAATCCTTTTTATCTATAAATGTCATTTTTAGCACATTAAAATTTATATGCTGTGAAACATTTTCTGGTTGAGGTCTACATTTTGCTACATGGGAAATTTCAATCTACCAACATACTATTGGCAACTATATTGGCTATTGATACCAGTACCATTTTTCAGACATCTCAGAGATGGTCAAGAGACAGGAAGAGACGTTAGAGCTCTGTCCACATATGTAGTCATTCACCATTCACCTCTTCACATTTACAGAGTTTTAAAATGGAGAGAAGTTGGATTTTGTTGTATATATCCCACTCAATTTTTATTTTTCAACTATATCAGCATTCAATCACAGTCCTTTATGATTTGTCAAAACCGAGAATAACATGTTAAACTGTTCAGTGGTTCTTTTCTACTTCACAATGCGTACCCATACTTCTCAATCCATTTCTTTCCTAATATAATGCATGAGGTTTGCTAAGCCTAATGACTCCTTATACATCCTTCTATTGGAGATGATGGAACAGGATCTGCTTTTTTTGTTAGCTCAAGGATGGGATCACCACACAGAGACACATCCAGAAAATTGAGCTTCTGGAAAGACAGTGTGAAGCTCCTCCTGGTCTTCACCTGTCTGCAAAGCATTGCTGACTGAGAGGTTGATCAGTGAGGTCTGGAGAGATTACCCTGTGCTATGCAAACAGCCAGGATCACTCTGGGAAAGCAGATCCTGTTACATGAGTCTGCATGAACACTTTGGTTTAGGTAACCTCTTCCCACTATTTCCTTACATCCATATTCGACACTTATTGCATTATTGGAACATGCTGGTTGCCACAGGCCCAACCAGACTACACTTCTATTACTCTGTGTACTACAAACAGCAAATATGAACACTTCCACAACTTGGGTGGTTGTCACACATCTTTATAGAAAATAACTAGGTCTATTTTCTGTATAGTTCTATTTCCTGCCTGTGCATCTAGCTCAAAGAGGTTTTTGTTCCTCATTACTTGTTTTCCAAAAATTGGATTTGGCTGAATTACTGCATTCTTGAAATGTATTATACTTTTCCAAGTGGTAATCCAAGCAGCTTATATCCACTAGCCTCCAAATCTTCTTTATTCTTCTGTAGTTTTGAGTCAGCTCTTTCCATCTGAAGCACAGGGACATGAAGGATCTGACAATTACAACTAGATCTTCTCTCACATCTTGGCTCCTAGACTCCCAACCTTCAAATAATTCTTTCACACTTGGAAAAGGGCAGGCTTGTCACATCTCACAATATAACACAACAACTTTGGTAACCTTTGTTCATTTCTAACAGTGTGGCCCAAATACTACCTTTCACACTTGCCTGTTGTGTATTCTTTGCCCAGACTAAGAGTCTTCTATCAAACAGTAAGGCAAATGTTAAATATCCAAACAACATTGATAAAGGTCTTGTCTCAAATAAATTTGTTTTAATACCTACTGGAATCTTTATTAGTCGCCCAACTGAGTTAATTCCCCTGATAACTGGTGGATGACCTGGCTGCCCAGCAAGGAGAGCTTACTACCCACAGACAGGTCCACCTAATCTCCTCCGGTCAGTGCTGTTCTGACTGTGCAAGCTCAGCCTCCTAAAAATCATCTTGTTTCCACTCACTCTTATCCTACAGCTGTTTCTGTATGCTTGCAAGTCCAGTGCATTCTGGCCAACACCTTGATTTCCACAAATCATTGACAGCAACTACCACCACTACCAATGTGCCAACAACAAAAGCACCTGAAAAATCAACAATGACCACGTAATCACCTTAAGAACAACAGATCATGTGTATAAAGCCAGTACAGAAGGAAAGAGCTATCATAGAATCATACGGGGTTGGAAGGGACCTCTGGAGGTCATCTAGTCCAACCCCCCCTCCAGAGCAGGTCTACCTAGAGCATGTTGCACAGGAACTTGTCCAGGCGGGTTTTGAATGTCTCCAGAGAAGGAGATTAAATTGGAAGCCTGTGACTATCACTTTCTTAAATCACCTCAGAATAAGGAAAACATCTCTATGTAACTGCTTTGAGGTAAAGCTATCACACTTAGGCAGTTGAAGATTACAGTAATGTAGATTTTTCCAGATTTCAACATTCAGTATTTCAAATACAAAAATCATACAAGGACTCAGGGGACTAAAATGACAGATTTATAACAGTTCATCTAAATGCAGTTTCGAACCGAAGGTACAAACTTGAAGCACAAATAGTTCTGCATTCAGTATTGCCAAGCTCACAGATGGCTAAGCCTGCACACCAGTCTTATGTAGTTAACCTTACTTAACCTACACTGAGTTACCAGTGAAACATTTGAGTATCTGGGGAATCTAGGATGAGAAACAGACCCTCCACCTCATATTTAATACTTAATGCCTCTTCTTTGAGAACACCAAGCCTCTGGAACAGCCAAACTATGACACCAAAGATGCATTAACCAGTAAACTACAAAGCAAAATTTGCTTTACTTATGCTTTACTTAAGCTTTTACAAGTATGGATTATCACAGTATGGCCAGCATGGAGAGCATAAAATTATGCTCACACAGCACCTGGTATAATAATGTCTTTTCATAGCTTATGGAAAGCAAAAGTCTGACATACAATTCAAAGGTTTAATTTGGCTTTGAAGTAGAATTATACATCCTGAGGTTATTTCTAGCATGACAGATTTTACAACTCTGTGAATTCAGCAATCTTGATGTGAACAAGAGGAAGAAGCAACCAACCTCACACCACCTGAGAGATGAGTGAGTGCCTCTCAGTTCTGACTCTTACCACTGAGTTGATGTCCGTATGGAGCCACATGGTAAGTTTGGACTGTAGTGATGAGCTAAAACTACAGAGGCTCAAGCTTCCCAAGTGATCAGCAATGCCACACTTTCTCATTTGCTCAGTCTATGCACCTGACATGGATCTGGCACATAAAGCTGATAAAACGGGGAGAAGCCAGGGAGAACCCTGCACCAGAATTGCCCAAGATACTAATAGAGAAAGTTACCTAAGTTACCATTAGAGAAGATGAGGACTAATCCAGGAGAGCCTGCATGTGTAAAATCAAGACCATATATAGAGAGAAAGTAGGATAAAAAAATAATGCCCATGTAAGCATCAGTACAACTATATATACTTGGCCTTTACCTCTGTCCATATCTGTGCAATTTATATTATTCCAAATATTTGTACCATAGGATTTTTAGGGAGATGTTTAGAAGCAATTTAGAAGGCCATTGTTCATCCCATTTAGGAACTGAGTGAAGCCAGTGAAGTTCTGCTGGCAATTATTGAAAGGTTTGATAGCAGGTGCCCTATTACAGGATGACCCCTTAGTAGACTAAGAAACAAAGCAGCAGTTCTAATTTCACACAGGTGCTTCCAGCTTTAATAACACTTCATGTCATATTTTCTGTACTGTCAATGGGTAAATGGGGAAATCCAGAAAAAGCTACCACTATATGCCAACAATAGTTGTGTTAGCTAAAATCTGGAGCACAGACTCTAGCTCACTGATTTAACACTGCAGCTGTCATGTTTGCCTTTTAAGTCTGAATGTAATCAAAACCCCAAACAGTGCACGGTGTGAGAAATTACCTCCTGCAAATTGCCTCTCATTGTTTGTCCTGTAAAATGACAGTGTATACTGCTCAAGGTCAAATATACACTACACTGTAATAGAGAGTCATTGAAAAGAAACATGGTAAGAAAGCAGTATGCAGCCCCAGGCTGACTGTCTGATTTCTACCTTGAACCTTTACGTATGCTAAAAATCTTTGTTTAAAGTTGGGCATTTAGAAATATTGCCAATTTCATCTTAACTACTCACCTTCCCACCTCCATTCTTGAACGTAATTCACACAGAACACACAAGCTAAATTATCCATTCCCTTAGATTCATTGATTGTATTCTTACAAGCTTCAGTTCCTCCACTGTAATAACCTGTTACTGTGATGGCTGCAAATAACAATAATCGGTTGTCTATTCATTATGCCATATAACCTTTTTACTCATTTCTCTCTCATATCTATAGAGCTTGTTCACTGTCAACTTGAAGCGCAAAAGGTTTTAGCAGCTAAAAAGCCTTCCAGATCAAGTTAAGATGATACCTTAGTGTACTGAGAAAAAAGAATCCTCCAATTCATGTCAGAGAATAAAAAGACGACTGAAATAGTAAGCAGCATATATACTTTGTGTTTAGAATTTTTATTGTGGAAGAAAAACCACTAGGCACTATACAAATAAACCTGGCTCTGCCTCTGATATATTTGTGTTTTCACTGGGAAAGGTACTGCAATTCAGACAGAAGGAAAGAGCCTAAAGAGACAGGACTTAACAATTAAAAAAAAAAAAATTGCTGCATTTAGTGGCTCTGACTATATTTAGTTCTACCTTCAGAGCTTCTAGAAGAAGTTACTCCACTTAGTTATTCCATTTCCCAAAACCTCCAAACAAAGTCCACTTTCCAAAAGCTCTGAACAAATGTTATTCTCAGTCTGACAATTAATATGACAGTGATAAACTAAAGTCTGTACGTTGCAGGATCCAAAATAAGGTCCCAGTCTTATGCTTAAGTATTCCATTTTATAAACGTGTCAGTGTATACCCTGCTGGAAAAAGACTTCTAAAACTGAATTGAAAAACTGAAAACATTTTTAAGGAATTATTAAAAGTGCAGTTGATTTTTCATAAAGGTTTGTTCTTTAAAAAATAGGAAATAGAAAAGATTATTCTCTATTGATTTCTGTACTTCTCCAGCTTAATTTCTATGATAGAGCAATCTGTGTTTGAAATGAAAACACTTAATGTAAATGATATTGAAAGATGAATACACGAAAGTTTCCCCTTTGTACTGATATGTTATTGGAAATCAATCTGAAACACAATAAATACACTGAAGAAGAAATCAACTGCAAATTGCATGGAAAAGATTCTATTCTTGCTGTCTTTTTGTTTTACAAGTCTAGACTAGGGTCTTCTGCCATCACAGCAAACTTTCTTTTTAATCAGTGTGACTTATAACAATATCCACGGAATGTCAGAAGTGGCTGCCACTCAGTGGATGCCATCTTTCATTGAGAGAATAGGCTTCTGAATGCTGCCAATTTATAGCCTTGCATCCCACTGCATGATGCTGGAAAATCAACTGAGGATCCCCTTTGAAATTAATAGGAAGAATGCCAGGTGCCAATTTGTTGGTTGTTAATAGCTTAACGACTCTTTATTGGCATGACAGTGAATTTCTGAGTGATTAGTCTTTGTATTTTCTGCTACTTTTGGGTGCTAGAGCATGCTGAAGTGGAAAACTTTTTATTATTACATGGAAAGAAAGATCTTATGGAGAAAAGCACCAACAAGGAAGTATAAATTAGTTTGATAGGCTTAAAATGAAATAAGGACAGATATACCTTTGTAAAAGTTATCTGTTCAGACCAGATTGTACTCTTAAGAAGCTGGATTCTTGTGTAGGGGTAATGGTCTTCAGAATATTTTCATTGACATTTTAGCTTGTGCCTTTTGTTTGTTGCCTTTTGAATGAGACCCTGACTATGCAAAACTATAAACAATTTACATACTTGTCCCACTGAAGAAAAGACTTATATCATAGTCCACCAAAGTAAATACAAGAATTTTGAAAACATGTTCAAAAGTAAATAAATAAAATTCTTAGGAAAAAAAATCTGTATTTTTACAAAGGTTTCCTCATTAATATTATTTTGTACACTTGTAATTTAACCAACATTTAAAACTATGTTTTTAGTTATCCTACTGTGTTCCTCTTTGGATTTACACGGTTAAGGTGCAAGAATGGACTCACCTGCATCCAAAACAGTCAATT
Organism: Limnodromus scolopaceus; assembly: GCA_028565335.1. Taxonomy (NCBI): domain Eukaryota; kingdom Metazoa; phylum Chordata; class Aves; order Charadriiformes; family Scolopacidae; genus Limnodromus; species Limnodromus scolopaceus. The sequence continues at coordinate 149,723,388 of JAOXNO010000001.1, forward strand.
CAGTGCCTATATTTTAGAAATCTGTTATTCAAAATAAAACCCAAAAGCTAAGTTTCTAGAAGCTCTATATATTAGTAAGAGAAAGGCACATTTTTCAGAGACATGATCAACAAATCCTTCAGGGTGAACTTAGAGACAGCCAAAACATCAATGGGAATCTCTATGTTCAAACACATATCTCAGTCTTGATTTATTCTGAGCATAAACACATGAAATGGGGCTGCAAATAGTATATGTTCCTGTTTTCAAAATGCAGTTGGTAGCAGAGACAACATCAAGATTTTTGTACAACATCTTACTATACAGTCAACTTTATATAGTTTATTATACTATAAGCAAGGCCAGCTAGATTCAATTTGCCTCTTGGGTCACTTCCCCAGGAGAAAGCCATGCCAGGCTGGATAGTGCTCCGGAGATTTGACATGTGGGGCTGGAGAAAGCAGAGGGAAAAGAGGCAGCAGGAGAAAGAAATACACAGACTGAAAAAAGCACTCAAAGCAACCCACAGCCACATCTTCTAGGCTAGCAAAAATGAGGGGCTGACAGCTCCAACCTCAGTTTCAGGAAGAAAAGGAGGAAGCTACAACTCCATTTGATAAGGGAGATTAATTACACTTGGTATGAATGCCCCTACTAGGGGGAGACCCAAAATGGAAGGATGCTTTGTCTTTAATTCCCTACTTGGTACAGGCAGAGGACAGCTGTTCAAATCAGGGTAGCTCTGGGCATGTGCAGAAACAAAAACTGCAGCTGAAACAACCTAGCAAGATTTCAGGGCTAAGGGAAAAGTAGCCAGGGAACAGAGGCACTCCTGGGGTTAGGCAATCCACAAGGAAAAAAAAAGGGCTAGATAAAATCTTCACCAACAAGCCGGTCCTTCATTTTTTTTTGCTATGTTAAACCTTTTTCAGTGAGTTTTACTTTTTCCAATTAAATAAGTGTTGTATATTAGGAATCATGCACATTTTTATCAACAAAAACTAGTTTAACATTCAGTTCTCATCTCAGCTTTACCAAATTGTTAAAAATATAAACACATGGACAAAAAACCCCAAAAAGCACATATGGAATCCTGTAGGATTCAAATGTATTCAAATTTCATCTCCCTGTGATTTTATGATTGCTTTTGAAATGGGCTGCTTTAATTACTTAACATCTGTTACCCAATAACTAAAGGCATTATGTTTCCCTGCGTCATAACAAAAAGATGCCTTGTGTTGCCCAATTCAGCACACATGGAGCTAAACAAGGTTAACGACTGTGCGGAACCTATAGTATTGAAGGCTTGCTCTGGTTTGAGATGTGCCTCTACCTTCTGGGCCTTCGAAACAGCTTCTTCACCAATGGGTGGATTGAGATGGCTGATTGATGCTTTATTTTTCTATACACAGAGCTGATTAAATCACTAGCAGCATGTCTGACAGCTGTGTTAGTGTCCTCCAAAGTTACAGACATATGAATTCCCAATAGAGAATGCATGTGTTTGTCTGTCTTGTGCATGTATTCATTTAAAGTTTACATTTTTCTTTCTTTCCAAGAGCCCCAATTGGGCAAAATTTTGTACACTTCATTAATTTCATATGCTCTGAATAGTCTCTTGACTCACTATTCAGTATCTAGTGTTCACGTCTCTTATGGCTTGGGCAATAAATAATAAATTGTATAAATTATCATATATATGTATTGTGATTTCTTCTTCAATAGTTCCTAGTAAATCAACGTTTGCCAATAGCCACTTTTAGATTATGTATCCAAATGTAGATCTGTACATTAAACAGATTAATATACATATTTCTCCTCTGATTCAAAGGAAACTAACTGTAGAATCCAAAATAGCTCTGTATGGGGAACTTCCCTGTTATTACATATATAGTGAATTTCACATGCATTCCCAGTAGAAGAAGAAAAAAAAAGTTTAGATAAAATTTAGAGTAAGAGTAATAGTAATCTAAAATTAAAATATATTAAATAATACTAGCATTATAAAATATATATAATACAAAGCATTATAAAATTTGAGAAGTTTATTTGTGTTTTAAACTTTAAAAAGGATCAGGCATGTTACAGTAAGGAAATACAGTGTATATAATCCCTCAAACACATTTTAGCTGTCCTGTAGCTCAGTTTTGAATGTTCTTGATTATGCTGTATTTTAAATTCCTCAAACACAGATTAGATTAATTTGATTTTTTTTCATCCCTGTTTCTGATTTCACTACGCAGTACATTACTAAATGGTGTAATTGGTCTCATTTCCTAGTAATATACGTTTTGACCCAACAATTCCATTTTTTATTTTGGGAGATTTCTTTTATCATGAAGATTTACATGTGCATACTAAACACACTACAACTGTTTGCCATTTGATCCTGCTTAATGTTGGAATGATGCATACAGAGTTTATTGGTGAAAGTGAGAACATTTCCCAAAAGAGAGTGTAAAATCAAAAGCGCACAGAGAACTGAGAAAAGCTACTCGGATAACACAATCTAATCCTGATTCACCAACCGTGTTTGCATTTCTGGCCTTTATGCTCTTTGTGTAATACAGGTATAACAAGGTTATATATGCAGTAAAATATCCCATGCATTTAATATTTCTCAAAATATCACTTACACAATTTTATTCCTGTCTTTTCAGAAGGCTGTAGCTGGGAGAAATAGTATACAAAAGAAATGCTAATTAAAGTACCTTTGGGAGGAGAAGGGAATGAAAGAAGCTGATATTAAATATTAATCATAAGAAACAAGGCAGGAAGATTTTTAAAGGTGGAAGAAAACAACAGTGGGTTATTTTAATTTGGGATGGCATAGAAGATTGATCTGAACTTTTGCATAGAGATCTTTTCAAGAGTCACCTTTTTTTATTTTTTTTAAACTCAAGATGGATGGGTTTTTGCCTAATTTGGGAAAACTCTGGCTTAATGACAAAGGCCCAACTTGGCCTAATGTTACACTATTTTTCACCTCTCTCCCAGGTATTAAGCATATTCATGTGTTTTATTACTTTAGCTTTCTGTAAATCTGTTCTACTACTGCAATTGTCTGTCTTTAGCAAACAAATTATTTTATCTATCTTTCAGTCTTGTCTAGTAGCAAAGACGCCTCTGAACTACTGATACACAAAAAAGCAATCCTCATCCAAGACTTTGGTGAATTCTAGAAAATAGCCATTGCCACGCTCAGAGCCTTGCTTTCTAACCACTCATCCCAGCACATGCAACAGGTAAAATCTGAAAAGCTCTCTGCAATCAGTTTGAGAAGAAGAGGTGTCATCGAACACCTAAAAAGGTAGGTTCAAAGTCGGAATCCCAAGGGCAGACAGGTTAACTTGAATATATTCCCACTCTTAACTATAAAAATGTTTGCGATAAAGAGTCTATGTTGTACACCCTTAGAGGTCTTCATTCCTTCGCCTCTTTCTCCAGATTCCTGCTGTCTGACAACAGGCTTCACCTAATGGAGTCTTACGTTCACAAACCTGTCACTGCTGCCCACTTTCCGGCTCTTCCAGCTTTTCAAAAAGACTGTTGGCAACTCTTAAACTTGGTCTCTGAGGATCAGTAAGTTTGCCCTGATGTGTTTTGCCAGACACAGGCAGTGCAACCCACTGTTTTCCAGAAAACTTTGTCTGTAACCAACCAAGCTGTTTGTACTGGAAAAAGATAGAACTGTAAAGCATAAGCAAGTCTATAGTAATAAGATGCAAAAATAAGAAGTCAGTTACTAGATTTGGAAACGATGCAAGGACATAATAAAAAATCTGCTTTACTTCAGCTCAGTTTCAGTCTCAGTGTTCTGTTTCAAATTATTTTTATATTTTTTCCATTAATGGGAATGGTCATTATAATATCTTTGACACATCCTCCTAAGTACTGAAAGTTAATTGTCAGCTCATCTGCCACCCCAAATTAAAGACACATTCTTCTTTTGAACAGATTTTGGTTTCCCTTCCCCTGGGCCCCTTTCATAACCCAAAGTTGTTAGGATGCAAATTACAATCCAGCACCAGCCCCACCTGTACCCCCCTTATCCTTCCTAACACACCCATTTAATTAATGTCACTGAAATTTATTCTAATATTGTACCTTATACAGTGCCCACAAAAAATAACTAGTAATGCTAAACCCACCCATTATATTGATTACTCCAATAATCCCAAATATCATGATACTACCAAATCTCACAGTAACATTAATCTTTCAAATGGCTAGAGACACTGGTATCACATGGGGAAAGTGAGATGGGATTCCTGTTTTTTTCCCCTCACTAAGCGACTATACTCTGCAGCCAAACTGCTGGGGCTGGGACCCAGTCCTGGGAGGTTTCTCTTGGCAATGGACACTAGACTAAAAGTAGGATATTGGTATCTTCTGCTTTTTAAAACCACCGTTCCCAGACATTCCCTGGTGAGGGAAGGGAGAGTCATGCTGTCCCCAGCCACCGCATCCTACTGCTAAAGGCAAAGGACCACACCAATCGCTCTGCAAGGTTAGGAAGAAGCCTAAGCAAAGTTGAGGAGGGCTGAGTAAAACACAAGAGTCGGGCTCAACCTCCACGGAAAAGACCAAGAATCATTATTACAGATGCAGCATTAGTGCTAACGCTCACTAACTTCGGCATTGCGGCTATTTAGCATCACAATGCTGCCACACAATCAGCATATTGCCCATCAAAGGGATGAAATGGGCTTTAATTAGATTTAGGGAATCTGCATTTCCCTTTTGAAATGCTGATTTTTAAAGGACTACCTCTTTTGTCTCAAAACTGAGTTGATGGCTCTCTGGACTTCCTACCCTGACCTTCCACAGCCTGCCAGCGTGGCAGACCCTATGGTATATATCATGACTACATGACAGCGTAGCATTTTCATAACAAAAGATACTAGATAGACAGAATTTCTGACAGTCCTATGGTTTGGGTAATGCTGTGTGATCTCTGAAAAGCTGGGTTTACACACTATACCAAAAGATGACGGAAACTAAACCCAGTGCTTTAATTTCCCCCCTCTGTTAGATTTCAGGTACTGCAAGGTACAGGACTGTCACATTCACTTTGAGCTACTGTTTTCATTATGGCAAGTTTGTCTATCAGTTCACACTCAAAAAATCACCGCTTTCAAGGCAGCCACTGTTTCCCATTGTTGTCAGTGGCAATAACTCCACTATTGCTTCAGGAAGGATGCATATTCCTTATTCCCAAGAGGCCAAAATACTGAGATCCATTTGGCATGACTACCTTGCATTTGAAGCAGAAACTCAGTTTATTTCCTGATTTCTCAGTTCATTTTCTAATTGCTTGTACACGAGCCTAAGCTGATGTGCAGGCTCAGCAAATACTGGAATATGTGTATCAGAGAAGAAAGTCTGAGTGCACGCCAATACTAAGTGTAGATGCAAGCCAACCCATTGCACAGTGGGAAGGAATGGGATGCAGAAGCCTGCTTGGCTGCATCTCCCAGTTTGCAGTAAAATTATATGACCGATGTCATCTGGACAAATATCCTGCTGTCCATTATTAATAGGGATTTAACATTTCACAAAACAAAACTACACAGGATTTAAAGGCAAATGAACTACAGGTATTTCCTTGCCAGCAGTCAAGATCTACAAAACCAGTGTCAGAAAACACAGTGCACTTGCTTAATCACCAGCTTCTGTTTCTGTACGTGTCATCACTGGAACAACAGTTGCAAATTCTCTCAAAATGCTCAGTGTTAGTAGTGTGGGTGAATGTGCCCCACCAACAGCACTAAAGAGCATATTACTTTAAAAAAGAGAAACTGGAGGAAGCTGAAGGGAGAAAGAGAAGGAGGATTTCCCTTCAGTCTCTCTGGGTGAGTTAAAAGATCAAATTTCAGTTAGAAACGATTAAAAACAACTTTTAAAATGTCTCCAAACAGAACAAAGACACAACATTTTGCTCAGTCTTACCTTTGTGAGAAATATAATGAGCATATATTTCATTTCTAAACTTGAGACAAAGCAGGTCACTGTTAAAAATTTCTAGAAGCCCATTCTAAAATGAATTTTAATGCCAACTAATGATCATATCCATTAGCGTGCAGCATCAGAGATGCATTTTGTGCCCTGTAGCAGCTGCTATAGTAATTTTGTAGAAGATATATTGCATTCTTCATGAATAACAAAGACAATGAATTCTTAAGAGTGAAATTCAGATCAGACTCAGGTGTGAAATGTCTCTGCACTAGCCACATTGTAAATTCATTTTTATATATATCCATGTTATCCAAATTATCTCACTCTCACTATTTCCAAATGTGCTGTTCTGTCTATATAGTTTATGATATTCCATAAGAAATGAGCCCCTGGACTTGGGAAGCCACTTCTAGCCTATTCTACTGTCGCATCCTCTTTCTAGTTTTTGTACTACACTTTCATATTCCCTTCATAGAACCGTAAAGCATCGCTCTCTAGCTGCCTTTTATGCCTATAGAATGGGTGTTCTTCCTTGCTGAATTATTACCAGCAGCATTCACATGGGTTCAGATGTGAGCATTACTTTATCACTCTCACAGGTCTTCACCTCCTCCTTTTTAATCCCTCTCCATAATCCCTCCTGGTTTTGTTGCTCTTCCATGAGTTCCATGCAATGTATCCACATTTTCAACTTAATCAGTATGTAACTGACAGAAATTGTTTATAACCAGACCTCAAACCAAGTAAAACTACTCCAGGATTCATCAACAAACAGGATTTTGCTGAACAGTCTCAGAGGAGGACAAGATAGTCAAACAGACTTTGTTTGTGCAAACACCCCTAAATACACATAAAAATTGAAGAAAATATACCCAGTTGCAATTCCCTCTGGATGAGTCTACTCTTTATAATTCTGCTGATGTATACCCTCTTCCAAGGGCAAAACTGGTAGAAAACTATATGAAGCCCAGAATTTTTGCCTTGAGATTTTCAGTTTCATTTTACAAAAAACCCACCCCCTGAAAGCTGTGAAGCTTGAGGGCTTATAAGCACTTTGAATCCCAGGATCACAAAACCAGTACAAAACCATTTACATTCCCATCACAAAACTGACTCCACCTACGTCTAACCAGTTATTTAATTTAAAGCATCCAGGCTGCACAGTCCCCTTCTTGGACACCACAGTCTGACCATACAGCCTAAACATCAGGATCAGGCTTGTTCACAGCCACGTGCGTTATAGTGTACCTTGAGTAGAATTCACCTCTTCAAAGTCATTGCACTTCAAGCTTACAAAATTAATTACCGCAAGGAAAGGTGTTACCTGATAGAATTTAGTCTACTAAAGCTATTTGAGCACTGACTATGTCACAACACACCTTTACACTTGTTATTGAATATCTCATTATAAACAAAATGTCTAGTCTGAAAATTAAATTCTCTCTAAAAAAGGAAAGACATTCAAACTGCATTAAAATACCCTGCTGCTGATTATTAATGTTTAGTAAACAAACCTCATTTTTTGAAGGTTTTGCTGAGTTCTCATCTTGATTACTTTCATAATTTATTCCAAAATATACAATATTCAGATCAGTCTGAATCCCATTTTTGTCATGGATAACAACTTATCTCCATATAACAGAAGCGTTTATATTCTAAGTCATTAATTATTATTACTAATTCATGTTAAGCTACTTCTCTGCTACTTACTTGTGTAGTGCTGTTTTTTTAAAAAAATGATTGTTCAATGCCCAGCTTTTCCAAAGGGAAGCATTTTTTAAATACTCATTACTGGGAATGCTGTTGATTACTGAGCACTGCTGTGCAGTAAAAGCCAGATCCTGGAGACCAGACATGGATTTATGGGAAGAAAGAAAGGCTGACAGGCTGCTAATACCTGTCTCTCACCTTTGTTTGCTTAACTCTCTTTTACAACCTCTTTCTCAGTCCCCTAGGCCATTTTACCAAAAGCAGTGAGCTGAAGAGATGGTGTGACACTTGAAGAGCTAGAAAACGTGTGTTTGTTCCCACCTGCAGCCTTATATTGCAGTGATTTCTGCCTTAGGACCCGGTGAAGGGGAGGGTTCAGATCTTTTTCACACCAGAACTGTATTTACTCCAGCTGTATAGATACAGTTGATCTGAAACTGCAGTGAGGTGGAGAATATAAGGATCTATCACAATTAGCTTACTGGCTATAGATACCCATTAGTAAATAGTGACGTGTAATATGAATAATGAATGTTGATTGAATGACCGAAATACGAATAAATAGACAAGAGGAACAGGTAGTGCCAGAAGCCCATCTTCCCCAGCTACACCTGTTTCAGTGGGATTACCTCAACCTGTGTCTAGCCTGGCCTTATGGATTGAAAACAGACAGGCACTTGCATGTCCCCAAGCTACTTAAAGACAACAGTCACACTTTTTCATAGTCCTGTGAAAGGACCACAGGCACCAGATTCAGGATTGTGTTGTTAGTCTTACTGGGGTTGTCTGCGGGCTATTTGAACTCCTTGCTTCTGGGAATCTATTTTATTCAATTGCAGGATGCCATCCCTGTTTTTCCCTCACCTTACTTTCTTCTTCTCGTGCTAATCCATCTCAGCAGTTGGTGAACTTTCTGTTCTGATTGAGGTGCAGCTCAAGGCCAAGTACAGGCAGCTCAACAGACTCTTGATTCCCCATCACCACTCCAATGAGCAAGCTACATTTCTTCAGCAAAAATGTCAAAAATAGCCTCAAGTATCTGGCTTTTACAGAATGCTAAAAGTCATATCTAGTCTTCTGCTTGGTTTTTAGAGACAGCTGGAAACAATGGGAACATGGAGGAAGGAGAAATCTTCACTTACAATCCCTCTAGTTTTACACAGTTGGAGAGTGGAAAGAAAGGTTGTGAACTCTGTTTGTAACTTAGTTATAAATGATGCCTTGGCAACTTGCTTGAAAAGAGGAGCTCTTTGACTAATTTCCTTTACAGATTTAAGTGTGCAGGGATATACCTCAGTGATAAGCAATGATAGAGCAAACAAACGCCCATTAAAAGGAAGATTCAGGAGTGAGCTAGTCGAACTGATAAAAATCAGGAGAAACTTGCCAGTTCATTTGCATGGTGTGATTCTATTTCAGAGCCTCCCTTATTCAGGTACTTTTGTGCTAATGTGATTATAAAGAGCTGACATAAAATCTCTTTGGGGTTGCTGAAAGCATTGCATCAGTTCTTATATCCCTCTCACACAACAGTATGGGGATTCCTAGGGACTTCTAAAACTGGAGAAATCCTTACTGCAAGGTTTTGGTCCCTTTTGAGGAATCAATTACAAAATTCCTCAGATTATTATTGGTTGCAGCAGGGATTTAAACAATGCTAGGAAGCTAAAAACAGAACCTCTAAAATGTGATTATATATTTCAAAAGGACAAAAACATCACTTCACAACCAGAAAGACGACCCACTGTCTGGTGTGACTATAGGTCAACACCATCTTGTTGCTTTTGCCACGCCAGTTTCACTAATAGCAGCATTCATTACTCCAGATTTTGATTAAAATTGCGACATTAATTTTCAAAGTAACTTCTGTTAAATTCTATGGCTTATGTAGGTATACAAGAGGCCACATGTAATGATGATCACAGTCCTTACCTGTTTTGAAATATATTAGTTTATACATACATCAACCTCATATTAACCTCAGTCTAAATTCATTAGGTTTCTGAAGGTTTATTTTCTACGCCTTATTCATTTCAGAAACAAGCTATAATATGATGTATGAAATACATGTCTCTATATTCTGTTATGACAGTCACTTTATGATCGTTATAATGTAAAATTGTATTTTAGCGATACAAAAAGAAAAAAACTAGCTCAGCATTACTAAGTACCTTCTTTATCATCATGACGTATGATTGCATCCTGTATCATATCAGCAAGATTAAAACGAACTCGATGATTCTTTCCATGTTTCAGTTTTTTCACGTAGCCCTCCCGTTTCTGGAAAGCTTTTTCTCGTTCGTAATACGCCTTTATTTGGTCACAGCGCATCCGCTTCACCAGCCGCTGCCGCTGGCCGAGAGGGAGGGACTCCAGCAAGCACTGCTCAATTTCCATCTCATGGGACCGAAAAACATTACATAGCTGGAAACAGCCTATAAGAAATTAAAGACAAATACATTTAGATCATGCAAAAGCATGTTTTCAGATGTGCCATGAAACCTCCACCAATTTTCTTGTTGGCCTTTCTAACCATGTGTAGGTCCACCATGTGAGCTTCTCCAACTCTCCCAATGCTGACTATAGAGGGTACATATCATTATCATCTACTTTTTGGAAACAACACATAACTAATTCCATTAAATCACTGATGCATTTTTTAAAACCTAACTCAGTTCATGTAAACAAATCTGAATAGAGAGAGGTGTAAAAGTTCAAATGTGAGACAGGCAAAATATCTAAATAATTCAATATAATTCAAGTGGCTTGCATTTGCTTACAAACAAGAGACTATTATGCAGAGAAATACCAGTCTGATGCCCACGCTTCCTTTTTATTCATTTTCATCTTGCTTTATGTTAGCAAATTCCTGTTATTCAGTGAGAAGAAAAAACATCGTATCATCATTATAATGAGTTCATTAGCATGCAGTGGGTACTCAGGCAACTTTCTTTTAAAAACATCAGAAGTCATTTCAGATTCCTAACTACGTTAGAATTTTTTTGCATTGTACAGAGCCATCCAAATGGAATCTTCTAATGAAACTGTCAGATACTGAATTCTTTGTGTGGAAACCAATCACAAATGTGTCTTTGATTCAGTTAATCCTAACATTCACAGCATTACCTGTAAGTCAGATTCGTCTTTTATTGTCACCATTAAATCTGATATTTTTACTGACATTGCAATAACAGTGATGTTCTTTTCCAGTATGTTCTTGTCATGGTTTATCCCCAGCTGGCAACTAGGACCATGTAGCCACTCGCCCATTTCTCCCCCTCCCCCACAGAAGGGTAAGGAGAAGAGGAAGAAAAGGAGGGGAAAGGAAAAAAATATTTCTTTTTCTAAAAAACCTAAAGATATTTTAATAGAACAATAACAGAAAATTAAAATAACAATAATAATAATGCTAAAAGAATATACAAGATGAAGTAAGACAATACAAGTTGCTCTCGCCACCTGGGCATCAGTTGCCCAGCCCATCTGAAGCAGTGGTCGTGGATCCTTCCTCCTGGTATATACCCATTTATATACTGAACGTGACGTCTGTGATATGGAATATTTTGCTGGCCAGCTTGTTCTGTCTATGTCTCTCTCAGCTTCTATGGGAAGCCTAACTCCTTGGATTTCTTCATATGGGAGCTAGGTGGCCAAATTTGTAATTTTAAGGACTGACAGCAGCCAGATAAGAGAGGTTTTCCCTCCTTAGTTTGATGGGAGAGCTCTTGAGGAAGATGTAGACTCAAGTCACATTGGGCAGTTAAGAAATACCAAAATTAAGCATTACTGTGCAACTTTAATTAGGCCTGCTTTTGTCTATCCATTTTGTTAAATCTGTAATTACATCATCAAAGGACTCCTACCTCAATCAGGGCACTAATCGAGTAGTGCTGACTAAATGACCACATTGTTTTCTCCTTGTTGCTTGACATATGTCCAATCTACTGAATTCCATTCAGACCCTGCCCTGTAGGAATAATTAATAATTTCCCAACAGGCTTTTGTAAAGCTTACAACATCATAGCACATAAATGCTTCAGAAATATTATTTATTTTCATAAAAAAGAGGGATAAAAGGGCATTCTTATCTACATTCTCTACTGAAGAACTGAAAGACAATTATTTTCTTTTAAAAATCAATAATTTTGGGTGTCCAATTCAAGAACTACATAACTTCTTGAAGTTTTTTGTTTTGCTTTAAAGGCATAGTATTCTATAAACTATTATGTATCATAATACCATAATAAAATAGTATCAAAGAGACAGTCATAGATCTGCCTGCCAATCACTCTATATATTTTTATCTATTATGTATTTATTTGTTATATTGTTTTATATCTTTATATTATAAATTATATATTTTATTCTATTGTATATTATACTATATATAATATGTACTCACTATGAATTAGAACCCAAGGTCTCAAAACCAGGCTTCCCAAAATTGAGGAGCATACATTTATGCAAAAGATGCCCAGAGTATCTTGTTAAGAAACTCCATGACAGAAGCAGACACAGAATAAAATTCCACAGGTCAAGTTCAGTCAACTTATTTTAACATAGACTACCCTTCCCCTCCCTATAATTTTTGTTCCTTTCTTAGCACGCTCTTCTAGTTAAAAGAAAATGAGTTGTCAACCTAAAACACTGGAAACAAGTAATGGCTTGCATTAAGCCAAAACACAAACCCTTTCTTTTCTCATGTCAAAAGCCAACAACAACTTCTGTATAAACCAAAATTTTCCATTTGACCTTAAATGATACGTTTCATTTCTGAGCACATGTTGGAAAAGACAAGGAAATGAAAGGGTAGCTCCATAAAGCTGCAAAAAATGTAGCTTTATTCCCAGCTTCAGTCCCAGTGTTCAGAGCACCCAGTCAAACAGAAGTTCTGTACTTTGACCATCCTCAGCCCAAGGCAGTTTGCAACTGCATCTCCTTTCTGTCACGATAGGACTAGGGAATGAACAAACTTCAGATCTTCCCTATTAGAACTGTTCTGCCTTGTACAAAATATTTCAGTAGCCGTGCCTTAAGCCTACACAGTATTTTTGGCTTGTAAGACTCTAAGCTCATACCCTAACACTTCTAAATCCGGGTGCAGTGCCTGCCAGCCAGGCTCGCAGCCTCGGGGGGACAACCTGCTGGTTGTGTTAAAGCTTGGTTGACCATGCAGCTAAGAGTCCAGCTGTACAAGAGTTTTACCTCTGCTCTGTTCCTTCCTTCCCTTTTATGAAGGGAAGAAGGAGCAGCCATGCACTTGGGCTCTGGCAGGCTGCAGCTGAAGTTGCTGCCTGTATCTGGAAAACTCCACTGAGGGTCAGAATTGTTGCTGTTGTGCTAATCTTAGCTGTAAATCAGCACTGTTTGCAGCCACAGACTTTAACGGTACCTTTGCTTTTCCTCAGCTTAGCTCACGTGCAGCCTCTGCTCTCAGGAGGAACTGGTAGTGTTTGCTGCCACGTCACAACTGAGACTGATGCAAGTCGTAGGGCACCTTTGCTGTCACAGTGCTCTGCTCCTCCAGGGTTGAGAAATCAAACAAATCAGCTTAATGTCTTGGTGAAATAGAGCACAGCAAAGATGAGCACATACAGCCGGATTCCAGTTTCCGGAAGGATGTGGCTGGTTTAGTGTCCTCTCCACTAGGATGACTTTCAGCCTGTATGACTGCTTGTCTACTTGCTCCATGAAGAACAGCGCTTGACTGCCAGAACTGGCCTCACATAGTGGTTTCCAGTTTGTGGCTGGAGTCAAACAATTCATAGAGATTGAGAAGAGGACTCTTAATCCACTTGGGCACTAATCTCAGCTGAAAAGTAATGAGTTGCAGATGGGATTTTTCTTTCTGAGCATGTCTGGAACCTGATACATCCCAGGTGAGATCAGTATCTGACTGTGGATATAATACCTGCAGGTCAGCAGCCTTGTTAGATTAAGCCTGGATTAAACAACATCATATAGATGCAGACAAGGCGAACTCTCTGAATAAATCTTTCAGATGTTCATCTTCAAGGCATGCAATGTTCAGTCTCAGTTTAAGAACCATAAAGATCTCTGCTCTGACTGTGCTGGCCTAGTGAGCATGGGCAACTGCTGATGGCACAGGAGGCAGAGCTTCCTGGCTACTGCCCTGAGAGAGCTGGACTCAAACCCAGGCGGGTTATGGACATGCTTCTGGAAAAAATTCTGGGGATAGATTAGTGCCACTTTGAGCAGGGGGTTAATTACCAACATCAGATCAGGTAACTGTGTCTTATCTAGCAGTCTTGAAAGCCTCTATCAACGGATTCTCCAGATTCTCTGGGTGACCTCTTCGAGTACCGCAGTGCCTTTTATCAAAAATGCCTTGGGGTTTTTTTTGGTGGCCATAACTCCTTCTTATTACTGTCACTACAGAGGAGAGTTCAGCTTTGTCATTTCTGTAATTATCCTGATAGCTGCCTGTTGTCCTCGTTCCCCTTCCTTAATGTCCCTCTTACACTAGGGGGACCAAGACTATACATATACCTGCAGGTGCAGCTTCACTAGCCCTAGGTAGAAGCAGACAATGACTTTCCTCAGTCTGCTGACCATATTCTTCCTAATATAGCCTACTATATGGTTTGCCTAATTTACAACCAGTGTGCAGGGCTGCCTCCCATTCAGCTTTGTGCCTGCTGTAACCCCTGCATCCTCTTCAGCAGGGCTGAAGCTGCAGCTCAAGTCAGTCAGTTCCCAGCCTGTACCAAGGCACGGGGTTAGTCTCTCAGGCATGACAATATGCACTTCCCTTGTTGAACCGCCCAAAGCTTCTGTCAGCCCAATCCTCAGGATTAAGCTCTACCATTCAAACTATGCCAACTACTCTGTCCTAATTGAGCACTGCCAACAGCAGCAACAGCTTCAGCTGTAAAGAAAACCCCCAGGAAAAATTAGCTGCTAAAATCCACAACTTTATTAGGCGGATGTAAACTGCTACTGTTTAGGGCCTGACAACTCGGCTACAGGCAGGGTCAATGAGAAGCTATTACAGTCTCCTAAAGGGTAACACAAGCAGCAGGTCTGTCCATCCTTTTCTCTTCTACATATGAGAGAAATGGAACAAACCATCACACAGAACTTGTACAAAATCCTTGTATGAGACCCATTCAAATAGCAGAAGAGATATGGAAAACTTGATCTCAACCAGAGCTTTTTTTGAGTATGCTACTCAGGAGGCAGTGAGGCAACATGAGGAAGGGTTTGTGGGTAGGGAGAAAGGTTGCCTTCTGTATCAATTTGCATAAGAATTTATATCTCATTATGTAAGATATCATATTTGAAGATTATTTCTTGTGGTTCTTGCCTCAGTGAATGACAAATTACAGTTATGTACAGTGATTCGATAAGGTCACTGTGCCTGTGCCTGTCATGATATATTGCACCGGATAAGTCATTAGCAGTGTCTCCATCAAAACACTGAAAAAGTTTACCAGGGTATTATTTATTTAATGAGATGCCCTGGACCAAAACGACTAGAATAAACACGATTGTCAGTATGTATCTGTTTTTAAGGTGGGGCTGTATCTTTTGTATAACTGCACAACAGAAAAAAGCTTTATGAAACACTGAAATATCAAAAACAGAGATCCTTTTATTGTATCACATTTGTTATTAACTAGCAGAGGACAAAGGAAGTCACTACGTCTGTAACCAACAGGAAAAAAATGTTTCAAGGATGCTTGCTAGTGTAGAGCTGCTTCACTGACTGGGTCCACCCTGAACCACTAGAGAAGAATCATTGCTACAAAATAATCTGTTCATAAAATTGTAGCAGTTTACTCACAATCGGACAGAGTGCCAATTGCGTTACAGCACAAATCACGAGCCTGATCCCGCGTTACGCACAAGAGATTTCTGAGTAAAGAGGAACTACTTGCTTTGAATTGTCACCGGTCCTCACCCTGAAGGTGAGAACAGGAATATTTTGTGGCACTACAAGCACCAGGTCCTGAACAACACAGAGAGCTTGGGAAGGGTGACGGGCCATAAACAGAGAGGAAGAATGTGATTGCTACAGACGTTTTGTTCCATCTCCTGCAAGTCATTTGGGACCAAAAAACTTTACAGTATGCAGGAACATTTTTGCCATACCTCTCTTCAGAAACCATGTTGATATAGGTTTCCCTTATATTTCTGGTTCTTACGGCTTTATGTCACTTGCTTTGGCATTTAACCTGGTAGTCACTCTAAAAAAACACACCTCAGATGGTAACTCACATGGGCAGGCGGTGATTACGTTCCTATCTAGTCTGGATAACACTAGGAGGCATTTCCAAAATATAAAGCTGAAAGCCTACATACATGTTCACACAGGCACTACAAAAAAGTTTGCCACTGTGCTCATACATATTGCATTTTGACTTCTCATGCGATATAAATATTTGTGGTTGTGATTCAAACAAGTAATTCCTAGACCTCAGGAATAGTACATTTTGCAAAGCATGGCTAGTTAAAAACCTTCATTAAAGGCACACAGACCACCAAACTGCTGACATTGCTTAATGTAGCAAGCATCTCAAATAAGGTGACACAGAATTATGGTGCATAAAGCTTAAAACTACAAATATGCAAATACTGAGACATGTGCTTACCTTTATTTATGTAAGCTTTCATGTTGATTTTGATGATACTTTAAACAATGAATAATTAAGCTTCTGGGTCTTTGAAGGACTATGGTCTTTACAACATAGAAACAAAATGTAGAAGGCTTAAATTACCTTGAAAAATGGCAATCTGAGATTCTGTGAATGTATCTACTTGAGATCACTACCTAAACAATATTCTTTAAGCATCTTCATCTCATTAAATGAAAAAGCATAAAAACTCCTCTGAAACTTGCCGTGTTTAGCTTGGGTCCACTGACACTTCAGCTTGATCTGTCCTTGCTAAAGATACAGTATCAGGCCCTCTTCATAACTACAATTACACATCTACATTCTAATTTATATACCTAAAGTTATCCTGAATTTCCAAAAGATGAAATATTTCAAAATTTTAACAACTTCAGTGAACTGTTAAATAGATTAGCATCCATTAAATAACAAAAAAGCCATTTTTAATAATTATTGTACTATTACATAACACTTTTAAAGGTGGCTAGCTAAACATATTCCCAGTACTAACAATGATATGTGGGAAAAGTATGCAGTGAGCAGCAAGTCCTTTGACACTTACAGACCGAGATACACAGATGGTGTAAACCAGTGCAGCTTCATCCAGTTCAAAAAGCTGCATTAATTTACAGCCCATGTTTGATAACAGAAATCAGACCAGAAACTAGAGCATTGACCCCTTCAGGGATGCACTTAGCTGTTATATATAAGGATTTTATTATACAAGATGATTTTCTGCTACAACTAATATATAGTTTTAAATGTATTATATTAAATTAGAAATAATAATCTATTAGTATTTACGCAGCTGAACTGAATTCCATATGAAATCACTGATACAAATACAATAGTCTAACTGAAGTTATGGTGTTTGGACCACAGATCAATGCATTTTTAGAGGTGCCCTCTTCAGAAATCAAAAGTTATTATGCATCGTCTACTGATCTCCCAGTTTCAAAAAGAAATATTTCTTACCCACAAAAGGGGCTAGATTAGTTTAAATCCATCTTAAATTGCAATGTTAAGGTCAGTATCAAAATACTTGGGTTTGAAAATCCTTTGTTCAGTGCAGGGAAAATTACTTACCATTCGAACAGCCTCTCCATTACGTTTATTAAGCTGTAACTGAAGCGTGGTGCTCATAGCCACTTAGCCTGATTCTAACGGCTAAAGCGTTTTCACCAGGTCAGCAGTTGCTCGATTCTCTGTATATAAAGGTTTATTCCTTTTCTTTATTCTTGGTTCCCCTCCACACCTCACAAGCAGATAATCATGAGGGAGCAGTATAAATGCGAACTATTTACTTTGCAAAGAATGTAAATTGTTCAATTAATGCCAAGTCTTCTGAGAATAAATTACATTGCAGTAAAGGTGCTGATGTGCTTCTCCTGTTCTTGGCTCCACAGAGCTTCTTTTGGGTGTAATTACAAAGTCAGGGTTCTTAAATGACACAGTATAAAAAGCTTCCTCGTTTTCTGCTTAACACCCAACTCTGTCTTTGCTGAAGAGCAATCCTGAGCACATTCAAGCAACCATCCTCTTGTGAAACCCCACTCCTGTAATGCTGCTCTTCACGAGCCTTTCGATGTGACTAGACTAGTAAACAGGAACTGCAATCAATTTCCAGCTTGGTACCAAGAAAAAGTTACTTATCAGACACTATTAATCAACTCTACAGGCTTTCTAATAGACTCTATTATCTATCCATCAGCAATTCAGTGAGATTACAGCAGCATTCTCTAAAAATTTATTATATTTAAATCAACGAATCAACCCATTTGGGATGTTGTCTTCATAGTGATAGAAGAGAGCCTGAATAATAATGAATCAAATAAAACAGAGGGCTCTGCATTGTCATTTATGATTTATGTCATTTAGTAGTCTGTAACATATGGATATTTTATGTTTTAGGTAGAAGTCATTAACTGTGTGCCAATCTATTCAATAAACGCAGCCAAACTGCCTTGCCCATGCATCGTCCTTCAGTGTAATAAAAAACAGATTTCAAATACATATGTAAGGGGTTCTTCCCATTTTTAGAAAAAAACCTCTTTATTATTTTCTGTCTTAAAGCACAGAGAATTCACAGGTTTGAAGAGTCTGAGAGGAGCTGTGTATATCCCAGAGCAGTAGTCCTCATCTGTGGTTGACATCCAGAAATTACATGAAAGTAAGCAAAATGAACAGACATGATCTGCTTCAGCTCATATTCTTTCTTTTGGTAAAGCTGCTGTCTCCACATCCTCTCTACTGCTGTCATCCTTCTATACTCTCTTGGAGGATGAGACAAAGATGCAGTCTGGATTCCCACAAACCACAACAGACTTCAAGTAAATTCTCCCGCGAACACCAGAACCTCTTGTAAAACAAACGTGTTTGTATACGTTCTAGTAAGTAGTAGCAGAGTATGTGTAGGCAGGAAACAGTATTTGAGGCTACAAAGCCTTTTGAAATAGATGGAAGATTGGACAGGGCATAGAGCATATAATGTGGGGTAATTTCATCCACTCTATTGGGAGAGCTCTCCGGATACTGTCCATAGCCTTTGCCGTAGAGAGAGGTAGCTGGAACTCAAAACTGAGCCAGGGAGCTAAATAACAATCCTGTAGACCATCGGAGGTCCAATAAGTTTCCCTCTTTTTTACAAAATGCAGACAGACCCTTTGAAGCTTTTCCTAAAATGCTGTCTGGCCACCTTATCTTTATTTCCTCTTGCAGCAAGGTAAGTGGTGCAAAGGGCAATTCTGCATGGCAGTGCATTTCACCCAAGAAGGAACTTACTTGCAGTAGGCTTAAGGCTCCTTGCAACATACTTGAGACTACTTGGTATCTTCTGTGACATGAGATTCAATGCTTATTAAGCTAACCGTAATACCCATGTAGTAGAAAAGCAACATTATCATTTCTAAGCATAACAAAATAGTTGTACAATGTTCGAGGGCAATGTGCTCGGCCCTGGTGAGAGCCCACCTCAAGTACTGTGTCCAGTTTCGGGACCCTTACCACCAAAAAGACATTGGACCCGCTCCAGCACCTCAGAGAAGGGCAACAAAGATGGTGAGGGATCTGGAGAGTAAGTCCTGAGGAGAGACTGAAGAAGCTGGGATTGTCCAGCCTAGAGAAAAGGAGGCTGAAGGGAGACCTTATTGCTCTCTACAACTACCTGAAAGGAGGCTGTAGAGAGGCGGGGGTCGATCTCTTCTCCCAAGTCACAGGTGATAGGACAAGAGGAA
>JAOXNO010000001.1:149743003-149778970 GCA_028565335.1 Limnodromus scolopaceus
AGGGTTATTAAGCTTTGGAATGGGCTGCCCAGGGAAGTGGTTGAGGCACCATCCCTGGAGGTATTTAAAAGACGGGTTGATATAGCACTTAGTGACATGGTTTAGTGATGTTTTTTTATCAGAGTTAGGTTGATGGTTGGACTAGATGATCTCAAAGTTCCCTTCCAACCTAGACAATTCTATGATTCCATGAATGTAGTACGAAACACAGTTCACTTGTTTGAATAAATTGTGTCATGTTTAACCTGTTTTTGAAATATTTTCTTGAAACTAGGTAACAGGTTTGGAAATTAAGATGGGAAGAAAGACAAAAAGATGAACACACACAAGTAACACAATCACACAGACTTGGTTTCCTTAGGAAATTCAAAACAAAATATGCTTATATGTTTCCCAAAGTTTAATGATATTATTCCTAAAGCAGGTAATTTTAAATTTTTATAAAGAATATTGTAAGTCCCCATGCAGGATCTGAAGAGAAAGTTTAAAGTAATCAGAAAACAACAATCACCTGATTCAAATTGTCATAATTCAAATTGTCAATAACATCAACATATTTGGTCATATTTTAATAATCTAAATTGCTATAAATCACACCAACAGGAGGTAAAACTCCAGAAGCTCCAAATCAGAAGGCACAATGACAGCAAAGGAGAGCTGGGCTTACCAAATTACAATAAAACATCAAGAATGAAAAGATGAGAAGTCTTCTAGAAAAAAAAAAAAATAAATCTCCTTTTAGTCCTTGCACAGACCTGGCTGTCTAAATCTGGCTGCAATGCAAAACTTATGAAGTTGCAACTAAGCTGTGAAGACAAGAGTTATTTCCTCACAGTGCAGTAAATGGAGATATAATAATACATTCATCTCTAGTCCACGCTCTCAGATATAGGACAGAGAGGAGGGGCGGGCATGCATCTGGGAACAGATGCACTGGAAAATTCTTCCTGCCGTCACAGTACAACATAAAGGGCTTGTTACGCAGACCAAGGACACTCAGATCACAAGAAGTGATGAAAAACACTAGGATGGTTGCTGGTATTTGTAAATCTGCAACCTTGAATGGCGTATTAACACATAGGTGCACAGTGAGAGGAAGCCAAAAATTACAGTGGCTGTGCTTCAAAGGTACTGAGAAAGCTGAAAAGCAGCAGAAACAACCATTTTACTGTAAATTAATGTCTAAACAAAGAAAGAGAAAATCAGATTGTTTCAAAACCTGGGGCAGTTCTTTCATTACAGACTTTCCCAGATATAACTATTTAGGCTGCAAATATGCCAGGGATCAAGAGGCATACAGCATAAGAGAATTGCAGAAAACACTGGAGAAAAACACATAAATCAAAATTTGCAAAAGCCTGCATGCAACAAATTTAGTTTAAAAAAAATAATAAAGGTATATGTGGATCAAAACAAAGAGGATATTCAGTATCATACATCACAGATAGTCAAAACCCAAAAGGGAAACAGTGGTTCATAGACCTAACCATAAAGACTGGAGAGCACACAGGAAAGGAAATCCTGTGCCAAGTGGACTGTGGTTCTACATGCAATCTAATCATTTACAGAGATTACTGTAAAGTAAAAACAGATGGAAAACTAGTTTACAGCACAGTGGAGCTAACAAAAATTCTGCAGCAGAGCTAATACATAGGCCTTTGGTCACTGTTCAGTGTACATCAAGGGACTGCTATCTCAGTTTTCAAACAGCAACAGGATTGGAAACAGGCCCTCCTCCTTTCTGCAGAAAGACAACTTATCTGGAATATTGCATTCAATTCTAGACAGTCAAATTGGAGCAGTTCAAAAGAAACTACCACAAATGATTCAGGGGCCTGAGGGACTGATTTATGAGGAAAGATGAAAAGAATTAAATATGCACAGCTTAGCTAAGCAGTGACTAAGGGGAGACAAGCTAACAGAAATTTGAAGGGTGAAAGGGAAAAAGAAAGGTTATATAGTGTAAAAAGGAAAGGAATTTGGAACAAGAAAGTGAATTTAATATCGTGTAAATTTCGTCAGAGCACCAAGATAAAAATAACACACATGGATGAGATTAACAGGTAAGACTGCAAGAGTCCTTGTTTGGTACACTGGGTGGATAACCTCACAAAAGTACCAATGTGGTCACAGCAGTCCAGTGTTTCTGGTGCTCAGGGCAGCTCGCTCATTCAGCTCTGGCACCTCCAGATGCCCTGCAAAGTTCTGTGAAGACAAACCTCCAGCAAAGTGCAGAAGCAGCCCCAAAGAATCTCTGGTATGTAGAGCTACACCACCAGCATCTGAAAGACTTCTCTCCCTTGCGCTGGGGGGATAGCTACTGGGTATGTCCTAGGTAAGCCCGGGTTATGGTTAGAATAGCAAGGACAGTTGCCAGTCTGAGCTGGATCTTCAGGGATAAGTGGAAATGAAAGCAGGCTGAGCAGCTGCCCTGACAACAGAGTTTACAATAGTCTGTTAAGGTCACCTTCCACATCTACCATCCAGCGTTATACCCGTAGTCACATAATACTATAGCACAGCTATATGGGCACATATAACATAAGAAAAAAATGCAGAGAATCACTATCACACTTGCATGTGAACACGCATAGTAATATCACTTCTGGATTATGTTAATATGGGGAAATCTGGTTGACCACTTGTCTAACAGAGAGGAAGAACAAGAAAGAAGAAGAAGCAGCAGCTTCACAGCTCCACCTTATCTGACAAACTGAAAAAAACATGGTGTTAATGGATGGACTCCTAGTCTACATGGAACTTCACGTTCCTTCACTGAGGAAAAGAACTAGACAAACGTAAAAAACGTTTCAAAGCTATTGAAGAAAGTGAAGTAAGAATCAAACAGAAATTATCACTGCAGCTCCAACATACTGCTTACAAGACAGAAAAAGTGTCTCTCAAAGACACAATTTATATATTCATTGGTGATTAGGAGGAATTAAATATGTCATTTAGATTGCCTTAAGAGCTTTACTTTTCACAACTGTCTATGTGATTTACACATACCACCTCTGTAACTAACATTATTAGTTCTGCAGCTAACAAAATCACATAATTGTGTCCAAAGCAAAATACCTGAAAACCAAGGTATTCATTTCATCTATAACCTGAATATAAAATTTCTCCTGTTTCACATAAAGTAGTGCTGAGTAAGGGATATCTGTTTTCACATATTTTCTGAGAGTCTCCTGCAATAAGCTACCTAAAGATAAGAATACTACTCTTTCCACAAAGACTGAAAAAAGAGGGAATTTCTACATGCCTGCCTTCCTCCTTCCTTCTCCTCAGCTTAAATGTCAACATTTACAAAACTTGTTCAGGAGAAAGCTTTGATTCCTTATCACATTTGGATCACATTTGAAAGCCATCAATTAGCTTTCAAAACATGACCTTAATAAACTGCTCTATTTTCTGTAGATGTCTTTACAAGGTCCTATATATATTTTCTGTGTCAGACTTCATAACAGGATTTGCACCGAATGGGACCACAGCAGGACTCCACCAGCCTGAGGTGGTACGGCCCAGATCTATTGCCTGTCTACATGCCCTGAATATCGCTTCGACCTCTTCTGGAAAATCATACTGCTTAGCGAGACAGACATTCATAACAGGCCAAAGATATCAGACTTCCCTACAGGAACATCTGTATTCTAACTGGGTGAAAACCTAGTAATAAACAACCAAATGCTCTTCCATTTCTGCCATGTGCTCTCCTGTCCACATTCCTTGCCAGCTCCCATTCTTACTGGCCAGGAAGAGACTACATCCCAGCTCTCTGATATAGAGATGGGGGGAACTTGGCAGGGACAGTTGTCTTTCAGCGTACAAGAATGGAAAGGAAAATAGATTTGGCAATACTACTTGCATTTGTGTTTCTGCAGGTTACAAAAAATTGACCCACGTTTTCTGTTACCTGAGGGTATGTCCAGTAGTCAAAATACTAGAACTTAAAGATTTCTTTTAGCAGGTCTTATTTTGCTGTTGTTTCCACTGAAGGAGGTTGCTTGAAAGCAAACAAATGGTAAATACACCTTTTAATAAACAATCAAACATTATTTTTTTAAAATTGGTGGTGCTCCTTTAATATTAAAAAAATTGCATTAGGATAACTGTTTATTTGTTCCCAAACTAAACTTCCATTGACTTAGTTGTTTTCCATTTCTTTGAGGACAAATGAGAATTACTTCAACTTAAAATTTAATTTGCATTAAAATGAATGTATTTGTATCGTGGCAATTTTAATGCAGGTGTTAATTTCATTATCTACAAATATTTTCTCTTTGGTTTTACAACTTAGCAAATGTGCAAAATTTACCATGATGCAGTATACTAATTTGTCTGATATTAGGGGAAAAAAAAGGAATTATGATTATTTAGAGGAAGAAGTTAGTTGTGAAAATATGTTCCTTAGCATCAAAATTTTGACAAAATTTGTGAGGAAAAGTGGCTCTATTGCTAAAATTTCACCTGTTAAAACAGCAAAGTTTGGGGCATTTTTTTTTGCTGTTATCTGTTCTTGCAACAATCTTCTGAAGGTTCATGCATGCTGTGCCAATATGGTGAGAAAATATGATACTTTGACCTTTACAATCTTCTTTCATCTTATTTTGAGGATGGGTAGATTTCTTTGCTGTCTGCAGAATTACTATATTAGATGAAAAAAACACTCCAAATACCAAAAATATAAGACATTTCTTCATAATTTCCTTACAAGTTCACAGTAAAGTATTCCACAGAAAATGCTGCTGCTTCTCTCTCATGACAGATTTTTGACAGTGAGAAACATAATGATGACATCAAAATTATTTTTGGGATTACTGTATTTTCCATTAAAGATACTATAAAGAAAATCTATTTTTAGTTGAAGACAAAGTTGGAAATCTTGTAGCCTTCAGTTGTCCAAGTTAATATTGCTCCTGCTGCTGTTACTTCAAAATGTATTTTTGCAAGCACCAATTTAATATAAATCTTCATCTTAACACAACTTCCAAATGTTATTCAAAGCAGTTATTTTTAGGAAAGTTGTCACTTGTTGCTGTTAGGAAAGTTTTATTTACTTGGAGGCACACTTGACAAAATTATTAGATGCACAGTATTACAAAAGTTCAAAGATAATTGGGCTATTGCCAGCCAAGAAATTATTTTTCTAAATATCACTTCCCTTGCCTAAATACACATATTGAATTAAAGATTCTTTTTACCTCTTTCCTGGCATCTAGTGTCATGACTCCTAACTTTTTGCTCTTTAGGCAATGTAGGAAATTAGCTCAAATTGAAAAAACGTTGAGTTTCTGTCATTGTCACATGAACCCATGAACCAGAGAATAAAAATAAATACGTCTAGTATCATAAGCTGGTACAGAAGTACTACCATTCATAGGTTGTAAATAATTTCCTTTTTTTTTTTTCCCCGGTTGGCCTGCACCTATCCTGTGATTGCACTGAGAGAGACAGACACACAGAGTTTAACAGAATTTAAAATGTTCTAGCTATGGCTCTACTTGTATCAAGGTTTGTAAGATAAAAACCATTTGTTTGACTGCAGAATTAAAAAGTAGTTTCACCTAATTCTTCAGATATCCTTTATGACATCTGAATTACCATACTGACTAAACTTTTTAAAAAAAAAAATCTGCATCAGACCCAGATTCAGTCCATCAAAATGGAATAAGAAATGTTGTGTATTGTATTAGAATTTCTTTTCTGTATTTTACAGTATAAGCTTCTTCACAGGATCTAAAAACTCCTAAGCAGTGGCTCGTCACACACAGCTGCTCCTCTCACTTTTTCTGGACTCCCAGGGAAGATGACCCCTGCCTCTTCCTCCCAGTCTCATTTTGAGCAGACAGGGTCTCTCGGTCATGCTAGGCATCCCATTTCAGTAATAATCTTAACCTTATGCCATAGGTCACAGTGTCATAAGCATGTACGAGGAAAAGGAAGTTTTCCCTGCAGCCATGTTGTACTCAGCTCTCTTAGTGCAGAAATAAACCATGACACGAGAGTTAGATGACACCATCATGAAATACCAGCCTAAACTAAAGGGATGGCTGTTAATCAGGGACTAGTGCAGACATCCTGCTTATATGTACAGCTCTTGTTCCTACCACCTTCGCAATTTTTCCTTGGGCTCCTCATCAGCAGTAGAGGATGCCAAGAGGATATGTGAATCTTCTGGGACACCATAAAATGGACTAAAAGAATACCACCTCCTGTCTAACCCTGGAATAGAAGAAATCCTGTTCATGGGAAGAAGAAAACACTTTGAAGACTTTGCTAGTTCTCTCACCTCAGTAACTGTACAGTGTGATGGAGCACCTGCATGTCACCTTTACTTGGGTCATCACACTTCCTGCACACACCACCATAGAGGCAAAGGGTTCCTGTATCACAGACAAACTAGGGGGCTCCAATTTTTCTTTTCAGGCTCCTCTTGTCTTCTTATTCACTCTAAGCTACCACCACTCACTCTACCGAAACACAGATGAAACTTTCACAGGCTGTCTCACAGTAAGAAAGCTGACACGAAGGTATCACCTTTTTTTACCTACAGTATTGCCTCTTCATCCAAGGGAGAATCAAGTTCAAGTCCCCATCCTCTGTAAACTAAAACTAATGTATCACATCACATCTTCCTCCACCCTTTCCAAGCTGCATAAGGTTCAGGTAGAGCTATCACTGTGGCACATGTCTGGAGCCTCAGAAGTCTCTGGGTGATGTTTGAACAGATGAATTCCTTGGAATTTAAAGTGCTAAATGAGAGTTTGGGATCATATGCCACTTTCCCCTGAAGTATCTAATGTGCTAATGCAGTCTGCCCCATAACTCTGGTGAAAAGGGACTGACATCACCATGGGTGAAACACTCATCCAACTGTGTTGAGAGTTCTAGTGGTTAATAATGATATTGAAACAGAAAACACATTGAAATGGCTACCCCACAGAAGAGTGGGGTAAAATTAAATAAAATGGAAATAATAACAATAATTTACAGAATTTACTCTACCTTTATTCATAAACATGATGGTAAATTTGTTACCAAATACCCTGTGAATTAGTGTGAGAAATACTCAAGATGACATCCATAAGTACATTACTGCTGGTGTCAGCCTTTCAAGACAAAGTATACTTTCAACCTGGTCTAGTAGAAGGTGTTCCTGGCCATGGCAGGGGGGTTGGAACTAAGTGATCTTTAAGGTCTCTTCCAACCCAAACCATCCTATGATTCTATGATTCTCTACATATTCTATATGATTAAGGTCTCTGTCACTGCAGACTAAAGTCAAGACTGATTTTTTTTTAATTTAAGGAAAGACCCCTGTAGTACATGGATTTTTTAAATACTATAATTAGAAGACAGTGAAAAGAAGGAATAAATCAATACAGACTGCAAGATATCTGAAGAGGATATAGTAAAATTTAAGAGCCAAATCTTTTAGCGCAGCTTTGACTCTAATTTTCTTCATGAACATTCCTTGCCATGTATTCAGATGCTGAAGGTCATAAGGGCTAGATGTTGGAGAGAATTATTATATTTCTTATGTATCTTGTTTCAAATTCTGAATTAATTCACCAATAAACATCTAATTAGTATTTCCATCCCAGATCTCTGCAAGTATTGGTCTGTAACAAAGCGTAATTCAGTGTTTCATAATTCATACACAGGAAATAACGGAATCAGAAGCAGAAATAATCCAGAAAGAATGGCAGTAGAATCTGATGTTCAGATTTG
Source organism: Limnodromus scolopaceus (assembly GCA_028565335.1). Classification (NCBI taxonomy): domain Eukaryota; kingdom Metazoa; phylum Chordata; class Aves; order Charadriiformes; family Scolopacidae; genus Limnodromus; species Limnodromus scolopaceus. Next base: position 149,750,738 of record JAOXNO010000001.1, read on the forward strand.
ATGATCCTAACATTTGGATAAATTCACTTGGCTCAGACTTTCAGCTGGCATGACTATAACTTCTTAGCAAGGTTTTAATTCAGTTTGCATTTATGCACCTCTACAGCATTTGCAGTGGAAATCAGACTCTCATTCAGTAATTAAATTCATTAATGAATTTAAGCCTCCTGACTAAAGTACCATTTTTTTTAGTTACCTTTGCAGATCCCTCAGATGAAGTCCAGAGCACAGGTGGAAAACCACAACCATAACATGTAAATGATGACATTTATGTTGTAACTGGATAAACAAGGGAGAGAAGATAGCAGCAAGGTGCCGCCTAATTTACAAAATTACGTTCATTTGTACAGTCTGTCACACAAATCATCGAGATAAAATGGTACCCAGCAGCTGGCAGATAACATGTGGTACTCTCCTACGTACCACTGCTCTCTCTTCTAAATAGCTTACGCTAGCTGATTGCCAAGGAGCAGCAACTAGCGCAGGGAGGGACAGCTCGCGGCACCGATACTTGGCTGCAAAAAGGAGATGGGCACTAGTAGTGACAACATGAGCCTCTCAAACAGGCAACCACACATACAGCCTGTGTTTGAAATGCTGCAGGTGCCAGCTGAAGACAACATGACGGCGGCAAGCAGGCCTATTCCAGAGTATTAGTGGGATGAAAGACCTCACGGGGGATGGCCCCAACCAATCTGGTCTGAGCAGACATCTGCCCCTGCTTACAGCAGGAGGGTGGACCAGAGACCTCCCGACGCTGGATCTTGAAAGATCTTATCACAGAATCACAGAATGGCGTTGGAAGGGACCTCTGGAGATCATCTAGTCCAAACCCCCTGCCAAAGCAGGTCCACCTAGAGCAGGTTGCACAGGAACTTGTCCAGGTGGGTTTTGAATGTCTCCAGAGAAGGAGACTCCACGACCTCTCTGGGCAGCCTGTTCCAGGGCTCTGCCACCCTCAAAGTAAAAAAATCCCTCCTCATGTTTAGATGGTTCTTATGTTCAAGTCTGTGCCCATTTCCTCTTGTCCTGTCACATGTCACCACTGAGAAAAGTCCACCCCATCCTCTTGACACCCACTCTTTAAGTATTTATAGGCATTGACCAGATTGCCCCCTCAGTCTTCTCTTCTCCAGACTAAAAAGACCCAAGTCCCTCAGCCTTTCCTTGTAAGAGAGATGTTCCAGGCCCCTAATCATCTTTGTAGCCCTCTGCTGTACCATCTCTAGCAGTTCCCTGTCCTTCTTGAACTGGGGACCCCAGAACTGGACACAGTATTCCAGACGGGGTCTCACCAGGGCAGAGTAGAGGGGCAGGATGACCTCCCTTGACCTGCTGGTTTCACTCTTCTTGATGCACCCCAGGATGCCATTGGCCTTCTTGGCCACAAGGGCACATTGCTGGCTCATGGTCATCCTGTTGTCCACCAGAATTCCCAGGTCTTTCTCCTCAGAGCTGCTCTTGCATCTTATGACAAGATGGTGACAGTGTGTCTCATTTTCACAACCTCCTGGTGGGAGCAGTGCACTGAAAAAAAGCAAGAATATTAGTAAAATTGTACTAATGCAGTAGGAGAATAGCTATAGCCCTTCTCAGCTCAGATTTCCACACTTAATCTCTGCAGATTAAAAAAGCTAAGTGCAAACACATGCAAAAGTCAGGCACGTAGCACTACAGTTCATAAAATACTAGCTTTATAGAGCCATTAATTTATACCGTTTAGATACTTCTTCTCTCCCCAAAGCAAACTGAGAGACTGTGCTCTGCAAATGTCATTTCCTTCTGATACAGAAATCATTGGTGAAATGGATTAAAAAAAAAAAGCAGGGTATGAAGAGTCACATCTCAACCCCTGTGAGGTTCAGCTGCTCTCAGAAGGTCTCAGAACATTGCTGGTGCTGCCACCCTGCCCTCAGCCCTGGCCCATATTTCATCCCAGCTCTCTGCCAAACACAAACATCAGCAACACTATTGGCATATTAAAGCAAATGGTAATGCTCAAGGGAGGATCCTCGCAGAGGAAGCCTTTCTCCTTCTCTAATGACAGGTAGAGATGGAAGTTCATTTGCCAGGTCTGCAGGGAGAAGCACAGGCAGTAAAAAGCCCTTCTGGCAGGCTCCTGCCAGCACCCATTGTCTTCTAAAGCACACTATTTGGAAGAAAAAGTGCTATGTGGTAAAATACACCGATTTAGTGAGAAATCACCAATTATGGAATTCCAAATTTGGAAAAGAGGAAACAAATAATATTGCCAAAAACTAATGCTATACATTCACCTTTCTCTCTGCTGTGTTTTAGTCCTTCATCCCTGCCCTCTAACCAATGCAACGAATGTCCCAAGTAGTCATCATTTGCTTCCTTTTAATGAGACAAACTCATGGTCATCCTCATCTCTTTCCAGTTAAGGAACCTATAGCTTCATTGTAGAGTTACATATGCGATTGAACACACACGCCCATATACATTTGCTACTGTTTCACTTTAAGGAAGTAATTCCAAAGTGAATAAAGACTGAACGATACTTTTCTGACATCTTCAAGATATCTATTATGCTGCAAACTCATAATTTGCATTTATCAAATCTCATTACAGGCTCAAAGATGTATTCCTAGAATGCACCTTTAAAACTATGTAGTACAACTAATCTGTGCTTCTCTGCATGAAGAGGGAATGTAGGCTTGTAACTCCTACCAGTTTTAAAAGCAGTTCCATACACAAGTGCCATTGAATCCAGACAAGAGGAAACCCTCATAAATTATTTGTCCTTGAATTACTAAAATACTTCCAGGGCACCCTAATTTCATATTAAAACATCAAAGAACCACGTTAGTCATTTCTTAACTCTAACACAGTGGTTTTAAAATAGTTTCAGAAATATCCTTGGTACACTTAAGTCATCAATGACCACAATCTGAGGAGAAAACCTTTTACAGCAATCTGCTATTTGTCATGTAAAAACAGTGACATAATCACTAGAAGTCTGAAGTTTCCAAGTCCTGCAGTGAAAAATACCCATTGCTAACAAACTACTACTGTCTGTCCAAAACAAGAATCCAAGCATTAATTCATTTATTTGATGTAAAGCCAGCAATTTTCACTCAAACCCTGGCTGCTTTAAAAGGCAAAACCAAAAAGCTTAAAAAATGTGCAGCTAGGAAGACAAGCAGCCTTGATAGGCAGATCAAAAAAGAAAAAAAATGCTGCTAGGAATTTGCTCTGCATTGAATCAATACATTTAGCATAGATCCTAATTTCAGTGTTTAAGGAGGCAGCCTGCATCATTCAAGGTTAAAAGTTCATTATTCATTTTTCAGTTTGTCACACTAAATAGGCAAATATTCAGATAAGGAGGGGATACAGGCATTTGATCTACAATAAATGATGAGATATGCTTATAATTGTGAAGCTATTTGCATTTGTATTACCCTTCTAAAGCACAAGATCCATGTCCAAGGTTGTCCTTATAGGCATATTTAACATAATGCTATGAATGACACCTTACTTGGGTTTGGATATGATTTTCTTTGGTGACTAATTTAAACAAAAGTTTAACGAGCTGATCAGTATGAACTTCAGAATGAGAGCTTTATCACACACACAATGAAGTTGCCTCCGAACAGAGGAGAAAAAGAAACACTGTGCTCTGCCTGCATATTCACATGCAAAGTAACAACTCCCCTTCCCGACTGAGTACCACGTTGACATCATGCAGCATCTGCCTTCGACTGTTTGCATATGCATTAGAAAGACACACCTCAGAAAATAAAACGACAGTTTTAAAATCAAAATAACCATTTTGTTACTTACAGCATTTGATAAAATGGTAATGAGACATTCTTTCATCTCAGGCTGTAGTCTTGCTACAGGTTTCAGCATTCTCTTCTGCTACAACTGTCATGCCCAGAAAATGCATTATTTAGAGCCCTTCCTCAGGTATCCAGTATACCTCAGAATACATTATTTAATGTAGTTTCTGTTCCAGGATCTTGCAGAGGCTTCCAAGTCATCCTCACCCGACTGCTGGAGTTACGATAAACCTCTCTGCGTCTTGAACCATGACTACTGCACGTGCTATTGTAGCACAATTGATTGACACCGCTCCTAATCCCACATCCCCAGGAATAGAAAGATTTAATTGGTGTGCACTTGCAGCCACATTCTTCCAGCACTGAGGTGTGCTGCTGCACTGCGGCTCTCACAGTCCTGCCAGTTAATGGCTTTTCAATAGCTTTCAAATGGCAGCAAACTAAGCTTGATGAGTGGGCTCGAATGAAATAGCAGAACAAGGGATCTTAAATTTTATTTGTGCATGTTGCTCGTGTGCCAAATGTGACCAGATTCTTAGCTGGTACTAAAACAGGATTATTTTTAGTTGCCACCAGTTGCTGTGTGAATAGGAAATTGATATAGGTTGCCAAAAATAACCACCTTTTAGCATCACAGATCATTTTTCAATTTGTTGTAAGGTAAAAATCAGGATAGAGCTCACAGCCATGTTCACCCTCTCCTGGTTTATGCATGGGTTCATTTAAATTGAGCTATGAAACATGCTTGTGTGTACATTCCTTGATATGTTCTTGTTTTATCATTTCTTTGTATTACATTGCATCTTTTTCACAGATGGAATTTTTGTGTCAGAAGAAAGAAACTGCAAGCTCTGCATGGTTTATAACATGATTATGTGCATGTTATCTAATGATATTTTAATCACTAATTGTAAGATGAAATGCCTAAGAAAATGCATCGCTAAGAATAAGTCCATACAATTATTTATCAGACTGTGGAATAAGTCACTGTATACTGACGCATTGCCCGGTTTCAGATTAAGGGCACACAAAAGGCAGACCTGCATTGTATTTTAAACACCCAGGCTGCATCACCCTCTAAGCACAGTCCCTGCATTACTTTTTCAAGAACAGTCACCCAGGCATTTGGTTACTACTTCTTTGAGAAACCTGCAGCAGAACTACAGTAAAATATTTTTATAAAATCAAATAATAATTTTAAGATAACTGTGCTCAGAGGATATTTACATTTGCTTACTATGTGCCATGCTTACCACAGTCATCACTTCACTGAGAACTCTTGTAAAGGGAAACTGGTAGCCCAGCCATACTTAAATCTTTTATTCCTCTGAAAGCTTCTTACCTACTGTTTTGGATACATACCATTTTTAACAGCTACAAAGTGTTAAAGAGACTACAAAGGGAAAAGGGTCTAACTCATTAGTGAGGATTACTAATTCAGAAACTATTAACTATTCTGCAAAGTTCCCACAAGAACAGAAAGATGTATATTCAGAGGCTTCCAGTGATCCATTAGCAAAACCCTTAGGTGAAATCTCTCAGCTCCTAAGAGCCACATATTTCAGATCTGATTTTAGGTATAATATGCACAACAATAGTTTCGGAGAACTAATTATTTAGGTAGGGTTTTTTCCTGAAAACATCATTTTTCAAAAGAAATAGAAAAAAATATCAAGAAATAACCAGGGAAATAGGGATAAATTATATAAAACACAGTACAGTAATTACATTACCATGGAAACTTTTTACAGTAAAGCTCAGAAGTCCAAAGTAATTAAATCTCTCCAGATTTTCTTTCACACCTATACTGCACCAGGCCAGTTTGGGCCATATGGCTTATAAAATAAACATACAGAGTGTTTTAAGAGGCAATGTTAGTCATAGTTCATGAGCAAGTGTCAAGTAATCTGACAAAAAGCCCTTTGAGCAATACTTTTTGGTGAAGATGCTCCTGACAGGTTCGTCTCTGGTGGTACTGCCAGGCAGATAGACTGCCATGTCTAATAACATCACACTTCCACCAACCATGCTGGCTAAAATCAGGAGGACTCTCGGTAAACACTGCTGTACAGGAGCAATGGACAAAGGATGATTTTCTGAAGACAGAAATAAAAGGAAGATGAAACATTTCTGATTTTGGCTTGAACAAAATATGGGGAAAAAGTATTTGAGTCTGTCTCATTTCGGATCATAATATATGTATTTACCTGTTGAATTGCCATAGTGAAAATTTAGGATGGTGGAACTTGGTAACATTTCCATGATGAATTAGACTCTGTGGTCCAACCTGCAAGGAACAGGAGAGAATTCAACAAGGCCAAGCGCAAGGTCCTGTACCTGTGCTGGGGCAACCCCCAGTATCAGTACGGGCTGGGGGACGAAGGGATTGAGAGCAGCCCTGAGGAGAAGGACTTGGGAGTGCTGGTGAATAAAAAGCTCAAAATGAGCTGGCAATGTGCACTTGTAGCCCAGAAAGCCAAACGCATCCTGGGCTGCATCAAAAGAAGTGTGGCCAGCAGGTCTAGGGAGGTGATTCTACCCCTCTATTCTGCCCTGCTGAGACCCCACCTGGAGTACTGTGTCCACCTCTGGAGAACTCAGCACAGGTCCAGTGGAGGACCACAAAAATTATCAGAGGGTTGGAACATCTCTCCTGTGAAGAAAGGCTGAGAGAGTTGGGGTTATTCAGCTTGGAGAAGAGAAGGCTCTGAGGAGATCTTATGGCAGCCTTTCAGTACTTAAAGAAAGATGGGGACAAATTTTTTAGTAGAACCTGCTGTGATAGGAGAAGGAATAATGGTTTTAAACTAAAAGAGATTTGGACTAGATATAAGGAAGACATTTTTTATGATGAGGGTGGTAAAACACTGGGACAGGTTTCCCAGGGTAGTGGTAGATACCCCATCTCTGGAAACATTCTAGGTCAGGCTGGACGGGACTCTGAGCAATCATCTAATTGAAGATGTCCCTGCTCATTGCAGGGGCGTTGGATTAGATGACCTTTAAAGGTACCTTCCAACTCAAACTATTGATTCGATAGTCCCTTACAGAGACTATCAAGGTACAGGACAGACTCTTGAATGCTGCAAGCCATTCACTTCATATTTACATCAGACTAACTGGGAACAGAGATGCTGTCTATAGGGCCAACACCTCTTCAATTTCTTCTCTCTTAATATGCCCTAGTCCATGTAAGCAGGGAAGCAGGTGAGGTTTTTTGACAAGGGAGGGTCTGCAAGGCTCCACTGTAGATTGGGCCTTTTAGCTGGATCTTCGGACTGTGCAATTCCATAGGGCAGCACGGACCCACTCTCTCCCCTTTTCGAGAGTCCCTGTGCCAAATGTGTGGTCAGCTGCTGAAGCGTAAATAACAGCCTGCAGGTGAATGAAAGAAAGGCACAAGCTTTTCAAGAGGTGACACCTGGCAGACAGCTACCTCAAAAGGCATTTCATTTTAGAATATCACGTGCTTTTTTTTTTTTTATAATATAAAATATTTAGTTTTATTACATGGGTAATTCTCGTTAGTGGACTTTGCAAAAGAAGAGAAAGTTTAAATGGAAAGAAACCAGCATTGTATATTGCTGTCAGCAGGAAGTTTTGGTGCATTAAATGAGCACAAAAATGAGGAGGGAAAAAGGGTCCCAAAGAAATGGTAAAGGAAAATAAAATGGAGAATGAAGAGAAATGAGAATAAGGGATAAATGCTAGTGCAGAGACAGGATGGACCTTGAGGAGAAGTGGCACCTAAACTTAAGGCAAAAGGATACCAGAACAGAAATACCAAAGAGGAAGAAATCCGGTGCACCTTTTGGAAAGACACATGATTTCCACTGCAATCTTTTGCTAGGCGGCAAGCAGAGAAAGGACAGAGAAGAAACTGCAGTACTTATAGTGCTGGATGTCCATATCATAAATGAAGATTTCAAGTGTGAGAACAAAAATAAAGATTTAAGTTTCTGAGAGGAGTCCAAAGGGGAGAATATTTTGCTGTCAGTGATTTTACAAAGCCAATTGTACAGTTTGCTTACTCACACAAAAAGGGATATTAGTCATATTAGGTATTTTATCCTGACTGACCCTCAGCAAGAAAAAAGGAAATCTGAAGAAAAAAACCCAAAAGATATAACCAAGACTTAAAATCCAACAATGTAAAATATGGAAGTATATGTGGGCAAGCTCAAAGTGCATTGTAAGACTGCTTTCTCTGAACATCGGGGAACATAGGCACGTTTTCACTCACAGCCCCACTGGTTTCAAGACAACTACTCCAGTGTTTTAGTCTACAGAGAAGCTCAAGTGTACTTGGACTCGGGGATAAAAAGTAAGCTGGTATTAAACCTGGTAATAAAACACTTCGTATTAATGTATTTGATTTTGTCCAGCTTGCCAAAAGTAAAGATAAAAACGAATCAAGGTCAGAAAACAACATACATTTAGCCCTTCTGGAAAAAGCCCTTCCTACCTCTCCCTATAGACAGAAAACATCCACTTTCACGCTATGTAAAAATCAAGCATTCAATGAGATTACAAATTTTTAAAATAGACTCTTGGAACTCATCAGCCATTACCAGGAAAGCTTTTTGTATTAAGATAAACACACATTTACAGATTGTCATCTCAGAGTAGACACTGTTTCCACATCTCAATTTCCAAGTCTCAAAGCTTGTCTTACAAAAAGCACCTATGAAATGTTTCCTACGACAACCTAACAAACAAAACCACTGCTTAAAATAAGGTTTAGCTGTCAAGAACTGATGTGCTGTATTCTATTCATGTCATGTAAATATTTTGTTACTCTTCCAGTGTCTTCTGGTGTCACAAACAACTGAACAGCTAATATTTTTATCATCTTAGTATTTCACAATTCACACATAGCCGGAAGATTTTGATAGAAAAATGCAGAACTATCTGAAAGATATTTGATAATGAAAAAAACACTGTAACTACTGGTTTTAAAAACATGACAGATGCTCCTTGATTATGCCATCTTCCTTTAGTGCAACAAAGCTTGCTATATTCCTTCAGATGTTACAATTTCAGTGCATTACTTATGGGTTTAGGAGTGCAGACAAAATAAAATTGGAATGCAGAGTAACATTAACATTGCTCATAAATTTTGACACGTGATACTGCTTAGCAATCAATCCTTGCCTATGCTGCCCAGCTGCCAACAAGCCACGCTTCAGATAACATCTGGTAGTTGTATGCTTATCAGGAAGCTAGGGATGAGCCACAGCAGATGCAGATACTTAGCAAGAAGGACTCTATACTAATTTTCTCTACATGAGTCACAGCAGAACAAAACACAGCAGTTTTTCCAAATAGATTTTCAGATGAATTGGCCTGCAAGATGGATGCAAGGTTTGCTCCACAGACAGCAGCAACAAACCAAAACTAATTACTCAGCCACTCGTAGTTTGGTTGACCCCTAGAGAACCAGATGACTTTTCCTTTTCTCTGCCTCCAATCCTTTCATACTTTCCTCCTCTCCCATTTCAATGGAAATGCCTTGATTTTTCAGGAAGAAGTAGATCTTCCTCCCATTCTTCTACCACTGGATCAAACCCTTACAGAATAACAAAAGTGAAAAACCCCTTTTTATTCTTCTTTGTTTACTGTTATAACTGAATGTATATGGGTGGACTAATCCATAATTATTTTTAATGGGTAGAAAACAGCAAATTAAAATCACAGGACACTATTACCCAGTACTGATGAAGTTTGCAAAATTACCAGCAGAAGTTATGTGCCATTTGAGAGAACTATTTTCTTCCTCCCACACTCAAAATGACCATTTTTAGGCTGTATGTAGACCTTTCTAGCAGTTCCTGAACTGGATGAGACAAAGAAGTTATCGCTTCTGGTGGGAGAGTCCAGAACAGAGTAATAACAAGGCCAAATACTAGAAAGAAATCCCCATAGTCTCATATATCGTTAGTCCTATCTTTGGCACTGGTAGTGAGTTGATAATGAATTTTTTCATTACAATCTGTGTATAAATTTTTTTAAAATTAGATTTCTTACAAGCGCTGAGGTAAGGTTGTTATAGACTTTTTATATGAAAAGCCCCTTGTGAGACTGAAAATAAACTATCCATGTAAAAATGACAAGCAGAAAAACACGACAGCCATCACAACCACCAGACACATGAAAAAATGAAAAAACAATCATGAACTTCCATGTAAAGAGTTATTATATGATCAGACAGGCATTTTTTTAAGTTATAATATTCAGGAAAGAAATAGACAAAGATAAGAATTCAGTTCATCATGCAAAGTGCATTTTTATCCTCCTGGTAATTAGCAGATATCATGACTCACTGCATTGTATCCCTGTTTGGTTTTTATTTTTTTTTTTTTTTTCTATTTGGTTTGATAGTTTTAAAACCAGGAGACAAATAACGACCGCACTAGAGGATGGATAAAAAACCAAGAACAGAACAGAGGAATTTGTGTATCCTTTACTGGGGCAAATGTTACTAGAACAACGTAAATCTTGAAGTGTAAGGAGAGAAAACTTGGAAGGACTACAGTAGAAGTTAAGATAGAAAGTGTTCCTAATTTAGGAAAAAATAACTTGGAAAAAGCTGAGGAAGGAAGTGACAGAATCATACTCTTCTGGGACTGCAGGACAGCACAGAGGATGGTGTGACAATTGATGATCTCAAAGAAAACATAGCAGGTGCTCTAAAAGGAAAAAAAAGGAATTGATGTTGAAAATTTGTAAGGGGTGGTGAAGTGACAGTAGTTTAAATTAGCCAATCATGACATCCTACTTGGATTTGATAGGTTAAATTTTCACACACACACAGAAAACAAAAAAAAACCCAAACCCAACACAAAAAACAAATCCAACCAAAATCAGAACACTTGCACCATATGCAAGTGCTATAGACCAAGAACAGGAAAAAAAAAATCTTAGAACTAAATTGTAACTGATATTACAAGATACTGAGGGGAGTTCTGTCGATACAGGATGAATATTGGACAGCTTTTATTGTCCTGACAATTATGATGTACGTAATAGTTTCAATATAAACACTGTAATCAAAATAGGATATTATAAATTATATAAAAAACTAAAATTAGGCAAAAAGAGCTACCCAAGACCTATTTTATTTTCTGATCTTTTTACTGTCCTTTTTATGTCATACTAAAGACAATAGTGCTTCTTTTTTGGAGCCTTTCTGCACTCCACTCTTCATGTAACTCAGTGCAACTTGTTAGTACATGCTTGGCTCCCATTTTTTTCTTATGAATGAAGCACGGAGCAGAAATGGGTCTTAGGGAGGGATGGGATGCAAGGTGTGGAAAAATAAATGTCACTTTTAATAAATTGACAATGTTGCCAGATGCGTACAGTGTAACTACACACATCTGGGATGGTCACTGATTCTGCGCCTTCTCAAGTCTCTGATGGCCACATTTATTTATTTATTTCCTCTTTTTCCTTTGTCTGCATCAACACTTAAGGAATTCATCATTCTGACCAAGGCGACCAGGTGAGAGTCTGAATTGGTAAGAATGATAATCAAATCAAAGGGTATGATGATAAGAACTTTTGACATGATGTAAGATAGCATGATATAGCTTGAAGATGACGTGTTCTAGTAGATAAACTCAGAGAACAAGAGAGAGAAAGAGAATTTACTGCACTCAGCATGAACATAATAGAGTTACATTTCATTCTTAAATTAGCAGAGAATAAATAAGGAGCTGACAAAAATTAGGCATCTGTTAAGGGAAGGAGAGGGGGAATGAGGGAGGTATATAAAGCTAGGAAATAGAGGCATGGTAAAATGACTATTAAAGGCACCGATTTATAGGGATGTCCAAGCAACACTGAGAAAGCAGTAAACCAATATAATTTTAATAAAATTATCAGAGGTCAAATTAAGGGCAGTCGGTAAGGTATAAACAAAGGCAGTCAGAAAGATGGTGGAAAAGAACTTCTCCCATGTGGGCAGTGGGCAGGTCACAGCTGAGAAGCCAGTGAGTAAGAACAGAAAAAGGGAGGATTCCCCAAACACAGACCGAAGATGGTGTGGAGAGTGCTGAAGATTAATCAGTAAATAGAGGATGCCTTGAGAATCAGTTCCTCTAAAGAGAAATTAATAGACTATTCAGGTCAGGTTTCTGTGTTTTGTACAAACGTGAAAAATAAAGACAAAATTCCTCAACTCAGCAGGCAGCTGAGTTACACATGAACAGGCAGAGAGTAAGGCAGCTTTGTACAGTTACTGCACATACCAGTAGAGCAGCAATAAACACCAGCACACTATCTAAATTCAGTGAGAATTTAGATAGCCGGAACCCAGTTTTTCTATTTTATAATAATGTATTTCATGTTATGTTTCATTCCCCAATGATTTGAAAAGCTATGGAACCTATTCTTATAGAATAATTCATTTCTTTTCTTACTGGAATGGCTGGCTTTTCATAACAAACAGAAGATTCATTTCTTTGCTCTCAAATGAACACTTACTACTTTCAATCAAACACTGCATTAGAAAAGTAGTTACTATTCTAATATTCCTTTCTTGGAAATATAATAGTAATTACCTATAATTTCAAATAGCAAAGGACGCAGTAGAAGGTAACAAAAAAGAAATGCACAAACATAATGGGGTAAAACATGTCTGTAAAGAAGAATTATCCAGTGGGCTAAATCACGTCGCTCCAACCAACTCCACTCCACGCAACTCCAATTTATACAGCTTTTTTTTTTTTTTTTTTTTTTTTTTGTGTGTGTGCTTTGATTTATAGCAGAGTTTTCCCTGAGAAAGAAAAAAAAAAAAAAAATATTCAGCACCTTGCCATCCTGGCAGAGGGCAAACTGCATAAGAAGTTATTTCTTTCACCCTTTAGCCAAGATAGATACATTATGTTGAAATCTGCAAAGATTGCCCTTCAATGCTGTAAAATCTTAGAAGAAGAGAAAGCCACACAGGTTGGCACTAACTATAAACCATGCTTTCAGAATTCTTAGATTTTTAACCTCAAAATCAGCAGGGGTTCTGTCATTGCCTTCAAAGGGAGCAAAGCTAAACACTTTAAAGAGAATAACCTAAGATTATTGGAAAATCACATAAATGAGCTATCTTGGAAAAAAGAATTAGCAATTATGAACAGCACACCAAGACTAATTTGCATAACGTCTTTCAAATGCTCCTGTTGAACTTGGTGTTAACTGGAGATGATGCATTTATCCACTTTTCAATAACTTTTTCATTTCAAAACCACTTTTTCTTATCATTACCAAGGTATTTTTGTCAAATTCAAGGACAACATAGCCGTATGTAATACTAATTTTACTAGAGAAATTAGTGGGATTTTTTTTCACCAACTCTAGGTCTATTTATAGAATCATTTATGTCAGAAAAGACCTTTAAGATCATCAAGTCCAACTATTAACCTAACACTGTCAAGTCCATCACTAAACCATGACCCTCAGCGCTCCAATCTACACATCTTCTAAATACCTCCAGGAATGGTGACTCAGCCACTTCCTTGTGCACCCTGTTCCAATGTTTGACAACCCTTTCAGTGAAGAAATGTTTCCTACATCTCCCCTGGCACAGCCTGAGGCCGTTTCCTCCTGTTCTATTGCTTGTTACCTGGGAGAAGAGACCAACTCCCTAATCTCTACAACCTCCTTTCAGGTAGAGAGTGGTAAGGTCTCCCCTCAGCCTCCTTTTCTCCAGACTAAACAACCCCAGTTCCCTCAACCCCTCCTCATAAGACTTGTTCTCCAGACCTCTCACCAGCTTCGTTGCCCTTCTGTGGAGACGCTCCAGCACCTCAATGTCTTTCTTGTAGTGAGGGGCCCAAAACTGAACACAGTACTCAAGGTGGGACCTCACCATTGCTGAGTGCAGGGGGACAATCACTTCCCTAGTCTTGCTGGCCACACAATTTCTAATACAAGTCAGGATGCTACCGGCTGCCTTCGCCACCAGGGCACACTGCTGGCTCATATCCAATCTTATTGCCTTGACTCAAGTCAAGCGTGGATGAGGCTCAACATCCTACCCTTCAGGGTAGGAAGGCTCTACAGAGGGACCTCAACAGGTTGGATTAATGGGCCAAGGCCAATTGTATGAGGTTCAATAAGGCCAAGTGCTGGGTCCTGCATTTCAGTCACAACAACCCCAAGCAACGCTACAGGCTCAGGGAAGAGTGGCTGGAAAGTTGCCTAGCAGAAAAGGACCTAGGGGTATTGGTGGACATCTGGCTTAACATGAGCCAGCAGTGTGCCCAGGTGGCCAAGAAGGCCAACAACATCCTGGCCTGTATCAGGAATAGCGTGGCCAGCAGGAGTAGGGAAGTCATCGTGCCTCTGTACTCGCCCAGTGAGGCCCCACCTCAAGTACTGTGTTCAGTTCTGGGCCCCTCACTACAAGAAGGACATTGAGCTGCTGGAGCATGTCCAGAGGAGAGCCACCAAGCTGGTGAGTGGTCTAGAGAACAAGTCATATGAGGAAAGGCTGCAAAAACTGGGCATGTTTAGCCTGGAGAAGAGGAGGCTGAAGGTCTCAGCTGAAGCTGAAGGCTGAAAGGAGGTTGTAGAGAAGTGGGTGTTGGCCTCTTCTCCCAAGTGAATGATGACGGGACCAGGTGAAATGGTATGAAGTTGCAGCAGGGGAGGTTTAGATTAGATATTAGGAATAATTACTTTACTGAAAGAGTGGTCAGGCACTGGAACAGCCTGCCCAGGGAGGTGGTTGAGTCACCATCCCTGGAGGTATTTAAGAAGCGTGTAGATGTGGCACTTCAGGGCATGCTCTAGTGGCCAAGATTACGGGGGTCTTTTGTGTGTGTATGGTTGGACTCGGTAATCTCAGAGGTCCTTTACAGCCATGAAGATTCTGTGATTCTGTGGTCTTTTACTGTCAGTCCTTCTGAGTAAATCAAACACATCTCCCATCTACGTAAATCAAACACAGCAATAACAAAGGTTTACTGAATTCAGCTCCTTTAAGGAGAAAAATAATCATGTGCTAAATAATGTTGACATTTGCTGAACCTAATTACAGTGTCTGAAACTAACACCTATTTGGAGTTTCATATTAGGATGCATTTAATCATCAGAATCAAATTTAAAAAATGGGCTTTAAACATATGAAAAAAGTTATGAAGACTTAGCACACCGACATACCAATAATAATATGGAAACGTCCAAAGCTTTGTGATATTAAGATTATTTTTTTTTAGTGTGCCTCTAGCTTTTTTCTCCTTTTGTTTAGGGTACCATCCATAATACAGCAATTAAGTTGTAGCTGGTTTTCCATGGTTCAGTCTAAAATGTATAAACGCAGTTGGAATAGCTCAAAGTTGGCACAGGTCAAAGAGTAAGTAAACAGGGTCCTCCAAAGACTACCTCAAAAGATCAGTTAGCCTATAGGTATTTTCATCTCAGAGTGGTTAAACATCTTTTGTTGTGGTCTCAGTGAACAGCTGGTAGTGAACTGTATGCAAAAAAACCACTTAAATGTTGGCATGCTGATCAGTTTAAAAGCTAACAGAAAAATATGACACAGTAGATGCAGACTCTTCAGAGTGAGACTTGGGGTGACAAAGGTGGCAAGAGGATTTTCCTCACTGAGTTAAGCTGCTGATAATAGACCCACAGAGAAAAGCAGGCAGCTCCTGATGTGTGCCAGAGGGATGCTGTATCCCATACGGGTTCAGGACCTACATCCTGGCTAAGTGACATACGAATATACTCCAAAGAGATAAGCAAGACTGGGACCTTTTCAGATCTAAAAAAAAAATAAAAAAAATAAAAAAAGGAAGAGAGAGATGGGCACTAAAAGGTGGTACTCCTCACCAGGAAGGGTGCAATCTGCTGAATGCGATCTGAGACATAAGGCAGAAAAAAAGCAGTGCCCTTGACCACACAGCTCAGGAAACCTTCTGTAGCAAGTCAGCTGGATAGAAGGAAGGAGGTTTTTCAGATTTCAACTTTTTTTATCAACAGATTAATAGCTATTTTTGCTTTTGCTGTTGTTGATATTTCTTTTGTTTCCTTCTTTTGTATGAATATTTGAAACTATTATCTACTTTGTATATTGTAAATTGTCTTAAACTACAAATGATTTCAAGGTAGTTGGCCAACATCAAAGCACTTTAGTAAAGAAGGTGAAAGGACTCTGTAGTGAGCATCTAAGTTACCAGTGGAAACAAACATAGCACTACAAACCTTAGCTGTCTGGTAACTTCCTCACTCTATTCCTCAGATGAACTGGCAGCTCCTGGCTTCCTGGTGGTCCTCCACCTGTAAACTGAGAGCCCTGCAGCTCACCAAGATGTTCTCTGAAACACTGCAAACAATGACAACGATTGCAAAACAGATTGAATAGTTCAAAAGTGCTCTCCCCGAAACAGATATATGAAGGGAGCAAGGTGCATTTGGGTATCTCAGCTACTAAGCAGAGTTACTAGCTATTCTCCTGCAACATATAATCCATAGCCTACTGCCAGAGTCACAGGGTTGGAAGCTGCCACGCTCTTCACAGACCTTTTTCTTTCCCTTGATTCTTCCCCATACTCACAGAGGTACACAAGTCAAGAAAGAAATGCTTTCCTCCCCAAAAGCAGCTTTTTAAAGTCCAGGGTTTAAAGAAAAAAACATCGCTTTTTTAGTTACTCTCTCATTTGAGGGAGTTTGCATTGTACTCTTCCAGCTCTTCTTCGTAAGATCATGTCCCAGAGATTTGACAGTACTTTTTTTTTTTCCTATTTTATCAGCAGGGTGCAAAGAAATGGTGCTGTAGAAGAACATCATCAGCTGTGAGGATGACAGTATCAGAAAACTGAAGGCGAGGGAGAGAGTGCTCTCGAGGTGTACTCCTTCCAGCCCTGCTCTGATGAATACACCCTGAGCTGGTGACAGTGGAAGAGAAAGGCAAACCCGCAGCTGTTCGCTCTGTGCCCCCACCAGCTGCCCCGAACATCTCAAGGGTAGAGAAACCAGAGAGAAGGGTGAATGGCTGGCTGACAGCTGTAGGGCTCTTGTGAGGCCATCCATCAGTCCAGCTCCAGTTGGCTACCTCCTTGCGACTCACAGGCCAGGGCAGCTGCCCTGGGGAGAGCAGGGCCGGGGACAGCAGCCCTCAGGTGTCAGCTCAGTCCACCACAGGGTCTCCCAACACAGCAGCAGCATAGCGAGGGCCGGCAGCAAGGTAAAGCAGAGATTTGCAGGCCTATGGCTCACAGTTCTGCTCTGGTATTGCAGGCAGGTGATAGCTTATCAGTCCCTGACAATGATGTTTGACAGGAATCTTGCCATAAGACCTAGGAGCAATCCTCCTCGTTATCAGACACTTCCTAGGGCAATGGTGGGATGGAACACAGGAGAAGGCAAGCCTGAGAAGCCATGAAGAGCAAAGAGCCTTGGTGGGTAAGGAGGGGCAGAGCTGTGCCTGACTGAAACGAGATCAGAGCTGGAGAGGACAGAAGTGCTACAGCTGGGGAGCTGCAGTAAATGAACATCTATCCTGGTTGAAAAACAGATTATTTAATTTTTTTCCTCGCCAATGAAAATTTGAGGGGTAGAATACTAGATGTTCGACAACTGTGAAGTGAAGATAGCTCTGTTTTGAAATGAATTAGTCTAAGACTAACTCTCCACTTTAACTATTTGCATGATATTCCCTTACACATGGGAACGGGCTTTTTCTTGCCAAGGCTTCATTTTTTAAAAATGTCTTCCAGAATCCCTGACCATGATGGTTTGGTGCCTTTGAGTTTTTATTCACAGCCCACTATACTTTGAAGACAAAAGAAAGAGGCAGATCCTCCCTGGTAAGGAACATTGCCTTTCCATTTAGCGGTTTTGGCCACTCGCTGTGTGGTTGTGTACCAAGAAGGGCACTTGTGGAATATTCCTGCTGATTTATATGTTAAGTTAATAACATGCTCTTCTTGTAACAATAAGCATCTCTACAGCTGATTTCCTGTATCTTTTGGGGCCTTTTTGTAATAGTCATAGAAATAAATTAATCTTCTCAAGGAAACTTTAAAACAAAATCTGAGGACAAAATCTCCTGTGTAACTTGCTAAAACAGTAGGTTTGTTGTGCACAGAGAGGATTTGCTGGCAAATGCACACAGGCTACTGTTTGAATAGGTAATGTCATGGTCCATCTACTGCTCTTGGATGACCCAATTGTACTTATCCCCTTGTAGGAATGCCACAAAGAACTGCAGTGTTCGTTTTTATAGAGTATGAAGTATGCAAGAAGAAAATCAGTGTGAAAGCTGGACTATATTCCTTCCAGTTTCTGTTAAGATCTACATCTGAAAGGAATAACAACCCATCAAGGAAGACAATTTAACTATGTTAATACTGAAGTTTTGAAAGGCAGCACAAGGACTGTCTAACTCTACGGCATTGCAGTTCTCATTTCTCACAAACTAGGTAAAGAAAGCTTAGTTATTTCAGATGATCCATGTTATTTAACTGCAGCTGAGAGATGAAGGACAGATGTTTCACAAATAAGATTTACATATCAAGGGTTGGCAGTAAACTAGACAAATAACTGACAGCAAAGTCTCATGTGAAAATATTATGAAGGTATGTGTTCACATGGAGATGTCAAGAAGAGTAGTGAAGAACTAACATCACATTATACAGAGACCATAAATTACCTACAAGATATTATGTTCAAGAGGCTGAAAGCCAAACATTAATAGGGAGCTATTTCTAGCAGCCTTGCAGAATCCATAAGATATAAAAATCACAGGAAGGGAACACGCCAACAGCTAGGGGAATTTACGTGTGGGGACTGTAGTGGGTGCTGTCCCACTACAATCCTTCTGCCTTTCCCTGTCACCAATGCTGTTGTACGTGTGCAGTCAAGTGCCTGCAGACTCCAAAGAACATGGAAGAACAAGTTATGCTGTCACACTGCCAGAGCCTCAGTAGAGCTTTCAAGCTGCTGGTTTTTAAAGCATGACATATTGCTGCAATCTGTCCCATCCTGGTGCCCCAAAACCCTGCTGAATTCAAAGCTCCACCAGATAGTACATCTCTGCCCTAAAATACAGCACCACAACCTCCCCTTTGCTTCTGCACTTAGGTGCCACAGCTGCAATCTGTCAACAGGGCAGCTGTCCCACTGATCAGCTCATCTCGCCCCTCATGTTTCAGGCTGGAAAAGGCTGTATGTAAAGTTACCTGAGACACACATATAGTTATGCCTGAGTACAAGGGACCAGATGCGTTCACCTTCCAGTCCTTTTAGGTCTTTGACACCATTTATGAAGGGAGGGTACAGCCAAAAAGAAATTATTTCAAGTTTCTGCATAGAGAAAATTGCTGTGAACTGGGTGTAGCTTCTCCTGCTGCAGCCATGAATGCTTGCTGTAAAATGAACAGTGTCATCACTGGGAATATACCTTTCCCATTCCACAGTAACCTTAGCACAAAGCATGAAAATCATAAGCACAAGGACATTACCTGTACATTTGCAGAAAACAGGGTGCCAATCAGCTTCAATAGTATCTTTGAATCTCCAAACAACTTCAACAGGTTAACAGAAGCTTTAATTTTCTGAAAACATACAGGCTATTTTAACATCCAAGTGTTGCCAAGCAAAAAACCTTATGTGTAAAATGAAAGAAAACACCTGTAAAATGCATAACTTGAGCTTCTGGGCTTTATTTTTTTTTTCATTTTTTTGGATGAAGAAAAGATCATTACCTGTTTCCAAAGTAATTTTATGAGTCCAACATATGCTCTGCTCCTACAAAATATATGAACAGCTGTGAGAGTAGATTACTGCAGTCACGTATTTGCTACCTGTCTCAAATACTATGTTTTCTCTGTTACTGGAAAAATTAAATTAGTTTTAAACACAGAATATAGATTATTTAGCATGTTCTGTTTTATAGGGGAAACATCTTGGGGAACTCCTGTTGATAACAGAAGTAACTTTGCTTTCAGTTTATTTGACACGTTCAGCTCTGCACTCAAAGTGTCCTCAGCCTGCTTCATATGCTCTTAACCCTGAGCCACCTATTTCAAGAAACATTGCTCCTTCATTCAGCACTTTCTGCTTCTTTCTCACACGCCTAGCTCCCTTCAATTCACAAAGCCTAGGAGAAAAACACAACACTATATAAATCAATACATTTGCATTTCATTTCTTTTCACCTCGTGGCTGACACTGCCGATATCTTTAAACCTGCATAACATAATTGGATTTCATTAATTAGTGTTGTTTACAGTGGTAAGGAAGAATGTTTTATCTGATGGGATAGAAGTTACTACCACATGAACAAAGAAAAGTTTCATAACCTAAGGCATAGGGCAAAGGTGTCATAGAAAGACTTTTCTACCTGACTTGAAAATCATTAACAGTCTTTGATAAGAATCACAAATGATGTCCAGATAACATTAGGAGAGACCTAAGGAGGAAAGAGACATGGAAAAACCTGAGAATAAAGGAAAAAAAGCGTAAGAGCGAGAACATGTTGCATCAGAACTGCAGGATCAGACCATTAAACAGAAAGAGATGTGGCTGCAGAGAAAGACAAGATAGAGACCTTCAGGAAAGAAAAGGCTTTTGAGTAATCCTGTCTACAGTGGCTGGGAAAGATTTTGTACCTCTGCTCATTAAACCCAGCCTTTTTAGGACACGATTTTTGTAAAATCTAAGAAGTTATTGTTAGGTTATTCTGTGTAAAACAATCTTGTTATTAGATGATGTAATAATAACAACAATAATTTTAAAGAAAGGAAAATATCACATATTGAAAATACACAGGCAATTATTTCATTAGAGCACATTATCCTGGAAAGCATGCCTGGATATATCATGTACAGTGGACTGGAGTTAGGATAATACAAAATCCAATAAGTCATAGCTGCAACCGTAAGGCAAGAATGCTAACATGTACTGCACAGGGGATTAGGCAGAGCTTGCATTACATACAAAATCTTGTGCAGTTTCTTTACAGATAAAATTAATCCTCATTATTTGCTCTTATAAAATCAGATTTTTATTTATATGATTGGTTTTTAAGTCAAAGTCTTTTTATAAGCAAAACATTACAGTGGAATGTATATTTAAGAATGCCCTTGTTTTATGAGGTCTCTTTTGTGAAATTCCCACTCATATAAGTGGAGATCTGGGTGAATGAGGACAGGAAGGTCAGGCCATGTAATCAAAGGGGCAGAGCTATCACCAGGAGACCAGTTGTGTTATCTATTATATTCGATACTTGGTCTTAAAGTGAAAGTTATTTAACTTTTTGGTAAAACAAACAGCAACTCTTACAATGTAACCTTGAGGCTTTTTGAATTTCCAAATAGACATTTAATTTTAATGCATAATTCCTAAAAGCCTGATCCAGTCTCAACTAAGTGCCATGAAAATAGTTTCACTGACTGTAATGGGTTTTAGATCCAGTGCAAAGTTTCTCAAATGGCATATTGAAGATACTTCCATTCATAATGTTCCAATCATAATATTCAAAACTAGAAAGCACAGACAATTCCATTAGGAATATCTAATATTAAAAGTTATATTAAGACCAAGGTGCTGAGCATGAACACAGAATAGGAGTACTAGAGGTTATGAGAAAACACATCCCTTGGATTGGGAAACTGGCTTATCTCTAGCAAGCCTGTTTTTCTCCCTTTCCCCCTTCAAACCTAGTCTAAAGCTCTTTCAATGAGCCCTGCTAACTCTTGTGCAAAGATTTTTTTTGCACTTTGAGACAGGTGTACCCTGATATCTGTATTTTGTGGTCACTGTATTCTCTAAATACAGTGACCACAAAAAAGTACCCAGAATTCTGATGCTTCATTACAGAGTATACATAACAAAGGCTAAGAAGCAAATAAAAATGGATTTCAAAAATAGCTGCCACAACATATCATAATTATAGTGTCTTAACGTTAATCTCTCTGGCACAGCAAAGACTAAAGAATCACATACTTGTTCACTGAAACAATCATTTTCTTTGTCAAATATTCATCACTGATGTCACCATTCTGAAGTTTGTTTTAAACATGTTGCCAATCAGCTCTTTTTTTGCAGTACAAGTTTTAGTCAAATGTCAGTTGGATGTTTTTCCCCCTCGTATCAATCAACAAAATCCTTTTCCAACATCTGTTTTGGCAAAGCATCCTGGCACCATTGAGCATCGTAAATGGTTTGCTTTTGGGCTAGAAGACACTTCTATAAAGACCGTTTCACAAAAGGAAACTAACAGTCTCTGGCACCTTCATATTTCTTTGGGCAAAACCAAAGTTGCTAGACTACTATAACACCTTTAAAATTTCATTAGCATTCATGAAAATAAACAAACAAACCTATGAGTTTCCTGAAATCCATGTCTTGGAGCCTATTTATTCAAGTAGAGGTCTGACATCTAACTTCAAGTGGAATTAGTTTAATGTCTTTAAAAGGAAAAAAAAGGGGAGGGGCGGGGGGTGGTGTAATACCAGAAATACAGAGAAGAGGGGAAAAAGGTAGCTATGAAAGCTAAATAAAGGAAAACTGAGGGTTAGCTTTTATATGAAAACTTTAGGTAGAGTAACAAAGAAGACATACCTCAATCTTACTGTGTAGGGCCAGCATTCTGATGTCATTTGGATGTCAGACATAAGTCTGTCTGAGAGAGCATAAGACTAAGCTTTTTTCTTCCACTTAATTTCCAAACAGATCAAAAGGGATTTTTTGGAACTGGCAATTCCCTATGGAGAACTGTAGCTGATGGTCAAGCCGAAGCCCATGCTAGGAACAGGGTAAAAAAAGAGTTGGGTGGGGATTTGGGCAAAATGCCGATTCATTGAAACTGGAAAATTTTGTGGAAGCTTCCATATTTAAGTGAACCTCATTTTGGAAAGGTTTTTAGGTCTAAAAAGGAATACCTGCTCAAAATACAACAAAACACATGAACAGACAACAGTGCAGTGATCAATATATGACTTGGCTGCAAGAGGAGCAGGTTCTATCAAAAGCCTGCCAGGTTTCCTGCCAGCTTGGCTGGTGACCTGAAAGGGAACAAAGCTTGCAGTGTCTCCAGGCAGTCCTGCCATCTGGACTGTCTCCACATCATGAATCCTGAGGTCTCTAGGGACTGCAGTTCCAGGAAAGCCCTGCCACAGAGGCGTCCTGAGGGTCACTGTCTCAAGAACTTCCCTGTGCTGGATGTCCCGACTCCCAAGACTGTTTGACTCCTGCTAGAGATGACAGATAGCAAGTGGCCTGGGAGAATCAGGAGACAAGGGCTGAGCCAAGAATCTTAGTCTTGGGTTTGCAGCTTCCTATAGAAATTGAACAAATTCTCTTATTCCTAAATAATTTTACCCCTTCTGTGGAGTGCGTTCTTTCTGAAAGGTCTGGGCTTTTTCAGAAGAATTTCTTGCAAAATAGAAATTCCAATGGATTCTTCTAGTTAAATCTAATACAATCTAAATATTATACTAAGCATCCATATTGCACCCCTTCCAGTATCGCTGTGAAAAAGATGGAGGATCATGATGGACAGAGAAGGAAATTTTACTTGCATGAATAATAACTCTGCTCCTCATGCAATGCAACAATAGAAAATCACGCCAAGATCAATGTAGAAATACAAATTAGAAAACTGTTTGCCAATCAAGTGCTTATTTTTCACTACAGTTCACTACAGCCTACAATAGGGTACAAGCATTACAGTCAAAAGCTCTTTTCCTGGGAGTAGTGTCTGCAGGACTGCTGAAATTAAAAACTGCAGTAGTCACTTTGTGCTCTTACAAATTCTCTCCAGCCGGCTGATTTTTCCTACTCTTCCTCACTTCCTGAACAGGATTATCAGGGTGTGAAAGCCTATGGCATTCTCTCACAGAATATAAAAGTCTGTTCAAACTGGAAGATGACATGCTTATTTTCTGATTCATATCACTTTCAAACTTAAGTGAAATCACACATTCAAATGAAAATCACTGCAAAATTGGAGATAGGGTTTATTTGAAACTTGGGAGTGTGCACATGTCCATTTTGCAAGCTGCCTGAAGCCTTTTTTTCCCACTTGTATCCCATCAGGTGCTTAAGCTTGCAGTCTGTTTGCACATCCATTAAAGTTTTATTTTTGCCTGATAATGATTTCCCCACACCCATGATCCTCCAAAAGTATGTTCCAGGCTATAAAAAGAGCCTCCTGATTTCAGTGAAAGAATATTCATAAAGGACAAACACAACGCAGCACAGAATAAGGAAAATATACTCCAGCGCTACAGAAGCTGGTTGTTATTAAACATCATTAATTACACCCATTTTAAATCGGGTCTCAAGAGGTGATCAAAGCATCAGTCTATCAGGGACTGTAAGCACAGAGGAGAGAGATGCTGTGAGTCTAAGTGTCCAAGGACAAACAATGGGACAGATATCATAATGAAGTCAAAAGAAAAAGGACAAAACATCAATGAAGCTAAACTGAACACAGTAAGTTTAAACCACAGCAGACCAGCTGCTTACAACTGTTACATGTCCAAACCCAACCAACTTTGGGTCTCTGCCTGTTTCTAAAATTTAACCTGCATTTCCCACATTCTTCAGCGAGCAGACAATGCAGCACCAAGTGTTAACTACAGCACAGCCAGGAGGGTTTAGCGCATGAGATGATCTTAGTCCACATGGTCATTCCCCTTTGCTAGCTCATTTTCATTGCCAGGATCTGCTGCCAACCTGCCAGAAGTTGGCTGTTTCATCTCTGCCACAGAGCCACTTTCCAAACAGCTGTCACGGCAAACAGCATTTGAAATTCTGCTGCCAGCGAGTTAACTAGTAAAGTATTTTTAAAATGTGGGAGGGGTGATTTAAAACTATGCATAATGTAGACACACACACACTTGTGTTTGCACTGGAATTATCATGCTTCTCAGATGCTTGAAGGAACATTAGGTCAGCAGCTATATCAAGTCATGTCATTTGCGTTGCTGATTTTAATTCTCATGCAGTGATAGATCTTCCTTGTCAGATGGCTTGCTAGCTATTTTCCATCTTGTATTTTGGTAAATTGCAATGCAATTCTCAATCCACATTAATTCTATACCACAGTTAATGACAAATGAGTTAATCATGATGAAATCTTTACAGAGGCTCCTTTGGGTTACCTACTTAAGCTGCTGTCAGTATTACACAGTCATTATGCTCAAATTAAAGGATCATTATAGCGTATATTGAATATTTGGCTTCACAGCAGGTAAGTTCTGTTCACCACATCTAGGATGCTGAGAAACAGTCTCCTTTGGTTGCCCTCTCCAAAATATCACCAGCAGGAGAAAACCCTTAGGATTACCTTATGAAAATATTCCTAGTATGATCTGCTTCATATTTACTTTTAGAGTGCTCTTGAGACTGCTCTGTATTTCACAGCAGTGCCCAGTAATAATATGATCACTTAGTGCCCAGTGATCATACCGCTCTTATTGTGCCACTCTTACAAATCCCTAATTCCCTGGTGCAAAAGACATCATAGGCTGTACAGTAACAACCCCAAAAGAAAAGACTGCAAATTGTTTTTTTTCACTGTCATCACCGCCATACCTATCTTGACACACTGGATAACTGGATGCTGCAGGAAACACCAAGTCTCCTCATTTGCCTGACAAGGACCCTCTGCAAGGTGCTGTAAAGCAGAGTTGCACCGAAAATTTTCCCTGAGACATGCTAAATAATCTCCTTAAGCCCACTTGCTAGAAGGCAAGTTACATAGACAGGTAGCTACTCTCAAGGGCACCTGGGGAACAGTATGGCAGCACAGAAATAAATGCCAAAATCCTCATTTCTTGGGGAAAAGTCCTCCAATTATCTCAACCACCAAGGGATCATGGTGTAACGTAACTGTAAACTTCACTATATACTTCTAACTTCATTTACTCTAGATTTGTACAAATAAAAAGGCAGGGTGAATTTGCTCCACTGTTTTTATTCCTTAACAGTATAAATGTCAAGACTTGGTTTCCTCTTCAGGTGGACAAAGCAGAAAACATGATAGTGGTACAAGTCAATGGAGAGAAGAATTGGGTTCATACCTATACCTAACTGATTCTGAATTCGATGGCAGAATACCCAGATGCAAGTAAAAGTTGCTTCAAGCCTGTCAGGGCTCATATTTTTCATAAGACTCATCCAAATGCTTTCTGCCTGACTATGTATGCATGCCAGAAGATTGCTAAGGGGGCTTTAGCTCCCTGCAACATCATCAGCTGCCTTGAGATCCACACTAGTATCACTGCTACCCACCTCTCCCCAGAAACTGACCCCACACAACTCACATTCTTCCAGCCCCCACCCCAAAAGCCAGTGTCCAGCACTCCCTTCCCTCACCTGATGCCGCAACTTCTCCTGCACCAGGCAAGCAGACCCTGGGGACTGATTGCCACTCTTATAGGTCTGATAGAATTCAAATGAAATGAAGTAGAAAAATCCCCCAAACCAACAGCGGTTCAAAGTTCAGGAATATCTTTCAACCTTACTAAATTTTCTTACATCATGGGCAACAAATAGTAACAGAGACGGGCAATGAGTGGAAAAGGAGGGGGGAGGGAGGGGAGAGGGATAGAATCAATGCTTTGCTTTTTTTCCTCACTTTGGGATACTCCCCAAATTAGCAAAATTCTTTCCTGACAAGATGAAACATGAAAGGGAAAGCCATGCTGCATTAACAGCTTGTAACTCCAGCGTTGCAGAAATATTTGTCAGGAAGAAAACGCATCAGCTAAGCAACCAAGGTGAGCAATTTCTTCTTAAATACATTTTCAGGACCAAGGTACAACTCTAATCTGCTCTTTGAGAATGGCAAGATTCAATGGTTCCTCCTTCTCTATCAAATGCTCATGCATTTAAAAATACATTATGGGTTTGTGCAGTATTTTTATTTAGGTTTTTTTTTTAAAAACAATGGTATAAGCCTATGAACTTTTCAGCACTCTAAAGGAAATATTGGACTAGAAGTGACCCACTAAGTGTGTTCTGGGTGAGTAGTTTTAAAAAGAACACAAATATTCCCATTGGGAACCACTTTCCTGGCTTAGCTTGAAAGAGTCTAGTGCCTGGATTTTGTTTAAAAAAATATGATGGGCCAAAGTCAGAGAGTACTCAAAAGAAAAGAGAATTAAAACCATAACAAAACAAAACAAAACAAAGAAACCCAGCATGACCCACGGACTGCCCCAGTGACAGTTTCACAGCATTCTACAGTCACACTGTGGCACATTTCTAACACTTTTCATGAACAAAAGATACTATTTTCTGTACAATCATGCCAGAAGAAGAAGAGAAAGCAGTTTTGGCTTTGAAAACACTGCTGTGAATTCTAAACCGAGTTGTAGCACAAAGAACACTGCTAACACAATTATACCTGCATTACAAGCCTATTTAAAAATAAAAAATCACATTGAACCAGCAGATAAACTAATGCTTTAGAGTAACTGAAATACATACAAACTCCCATCTACTTTGAGAAGTGCCATCACAGAAAGATAAAACAATGGAAGAGGTAAGAGAGTTTTGATTTGGAAAAAAGAAACTCAATCCTTTCCCTCATTAAAAATACTTCTGCAGAAACTGTCTTACTACAAAGCTTTTCTGATTATATAGCCCTAAAAATCACATGTACTATATCACTGGTTCACAGTTTTACAAGTATCAAGAAAATTCTTTCAGTAGCTTAAAAATCTGGTTACATACAAAAATAATCATCTAGATAAAACTTCATTAAATAACAATGGATGACTGAACAACATAAGCTAAAGTAAGAAATCAAGCTTTTTAGCCTGCTATCTAAAACAAAGGGAGGGAAGCGTTTGCCAAAGATGTCACAACTGGCTGGTTTCTTTGCTATTTTTCTAGAAGTATTATTGACATAGAAAGTAAACACAAAACCTTAAAATATGCCAAACCACATCCATGTAAGATAACTTTGCATTGCATAGCTCTTTTAAGACAAAATTCCAGCATAAGGCTGTCAAAATAATAGCTCCAAAGGGCCCATTTACATTTTCCTAGCAGCTAATGAATTGCCATGGAAAATGGCAGCGGGCAAACTTATGGGAAGCATCTTGAAATCTGTTTTCCCTCTTTCTAAAGTATGAGCCCAAGCACTACACAGGAATGAAACACTCCCTGTTCGCTCCAAAGAAAGACTGAAAGCATCCTCATGTATCTTTCATGAATTTTCTCAAAGTGACATTCATTTGTCATATACAAAGGGAAAATGAAAGGAAAAAGCAACCTACTGCTCAGCTAAAAAAAAATAAAAAAAATCAAATGGCAGCAAAATACACATGGACAGCTTTAACCTGTGTTTTATAATATCTACTATAGGTGCTTAAAAAAAACTACATGTGAGGCACCAATACAGGTTAGGCATGGATCTGCTGGAAACAAGTTCTGAAGAGAAAGATCTGGGGGTCCTGGTAGACAG
>JAOXNO010000001.1:149779070-149823320 GCA_028565335.1 Limnodromus scolopaceus
CCTGCTTCAGCAGGGGAGTTGGACTAGATGATCTCTATGGTCCCTTCCAACTCTAAAAATTCAGTGAAATTCAGTGACAGGAAAGAGTATTTGCCATCATTTTTTGTGTCAGTAGTTACTCTGAAACAGCAAGCCTGACAGAACCTAACTACATGCAGTGCCTGGATTACAGTTGACCTGCACTGAAAAACTTCTGTACAGTACAATAACATACCCTAATTAGCTCTAATAAAATCCACTTTAAAAGCACAGCTATTCATACCCCTCTTTTGACCTCTGGGCAAACAGAAGATAAAATGAGCACTCGAAACAAATTGCAAGACAAATTGTTTACTTTCTATCCAAATAGTAGAAAACGTCTTTGTCTTAATTGGGAAAATTGAAATTGGCCTTAAATAATTGGAAAAGGGAGTATAAAGATTGACTTCTTTTTGGATAGTGGCACACGGTCTGGGTCTCAAATTTACTGACTCCCAGAGACTTTAATAAAACAATTACAAAACAGTAACAGCAAAACCAAGGTATCATTAAACTGATGAATGACAGAGAGGGTGAGGGGTGAATTACACTGTGTACTCTTAAATCGAAGTGGAAACTCTCAGGAAGGAGGAATTTTAAGTTGCTCCCCGGTCCTGGTTTGGACAGTGGTGGAGCAGGCCCCACTCTCCGGTCAGTGGGAGAGGCTCATGCGTACGCTTGTTGCCATGGCAACCAGGATCAGCTGACGTGGCTGTGTACCCCATGGAGGAGCTGCACCCGTGGGGAGGGGTGGGCAAGTATCTTTCTTAATCATAGGCAATAGACAAGACTCATATTAAGGAATGGTTAAGTTCTCAAAGAAAATAGACTCTGTCAGACCCGCAGAATACGTGAGCATGTCCTGGCACTTGGGTATGGGTAAGCACCTCTGCTACATCCTTACTACGCAAAGGGATATAAAACCTGAGCGTACAATAACCCTTCCCCTGAGCAACAAACTCAAGTACATTGCCTATAAGGGAAATGCAGTGTATTCTGGCCAGGTCGCAAAGCTAAACAATTAAAAGAGCAGGACTGTGGGAATGCTACAACTCAAGACTATTCAGTCAAGTATAATATCAACAGCTTGACAAGCTAGGCCTCATTCAGCCTCCGTTCCCTTCCTTCCAAGCTTTCCGCACCGCCAAAGTGTTTGTGCAGTTAGCTACATCCAAAGGGATGTAGGAGCGCCCAGGTAAGACAGAGGGTACTGAGACAAAACTATGACTTAATGTCATCTCGTTGTTTTTTCAGTCTCAGTTTTGTAATTATGTATAGCATCATTTTGATTATCTGGTGCCAACTTCTGGGATCCCAAGCCACAGTCAGCTATTATTTTTCCCTTCTCTGCTTTTCACAAAAGAAACCCCAACAAACCAAACAACCTATGTTTCTAGGGACTTCAACATTGATTTCTAATGGCACAGGCATCTTTCTCTTCAGCTGTCAAAAAAGATGTAATCAGCTGAGAATTTGTGCTTCACTGCTTCCATTCTGTAATTTAACAGTGATAAATAAGGATCAACATTTGACTCCACAGTCTGAGTGAGACCCTTATTATTGTCATGCTGTTTTCTACTGAACAATTCTACTGCAAAGGACAGGAATCCAAAGTGACGTGAGTACACCTGAGCACCCAAACTGCTTCATGTCTCATCTTGAGCCACAGTTCAATGGGCAGGAATTTAAGCAGTTTATATATAAAATATTACACGCTTTTTCCTCTCCCCTGAAAATTTTATTGAAAACTGCTTTGCTTCCAGGCTGATATTTGTCTTGCACCCAACAAGTGTGTATTTCTGGAGGAAGGACCATACACTTAAATCTTTCAGCAAAAGAGCTCTCTCAAGGCTAGCATAAAAAATAAAATAACTGGAAATTTTTGCAGTCCTATACATTTGAATGCATCCTTTAAGATCTGTCATTCTCAACATTATCTTTGGAATTTCCATCCTGATGCTTTTAAATTAACGATTTAATGATGCATTTAATGATTTACTGATGATGATTTAATTTGTTTGAGAACTTCCCTTCAACTTCAGTGTTGAGCGTGTATTTTCCACACTACTTGCTTTTTCGGAAAACGTCATCTAAAGGTCTAACCCTATTAATTGCAACTCCTGTTTTGCCTGAGACTAAATTGGGCATCTTTGTTTTATTCATCAGGATTCCTTTCCAGAAGCCTGCTTCAGTCCTTCAGTCAGTATCCGAATTACAGACTACCAGCAATAGCAAAAGCATACACGTAGCATAGAGTGAGCTCCAAATAGTTTATGTATGCTTTAATCTACCTAATTCCTTCACTCTGCTACAAACTTCTTGCATTATTTCAGACAAGTCATTTCACTGTACCTCAGTTGTCTTCCACAAAATTTAAATAATTACACAAGCCTTTTATGTATGAGTTACATGCGTAGGGGAAGCTCAGAGTGAAGTGCTCAGAGGTAGACAGGGCTGTAGAGATTATTTTAATAATGTTTCTGAGAAAGTTCCATTGAAGAACAACTTCAGTGGATAATTTTCATCAAAAAATTTGCATTTTGAACAACCCATGCATGACAAAGTGTGCCCTAAGGAATGAGAAGAATCATTATCCCCTACCCTCTCATAATTGTCCTTGCTTCTTTTGGGCACACACAGGTATGTCACTATCACTACACTGAGCAATTTAGCTCCCTATCTAGCTCCAGATGGGGTCCATCAGTCTAAGAAAAAGTATAAGTAGGGCAAGCATTCATTCTTCCCCTCTTACTCACCTAGTCTCCAGCCATTTTCATAGCATTTCCTGAGCCTTATATGGTCACTCTACTGAGTAGCACCTAATTGAGTACTCTTCAGAGCACTTGATCAGTCTCCCTTTGAACTCATGTAATGCACAGATGGAAAGGACAAAAGGACATACTCCTACCCCCACACCCAAGAAAGTGATTCCAAATGCATTGTGCTAGCGACACAGACTTCCACTTAATTGCTAACATTTTTATGCTCCTGCCAATAGTGCTCTAGAGATAAAAATAAAGCCGTAAGTACCTAGTGCTGCGCCCCAAAACCTCATGAATAAAATCTCTTAATACAATAACACCATAGTTAAAACTGTGGTAAGTCATTAGAAGCACACCACTGCTATTAAGAAGGAACACTTGGCATAATACTAAAGTACAATAAACAAGCAGCATAAAACATGCCCACATTAAACACAGGGAACAAAAACATTCAGACAAATGATAGATCGTTCATGAAGTAGATTGCAATGTTAATTATGATTACTGTTTCACACTATTCTTTAAATGTTCTTCCTAACACTGCTTGCCTCTTGCCACGGCAGTTATACAAACTTTGTTAAAGGTCAAATTGTACCAGAAAACTCTCTCAGTATTAATGAAAGTCTGTGTATGTGTTAAATACTTCATATAAACCTCTGATCTGCCAGAAGGAAGGTTCTGATTAAGAGGAATCCACTACACGAGCTTCTACTGATAATATATTTAAATTCATTTAACCTAAGGCAAATGATGTCTGCTGGATCCAGCAGGATCTTGATCTAGGCATGTTTGTATGGTTAACTTTTCAACCTTTTTTAAAAGTCTTTGGGTAGAATAGTGCACATTTATCAAAAATCATCAAGCTTTCTCTTTTATATTAAAGTTCCTATTGAAATTCAAGAAGACTTAAGAAAGGCATTTCTATGGAATATTGCTTACTATATGTTGGCGTTTTGATACATGGGTGCAAGTGTAAGAAAGACTTACAAATATGCTCTCTGAGCCATCATATTACATCTTGAGCTCTTCCTTGGAACTGAGACTCAAGACAAATATGTAAGCCTGATTTATATTTCATAAATAACCTAGTTTGATGGAAATATAAGGAAAAATAAGCCATTTTATTCAGTCAAACAGAATTTAGAAGCAAAGACCAGGAAGAGAAAAAAAAAATCAAGTGTAACAATGCATAATAAAATAACCTATTAAAGCTGCCCAATTAAGAACTTTTTAGCATGTCAGCTAAGGTGAAGTATCTCAGAGATCTGAAAATTAGTAAAACCATTTTCTAGGAGCGTTGTAATACAATGTGGAACAGTTATGGCTGATGAGCTCATGAGTGAAATGTGGTGAAAATCAGAAGAATATCACACAGAGAACCAAGATACATGATACCTGTATCACCTTGTCCAATTTCTTTAAGATAACAGACTTTATAACCATTTAAAATTACACCTTCAAACTGTTTTTTGCCCCCACTATTCCAGTTTGGCAGCCACTTCAGAATGGCTTCATGAATACTCACTTTTATCATAGAATCGTCTAGGTTGGAAGAGACCCTTGGATCATCGGGTCCAACCATGTACCCTACTCTACAAAGTTCTCCCCTACACCATATCCCCCAACACCACATCTAAATGGCTCTTAAACACAACCAGGGATGGTGACTCAACCACCTCCCTGGGCAGCCTGTTCCAATGCCCAACCACTCCTTCTGTGAGAAATTCTTTCCAAATGTTCAGTCTAAACCTACCCTGTTGAAGCTTGAAGCCATTTCCTCTCATTCTGTCATTAGTTACCTGTGAGAAGAGACCAGCACCAACCTCTCTACAGTGTCCTTTCAAGTAGTTGTAGAAAGCGATGAGGTCTCCCCTCAGACTCCTCTTCCTCAAACTAAACAGTCCCAGCTCCTTCAAACGCTCTTCATATGATTTGTTTTCCAGGCCCTTATACTTAGAAATGGAGCCACTCAGAAATTCTCTGGCACAAGAGTCACACTGAAAACAGCCATCAGGTGAATCTAATCTGATTTAATAAACCATCTTGTATTTAGCTTCCAAAGAGCTAAAGTTAAATCTTGCCTGGCTTCGCAGCAGGTGGCTGAAAGCCTAGAGTACCAACATCCCTAAAGTTTGGGTAGTTAGCCATGAGTAGGGACATCAGACATCCCCACTACCTAACCTGAACCAGCATCAGAGACCTTGAAGCTTTTAATTACTTTGACTGCAGGTATCCAGATGCCTGACAGCTCTGGAAGCTCCACACACAAGGAGAAACCTGTTCTGGCTGCACAGCCTGAGTCACTTAAGGCTTCGTTCACCAGGCCAACGAGTTTCATGCATGCTGATGCCATTCTCAGGGTACAGTTAAATGCTGCAACAGAACAGGCCTGCCAAGGAGGCTAATACTTAAAGGGGAATATCCTGCTTTATCTCCTTTATCCCCACTTTTCACCCTCCCTGTTCCTCATCCCAGTATTGTAACATCACCTTCCTTCTTGCACCAGCTCGGGTGCTTACTGATCTCTCACTGAAGTGATTTGACACTTTATTCTCATACCATAGAAACCTTTTATGTTTTTTGTCTTGGGGCTAAGGGGCTAGGACCAGTTAGCTAACTGCCAATTTGGTGACTTGAACTGACTCAGTAAGCAACCTCCTGCATCCAGTCAAGCAGGTGTCAAGACCAGATGGTTTCCCTTGTCTGATTAACAACAACGGAAGACCTCTGTCCTCCTTCACAGACCTCTGTCCTCTTCTGCCCATTCAGATGAACTGCCTTCACTACAGGATCTACCCTCTGTCCTCTGAAGGACTATCTTCTCCCTGCTTCCAGGGCACAATTTAATTCAGGCTTTTTTAAATTAGTTGTTAAAAGCTACCATTTGGGTTTTGTTTCCCACAAAACCAATCTCCTAAAGGACTCATATACTTTTTGATACATGTTCTGATTTCTGAGTGGAGAGTCTCTGCTCAGGGACCCACCAGGCTCCTTGGCTCAGAATTGGGGCACAAAGCAGAGCCTCTCCAGGGATGCTCTTATCGTGAGCAGTGGCTCTGGGAAAAAGATCACAACGACGTGGAATCTCAGTAGGGTATGTGTTTTCAGAACAAACCAAACCTTTGCACATCAGCATTTCCAAATTGAATCTGGGGTGACAAAAATGTATATTTATTTTGCATGGCCTGTTTAGAATACAATCCGTTTTTTGCAAAATCAAGAGTTTTTTCACTGACTGACAATACTAGCTTTCAAACAACTCAATAATTTTTTAATTTCAAGCTCTTGTAAGTTAATGGCTAATTCTTATATAGTTGTTTTCATGTAAGGTTTATCCTTTATTTTAAATATGTCTTCTGCCTTCTGCATTGGATTTACACAGCAAGGAGCTGGCAGTGGGGTGGCCTGCTGGGGTGGCACCATGGTCTATTTTGCCCATGATTGTAATTCATAAGTGATCTCCCTGTCCTTATCTGGACCTCCAAGTTTTTTCATCTTTTCTCATTTTGTCCCTGTTCTGTTGAAGAAGGCAAATGAGAGAGCAGCTGGGCGGGTGTCTGGCAGCCAGACAAGGTCAAGTCATCACACCTTCATTGTGTTCTTTCCCAGAAATGTATTTTTAAGGAGTGAAGGGGATATTAAAAAAACACAATTCCAAGAAAGACCTACAGCATCACTGAAATGACTCTTTCCTCCTGCTTCCCAGCAAAGCTTTACCAATTTCAAGAAACTTTTGATAAAAAGATGGTAGCTTTATCATGGAAAGCAGATAATTTCATAATTTTGGTAGTAGAAGTAGTAGCAGTAGTACTACTACTTCTTCTACTAACAATAATGCATTTCTAACAAAAAAAAAGTGTTGAAAGTTATTAATCAGGACCAACAACACAATGAGAAAAGTTTTTAACTATTAAAACTGTCCTAGTTACTGTCTTATAACATAAACCATAATTTTCTTCTGAGAAATCCACAAGGTGGCCACAGCTGCTTGGGAAACCCAGTTCTTACACATGTTTAAAAAATCTAATCCGTGAGGAACCTAACATGAATTATCCACTTAATGCAATGCTGTCATCCATTTTTAAATAGACCTACCCTACAATATCAAATCTAAGACTACTAAATGTTTTCGTAAGTCTAGTCTTAGGTTTGGTCAGACTCAGACATACAAATAGATTCAAAAGCCATAACTCACTTTGGTTTCTAGGGTAACCGAGTGCGGCTTCTGTCATCCACTGACTGAGAACCTCAAAAGCCTTGTTCAGGAGGCTATGTGGCCATAACCACAGGATTGGAGCTTTATGCATACCTTTTTAGGATCTTGTACCTAAGATATTATTTTATGCTAATAGTTCAACTTAATATTCTGTACTTAAATTTAAGACATCCTGTTAATAATATGTTTTTTATTAGTACCCACTCCGTAAATCCAGAATACGTTCATGTCTATTATACTCTATGCAGTTCTCCAACCACAAAAAAATAGTATAACCAGTGAAAATAAAGAAAAGCTACAGGTAGTCCAAGCACGATGGAACTTCAGTGCTGAGATAGAATAAAATAGGTAAAGATATTTATTTTCAGAAAGACACTGTGAATAGGGGAAGACCAGTAAATAGGACAATATTTTTAATTTATTATCATAATATAAAAAGCAGGCAGTACCTTTAAGTATCAGGCAGGAAGTTTACAATAAAACTGTGGGTTTTTTTCATGGCACATTGTTAAATTTTGGAATTTTTTGACGCAGGATTTTGTGCATGCTAAAAGGAAATGGTATTAAAGAAATATGTCTATAAGGATTTAAAGAAATATGTTTCTATGAATCTATGATTCCATGTCTAGGAATAGCTTTTAGGTATTCAAGTACTATGACCTGGATGGGATCCTATAAAAGAAGAATAATCACTGTACACATGCCCTGGTTTTATATTTATTTCCTAAGTGTCAGCTTCTGATCATTGCTGGAGCTAGGAGCAGCACCTAGTAGGTCTTAGGCTGTATTCCACATGGTTGTTTTCCACACATGTGGACACGTACAGAAACTCTTTTGGATATATATTTAAATGTCATGTTACAAATTAAAGTATCTTCAGAATCAGTACTTTCTTCTTACAAAACATAAATGGATGTGTAAAATATGAGTAAGTACGGGTCAATACAAAGCTAGGAAACATACAGTGCACTTGAAAAATCCAACAATATGAAACTATCCAGATATTCGAGCTAATCTAATAGCTTGTTAAATTCCAAAATAACTTGATAAAATAACTTTTATATCAAAAAGATTTAATTAATTTTAGGAACTGTTACCAACTGAAATTCTCATTTCAACAAGGATTATAAACTCAATGAATATATGATATGCAGTATATGAAGTACCATGCTGACTCCCTACTTTAAAAACATATGTATATTGAATTTTTTAGACCAGAAAGATTTTTCCACAGTGAAGTATTCTGCATTCTTAAAGTCAAGGTGATCATTTTCTGAAGCAAATCTGTCCTATTTAACCATGTTTGCCTCCAAATACCAGCTATTTCTACAAGACAGAAGCTAGACAATCAGATGAACAAAATAGAATTAAAAAAAAAAAGAATAAGAGAAATCTCATTTAAGAAATTTCGATGTTGATGCAACTGAGGCAAGAAGTTCAGAGGTTTAAGACAGAAAGAAAAACAAGCAAGTCAGAGCACTTGACCTATGTGAAGTTTTATACAGTAATTCTACAAATTAAAGTCTCCTGCTTGTTGAAGAAATTAGATTCACCCACTTATGACAAGGATTATGTTTCACTAAATTACAGTGCAAGGATCTGGCCACCTTGTAAGCACTGATTAGCAAATTTCCTATCGAATTCTGGAACTACAGAAAGAGGCCTAAACCAAAACAAATAAAAAAAACCCACAAATCTTTCACTGTCCCTCCCCCAACAACAGTAACATTTCTAATTTAAAGTAACCAAGTTGCTAAGAGATAAAAGAAAAATAAACACATAAAAGTTCCTTTTCAGCCTACATAATTTACACTAAAAACACATTCAGGTCCTCCTTCAGAAAGATAGAGGCTAGATAAAGGAAGGATATCTCTTTGTCCGTAATTAATATTTACCAAATAGCATTGGCACCTTTTAAGATTTTATATTTTGCAGCAAACAGATGATAAAGATTTATAATCCATTTCTAACACACTCCAAATATTCTCCCAAAGTTTACATGAAGCTGCACAGCTCAGCTAAAGGCTCCACGGTAAGGTAGCTATGACTTTCATTACTTGTCCAGCACCAGGTATGTACACAGCTGTCTAAAAGGATTTAGCCAGTCTTTATTATCTTTAAAGTGTCAGCATAAAGTAAAGGTAACAAATTAATAGATGGTTGGAAAACAGCAGGGATACTATCTGTGCTAAGGCAATCTGTGCATGGAAAAGCTGGGATTTGTTCTCCTGGTACCTTTACTGGACTCCCAGTAAAGGTACTGCTTCCAGCTTCCACTGCTGCTTTCCCAGATCTTCATCAACATACCCTCTGCCAGCCTAACCGCAGGGGCTGTTGTCCCTCATCCAAGGCTGTTGAAGTGAGGCTGTTTGATAAAGATTTTGCAAAAAACCTCAAAAAACTGGTCTATACCATCCTGACAGACCTCAGCTAACAACTGGCTACGTGCCTTCTGGCTGGCGATTTGGCTGTGACGGCTGGTTGGTGTAGCTGGGAAAGCCATGTCCCAAATTGTATGAACTGCAGAGGACATATAGTTATTTCCCTGTTCTGCAGGATAAAATCTACCTCCAGGACACATGAGCAAACAGATTTTATGCAGGTGAAAGGCAAAAAAAAAGAGGAATGATGGCACAGAGCTCCTGTGAAGTGCATGGACAGCAGGCATGTCAGGCTGGGAGCAGGAATAGTTGCCCATTGCCATCTGCTCTCACTGGCGGGAGCACACCCGCAGGAGATGCCGCCGGCTGTGCGTGCTGGGGCAGGGGACAGCAAGACCTGGAGCTAGGGGCTGCCAAGCTTCCAGCACTTCCTTTGGCTGCCAGCTTTACCCTGACCTCAGAAAACTTGTTTTGTGGTAAAGTTTATTTAGCATGAAGGGGTAAAGTCAGAAGAAAAATACAGCCGTAAGCCAGTCTCTGTCAACTCCTTTTCCCCACGAACTCGTAAACATCCATCCTCCCCCCTTTCAAGCTTCCACACAGGACACTGCAGGATCTCCTCCTTCTCCCAGCTGAGATGTATTCACATATCATCGCTGTCGATCTAAGTGGAAGCAGACTTTGGTGAAAACTACTCATGCTAATACTGAAATGAGCCTTATTTTTCCCCTTGGTTGGTTAGTCCTTACTGAAAATAGCAGCCTACGAGCTTTACACGTCTCTCCTTTTCCCAGTTTCCCTTTAGAGCTGCAGCCATAGGCCACTGCAATGTACTAACTACACCCTGTTGTTTGGCGTGGCAACTTCAGTGTTCAAAAGTAGCCTTTTCTTAAGTGACAATTTGGTTTAGTTTTCAGCTCTTTGTTCACATAAGCATTGCATGCGTGCAGTTTTGTTCCTACGTAATTCATGCCTCTCCTCTTGTACTTTCTTTTATTTTAACCAAGTTAAAAAAATAACACAGATAAAGAAAAAAGCACCATTTAAAATCATCCTTTTCACATCAGGAGTGAGAATTCTGCTTGTCTACAGCAACCAAGTAATAATTTATTGGTGAATAAAAGACACAGGAAAGTTAGAAAACAATTATATTATACAAATCTCCATCAAAACAAGCAAAGAGACCCTTACATGCCATTAGTCTTTCTGTAATGAGATAGAAATGCAGTAAGTGAATAGTGTCAGCATCAAAATTACCTCTGCTTGCACATGGTTTAAAGCAGGCAGATAGATAAAATTATAATCTCACTGTTCAGTAGATACTAGAGATTTTATTCTTTTACTATGTATTCTTTTACTATACTTTTACTATGTATGCAACCCAGGTGGATGGTTAATATCTTGAAACAGGCCCCAAAAGAGCAAGCAAAATGAAATTGAGAGGGATAGAATTACAGTTCCATGTCCCACAAGTAAAATTGATATTTATTTAGGTTTTTTAAAAATATATTTATTGTCTTTCATAAAACTCGGAAGCAAAAAACAGTTCTCAATAGACTCAAATGACCACATTGGGAAAATACACAGCTATTGCATGCAACTAGAATGTCATAATGGAACTTATGCTGTGTGTGCAAGAAGAATATAGAAAGGAGACAGTAATAAGGAAATTAGTGATACAAAGAAAACAGCAGTCTCAACAGTCTGCTTCTTTTTGAATGAAGAGGATGTAAGGTTAGTTCTTGACTGTACTCCACATTTTTGACTGTACAGGAGCTCACAAATGTGGATTGAGAAAGATGATCCCTAGTTTGTGACAGCTCTCAGATCCCTGGGTGCTTCATATCACCCCATGCCTTCCTGGGGTGTGGAAACCGGACCTGCACACAACTGTCAAGATTTGGGCACACCAAAGTTGCACACCAC
The DNA here is from genome assembly GCA_028565335.1 of Limnodromus scolopaceus. NCBI lineage: Eukaryota > Metazoa > Chordata > Aves > Charadriiformes > Scolopacidae > Limnodromus > Limnodromus scolopaceus. The sequence continues at coordinate 149,790,374 of JAOXNO010000001.1, forward strand.
AGGAAAATACAGAGCAGATATTCTCTGTGTTGTTCTCAATACCCTTCCTGATGATGCCCAACATTTTAATAGCTTTTTTTGGCTGGTGCTGATACACACTAAGTTGATGATATCAGGGAATTGTTGATGAAGAGTCCAAGACCTTTACTAGTGCAGCCCTGTCAAAATTCATGTTGAACTCTCCCAGGGTGACATGCATGAGATAGTTCTTGTTTGAGTAGTCTGTAAGTGGAACTGCAGTCTGTATTCTCTTTTTCCCCAGTTTCCCTTGCCATATGAACAAATTAAAATGAAAATGTGATACCTGATGCATTAATGTTGTCAAGGAAGGTAGCTGCAGTGCCACCTGCCTTTGTGTGCTGCCTAGAACTAGCAAGATACATCATAAAAGTATTGCAAAAAGGTAAAACAAAGTACTTCAGGACTGGAACAATCAGGCAGGCAGGTCAGACTTAAGAGCCTTTTGTTAACTGGCATCAGCTTTATGCACATTTTCCTCTTTGAATTACTGAGCACAGCTCATATGTTAATATATCACATAGTATATATTTTACTAGTTTTAAAGTTACCATCTGTAGAGATTGAGGATATAATACTATTTCAAATTTCAATATTGTAAAATCTTTGCAGCGCTTTATTTTGAAAATGAAATGAATACAACTGAAACAGTTACATTTAAAAGTTGTGCCTTCCAACTGTTAGGCTGACTGAGTATTCACTTTGGTTCATCCTAAAATGCCAATAGCATGGTATTCTCCCTTCCTCCCATAATATTTAGTGTCACCTCCTTGCTTGCTGTTAATCGCTTTTCATCATTAGGAACAAAATCCCAAGAAAGCTTAATTCCTTTTACTAGAGTCAAAAAAACAATCATGCTTTTGAAAGGTCACTTTATAGTACAATGAAAACTTTTGACAATCCAATCATTTATTAGCAAACTGAACCCATCTAAAAAACGCAATTCAAAGTATTTATATAGCATGCATTACCAAAGCATCCAATCATTTAACTTTTTCCAGAAATAACTCATAACAAGGCGAGTCAGACCCTTGTTCTAGCAATTACCAGAGGATTAGCTACCCCCTACCTGAGACTCATCAAAAAGTACTATGAGGCTGGAAAAGCCATCCAACAGCCGAGCTGAATTAAGAAAGTTGGTCTGTGTAAGAAGGTTAAGATGCTAAGATGCATTGGCTACAGGAAGAAAGCTGACAATGAGGAGCAGGAGTGAATTCTAAGTTGAAAAGAACGGAAAGAAACCTCTAGGTAGTACAGATGGGTCTTCAGCAGGAGAACCAAGGTTAGGAGAAAGTATTGACTAGTTTTGCACAGCCATCTGAAAGGAAGTTGAAGCCCTGAGAAAGACAGTCTGGGCATGGTGCCATGCCTTCTTGAGCTCAGGGGGCAGGCTGCCAGCCTATACTTCTAAGTCGCAACAGATTCCTCCTGACAGCATCTCTGTGAAGGAGTATTAATTCTCTTGTTTTAAGAAGGCACAATCTTACTATCCTCAGGGTTAGAATAAAGACTATAGGGAAATATGAGAAGGATCTTATATTTTATTCAGTTCTGATTAAAGTTTCCTATTTAAACTAAGTCTCCCAGGATGTAAGATCCCAGCGGGGGTTCACAGGGAGCTTTTGTTAGTGGAGGGAGAGAGAAGATGGAGGAATAGGTCTCCTGAGTGTTTTGCTATTCAATCATCAGAAAAACTGGCATTGCTTTTGATTTGTTTATTTGGGAAAAAAATAAAGTTGTTTTGTTCTACTACATTCTTTCAGCTTCAGAACTAGATTGCCCACCTTCTTTATCTGTAAATAAACAGATTGACTTTTCACAAAAGCTACAAGTATTTTGTGCAGAAGAAAATAAACTCAATGCCCTAAGAAAACAAAAGGACAAGTGAGAATAAAAAAAATGCACATATATAAAGAATAATTTACAGTATAAACCAATATCATTCTTCACCTTCAACAACAACAAAGAAGTATCTTGCGAAGTAACTTTATCCCTCCCATACCTCCAAATCAACATACAGCACTGATGAATAACCTCAGTGGGTACATGATCTCTGCAGCTGCCCTGCTGTGGTATTGCCACTTCCTCAGAGAGGCATTTCCCCCTCAAATGTACCGATCAACTTACACAGTATCTGATTCAGCTGTCCCCATTTCTGAACTACATTCTGAATATCTTTCTAAATAGTTAGAAGTAACTTTTTTTGCTTTATCCATAGCTAAAACAATCAGGACCAGGGCTCACAGAATCACAGAATCATGGAATGGTTTATTTTGGAAGGGACCTTTAGAGATCATCTAGTTCCACCCCCCCTGCCATGGGCAGGAACGTCTTTCACTAGGTTACATTGCTCAAAGCCCCATCCAATCTCACCTTGAACACTTCCAGGGATGGGGCATCCCCAACTTTCCTGGGCAACCTGTTCCAGTGTCTCACCACCCTCATTGTAACAATTGTCCTCCTTCTGTCCAGCCTAAATCTACCCTCTTTCAGTTTAAAACCTTGTCCTCTCACTACAAGCCTTGGTAAAAAATCCCTCTCCATCTTGCCTATAAGCCCTTTTATATATTGAAAGGCCACAATAGGGTCTCCTCAGAGCCTTCTCTTCTCCAGGCTGAACAACCCCAACTCTCTCAGCCTGTCTTCATAGGAGAGGAGCTCCAGCTCTCTGATCATCTTTCTGGCCCTCCTCTGACCCAGTTCAACAGGTTCATGTCTTTCTTGTACTGGGAACCCCAGAGCTGGATGCACTACTCCAGGTGGGGACTCACCAGAGCAGAATAGAGGGGCAGAATCACGTCCCTTGACCTGCTGGCCACGTTTCTTTTGATGCAGCCCAGGATGCAGTTGGGCTGCAAGCACACATTGCCAGCTCATGTTCGAAGTGGTAGGAAGAATGCATAGGATTTGGAAAAGTTTGTGCAGTTTTGAAGACAGCAACAATAATTTCTACAAATACCCTTCTATTAAATGATTGTGATCCTAATTAGGTGCAAAAGGAATGAACTATATTGCCCAGCTGCATCTGAAGAATTACAACATACTCTGAATGAATAAATGTTCAGTGTAGCCATAACTTTCTGTCCCAGCATTCACATGGGTAGGTCAATAACATCTATGGACATCTCAGTTAACCTAAGGTTTAATAGCAATGCTAGATGCTACAGTGAAGTACTCAATGTAAGAAATTCACTGTAAAGTTTTATCTTCCAGAGATTTACAGCTCACTTAAAACATATTTATTTGGATAAGACTTCATAGATAAGTTGTAGTAGACAGAAAGTAACCACAAGCTCACAGTTAGAGGGAAGTAACCCTAGCAATTCTGCTCAATACCACAAAGAAAACTACCTAAACCAATTAAAAAGAAGTATCAACTTACTCATTAGTACATGCCTCTAAGAAGTATATACATATTCTGTGGTGACAAAATCTCGCCAATCACCTGCACTGAAAGCAATGACATCTTCTATTAAATAGAATACATTTCAACTGACACAGCTACATTCACAGCCTGTAGTGTTTAATATTTGGAAATATCAAGGCCTATATAGTATATCCTAAATATTCTAGGAGAAACTTTCTTTGCATACAAACACTTAATTTGCATGGAAGCCTTCAAGTCTTCTATGATTTTTACTAGAGAGATAGAGATATGCCAAGCAATTATGTGGAGCACAGCAGGGTTTTACAAGCACAGGCACCACCTCATAGCACTTTAAAAACAAGAAGTGAAGTCTGCTATAGTTAATAGAAATGGCAAACGGAAGATGTAATCAGCATGTAATTAATGCAGTTGAAGTTCATACAGGATTAAAGTCAAGAGTTCTGATTTGGCAAAAGCATGTCCTGCAATTTTTTTAATGCCAAGTAATCCAGGTCACACTCTCCACACGATTCACCAAGAAGACAGAATCCCCTAATGCACAGTTCAGCAGAGAGTCAGAAAGGCTGGAAAACCAGATCAAACACTAGCTTCTGCCCTGCTGAAGCACCTTCTAGGACCTTTCCACCTAGATCTTGGTGCACTCTTGGAAAATGTATCGTAGCATCTATTATCAGCAGCCCTGAAAGGGAACTGTAACTTTCCCACAGATAACCAGGTGCTAAATATTTACATAGAAGTAGAAGACAGTTAAAACCTCAGCTTCACTGCTAACTATAGGCTTTGCAAATGCATAAGAAGATATACCCCTGAAGGACACAAAATTTGTTTATTTGTTTTATTGTTTCTGTTGTTTTTTTTTAATCAGACAAGCAAGGTTATTATCACACTGAACATGGAGACCAATTATTTATCTTCTGCTTTTTGATCCATCTCCCCTCCATGTTTGCAATACATAAAGTTCCCTATCATAGTAAAGTAATAAATAAATCTGGTGCTTTTAAAGTTAATTGGTAAATACCAGAAAAACCAGTACTGAAAGGTCCGAAGACTAGCACCCTTTTGGGAATTTACGCGCTGGAGCTCAATGCATAAACTATCAACAGATGAGCTGACAGTCCTCAGGTCACCTGATTCTTAGACAACATGCCAGAAAGTAGGAGCAAAAAACTTCTGTGGTTCCTCTGGTCTCAACTGGTAGAGAATCACGACTGAAGGATGCATCATGGAGTATTGTGGACTGTAGGAAGAATGACCAAGTAGTGTCACAACTGTGATTCAGTCACAAGACCAGTGCTTCTGTGGTTTGATTCGCTTTAAACTGCCAGGGAGGAGGCGGACTCAGTGCTGTGCTCTCATTTCCATCACCTATGAGTTGCTTTTCTGCTTTATTTGTTTTACAGTAGTGCAATACAGAAAGATAACAATTTAGCAGGAACATCTAACTAATAGATTTAAGTGGCAGATACTAGCACAGAAGCTTTTGGAATACAGTTATATCAATTAATTAAATCAACTGCTAATGTGATCCTTCAAGAAACAGACATTAACTGCAGGCAATGCAGCTTGTCTGAGAAGCTTATGAAAATGCAGCATTAACCAAACAGTTGCACAGAAGAATGATAGAGGAAACCAGCTGTCTCAAAAAGGGTTGAAGCTAGACCATAGAAACCACTGGCAATTGTGCAGGGAAGAGTGGCAGCTGGCACCTAGGGCTGCAATAAATAATTCACCAAACGAATAGCTACATGGTCCCGGAACCTACAGGGAAGCTGCCAAGGCAACTTTTATACTCAAGGAGAAGCCAGTCCCAAAAGGGCGAGGAAGAGACTGTCCCCAACTCCAAAGAAGGTACAAAGGGCATTAGTGACTGAAGAGTCTCCTAGAATTGCCTAGTGGATATTAGAAAACACCTTCCCCTGGTAAAGCCAAAAATACTTCTCAGCCTTCCCCTGACTCCCTCTGACTTCTGCCCTGTGCCCCTGCCCACACCAGACAGCTCAGACCAGATCATGAGTGACTAGATGGCTCCAAGAAAAAGAATGATGGAGACTGGGGCGCGGGTGCAGGTACAATTCTCATCCATGATGGTCCCATCCTGCACTTAGGAGTAAGTTGAAAATTGCCTTCTGCTGAGTATCTTCTTTAATCCCAAAAAGCTGTTCTTGAAACATTCTAGCACCAAAAAGTTAGCTGAGATGCTCAAATAAGATAATTTGTAATAAAATATTCCTAAAGAAATGAATTCAGATTTCTAAGAAAGGAAGAAGTGAAACCAAAGAGCAAGGACAATTTACCTCAGAAACTTAAGATGCAGCAAGTCAGTGTCTCAATGGAAACTAATCTAGAGGATATTGGCACATGTAAGCGCTGGCAGTTATTGTAGGAGACTATATATCAAATGCACGGAAGCAGACCACCAGATTAGAAAAAAATCCAATGAAAAAGACAAAAAAGGGGAGAGAAACAAAAGACTGAGAATTTAGTAAGAGACCCTTGACCCAAAACTGAAGAAGAAATATGAAAAACAAGAAAAAGCTGCATGAAGACGGGAGATGGTAACTAAGGGTAAATGCGAAGTGACAGCACACTGTTATAATTCTAGAAGTCAACGGGCTGAAATCAAAGGCTGAGATGGTTACTCCTCCTATGAAAAAATCTCACGATCAGATTTTGTCTTTGCCTCCCTTCTCCATACATTAAAAAATAAAACCCACTGGAAATACACAGATTGAATGCATAAGAAACAACGACTTGAATGTAAGACTTTTGGTGAATGTGATGTTGTCTTATGGCACAGAACAAAGTGTTTTTGTTATTACACAAGACTACATATCCACTGAGGTTAAAACCCTTAGAAAATATTTTGGCTTATACAGCTATACTATTTAGAGGAATTAGTACTTGATAACACTCTGCACTGAACGTGCTCCCATTCTTTGTCATCCCTGGGTTGAAGAAAGCCGTGGGTGCTGCAGAGGGAGCTGGGCTATCCCTGCTGCTCCCAGTGCCCCCTTCCTGGCACATGGATTGTGTGGAGTAAGGCGAGACCAACCTCAAATGCAGAGAGTGGGTAAGAGACTGGCATGAGACAACATCAGTACTGAGTTCTGGATAAAAGAAAGCAAATAGACATTTACTCAAAATGCCACTTCCATCCTGCTGAATCTTGCAAAGTGTAAATACAGGTCAGCATTTTCTGGACTGTCTATGTAGTTAGCTACTGGAGAGAAGGCAGCACTTGTTCTCATGCAGTCATTGCTCCCACCCCCGGGAGTTTTATTGGAAGAACTGGCATGAAGAAGGTAAGTTACACAGTGCAGGGCACCACACACCTAAAAGAGGTCCAGAGAGAAGAAAATTTCCAGTGCCATTTGGCGTCTAGCCCCACTGCTAGTCCACCTAGAGTGGACACCTGCAGGCATTTCTCCTAACCCCCATCCTTTTGTCTGTGTGTGTGCTGTTACAGGCACACCTCCAAGCACCGCGCTGCAACGGTGAGCGCTGCCAGCAAGGGGACACTAAAGCTGCTGACGAAGCTTTTACAGCGCTCCTCACTTTAGACAGCACTTATGATAATACAATAGTGGATAAACGCTTCTGCCAACATGGACCCTTGTCACCAACTGCTTCAGAGGGCAGGAAGAGGAGGTAGCAGTAGTTTGACACAATTTTTTCTACTCATAGATGGGGATAGAAAGTCATCTTGGCTTGCCCACTCAGGGCAGCTAACAAGTAATTTTATTTTACAGGAGATTAAAGCTGAAATAAAAAAGCTGAAGGTGAGGTAATACAAATTGCTGAGAAAAGAAACCCATTTGATCTGGGGCATGCTTCTGGCCTCCTGAAGAGATGCTTCTTCCTAAGCTTGTTTCTTAGCTGTGTCTGTCTCACTAAGAACATGGGCTTTAAAAATCATTTCCAAGGAATTTTTTTGTGCCACCAGTGGCACAGAGGTTGTGCAGTTTTGCACACAGTGAGACACTTACCAAGCTCTGCTAATAGCCCCTGGGAAGCCCCTTTAAAACCAACAGCCCTTGGAACAGATGTTCCTTTCCTTTCAAACTGCAACAAATCTTTTGCACTTTTGGCACCATGTGCACCCAAAGTGAGAATGTCGAAGCAGTAGGTGGAAAACTGAGCCTCTTCTGAGAGCGCCTTCCCTCAAAGATAACATTTCCACAACTTCAGTTGCATGCCTGATCTCATCCAGGCCAACCTTGTGATCATTGCAGCTGGAGGAGAGCGCACCGATGGGATGGACCACGCAGGAGGCAGAAGATGCGATGGCGATAACTTTGCCTCTGCAAAGTCTGCTGGGAATCAGCATGCGGCCGGTCTCATCCCCTGCATACAGCTAAAACAGTCAGTGACAGATGAAGAAAGACACTTCATATCTATACAGTGTACAAGACAGACTAGCTCCTACCCTATATTATTGCTTTTTGCTTCTGTTTAACCTTGATCTAGCTAGGTTTGCTCAATTAATTTGGGAATTCTGTCCACATCTGAAAACAACACAAATGAACAATCTCTTGAGATGCAGCTGCTCACCATCTCATGAACCGAGTTTAGACACATTATTTAGTCAGGGCTTAACACTTGGAGGGAAATGCAGGAAAACGTGTAATTGAAGGACTTCAAGGTGTTATTGTGTCACAGAAGAGCTTTATTCCTATCTTTAAAACTCCAAATCACAAAAGCTTCAGTGTTCAGCCAACACTCGCCCCGTGTTTGTCTTCGCCTTATCGTTCCATCCCAGTGTAAAAAGCATTGGTCAGCAATTTCTTTGTCAATCATTTGGCAAATGTTGTTCTCTAAAATCTAAGCCAAAAGAGTAAAAGCAAACAAATTCTGGTTTCTGTTCTGTAAATAAATTGAGCTATTCCGTTCTGCTTTGAACTAAAGAAACCAAAACAGAAGCACAGTGGCTTTTATGTGACATAGTAGTACTTCAGACAAACTACGTTCTTCATTGTGTTGCCTGTACTTGATAAGACCATTCCAGTATCTTAAAAAATAAAATAAAAATTTAACTTAATGCTATTTAATTTAGCATTATCATGAATATTTTTCTTCATGAAAAAATAAAATAAAAAGGGCTTGGACATAAAAATACCCTCACAGAGGGAAATGGAGGTGAAAAGAAAAGCACGTGAAACATCAGATTTTTTTTAAGCTATAGATAAACAGCAAGTTTAGATCAAATTAATAACATATGAACTACAAGCACTGAACCTCCTGCCCCAAACTAGCAGACAGGATTAAAAATGTTCTAAAAATAGGGGGTCTTACACAAACAACTATCAATTTGTAACCTTTACAATTTCACGTACAACAAACTAATCTTCTAGTCCACTGTGACGGGACCTTTCCTAGGACTAAAACCTTTATCATTATTTGATCATTCAACTGAACTTAGATGAATTAGTGAAACAGAAATCCTAATTAGAAACATGCCTGGTATGTATTTTAACAGGTAACAGAAATACACTGCTGATAGCACATTTTAGTATAATTGCTCTTTTCACAGAATGTTTTAAAATAATTGGGAAAAAAAATATTTTTTCCATAAGACATTCCAAATACTGTCGGTCACATAAATCACAAAATAGGGCAATGAAGTGTGATCAATATTTGTACAATCCATTTATAAGCACAGATATCTGTCTTTTGTTATATCAATGTGCTATCTAAATGTGCTATATATCAATGTGCTATATATCAATGTGCTATCTAAAATGCACATTTTTTCTAGGACATTTCCATAGATTATATCACTGCATTGCACATTTAGAAATAAAGAACAAGTTTAAGCCTGATGTATTTGAAAACCTGCTTTCAAATACAACTTCTACAATATTAGCTTACAGCTGATAACAGAACTCATACTCAAGTTAATTTATCTTACTTAGATTTTATATGATTACTGATTATTTTTAAAAAGCATTATGTACTTTCTTATATTTAGCTATATTGACTATGCATGGATACATTTCTTAAGTGCCTTATGGATGTTGAAACACACACATAGATAACACCAGATGAAAAATATATGAGTTTATGGTGGAAAAAAATACCTATAAGATTTTAATTTTTTAAAAAGTCATTATAATAAAATATTGGAAGTGTGAAAAGAAATAGATTTTCCTACCAGAAATTTTATCTTGACCAATTTGGCTCCCACATATTCCTGTGTTCCACTGAATCAATTTCACACTTATTCACCTCCCTGTCTCTGTGATGTGGTTTATTCATCGGTTTGATATTGCCATAGCAACTCTGCAACATGGTAACATGTTAGCCAAGCAATGCTGCTCACCTCCCAGTATATGGTGAATAGCTGTCTGGTACATATAGCATAATATTTTAATGTGTATTGATTTCTGCTTCCTGATATTAAGCTACTGCTTTAACATCACCGTTTTTAACTCTAACAACTTTTCATCATGACCTTCGCAGTATTTAATTTGTAGTGGTCTTAGATTAATTTATAAAAATTAGCTGTTACCTCAGATATAAAACCAGGATATATGTTGACTATAAATTCCAACTACTGCATTTGGACATTTTTGAACAACCATAAAACCAAACAGCACTACTCCCACCATGAAAATCGAGGGCTTCTCCAGCATTCTTGCATTTTTGCCCCACGCAGACAAACACATGCAAATCAAAGATCAGACTGTGACTAGCATGGGAGCACATGCACACTCAATTTAAGAAGCTTTCCCATGTGAACATGTGGCCTAGAAGAAGTGGAAGCCCTCTGCCTCCCATCATGCCTCCCCAGGAACCCACCAGCAAACTGGCCGGTGGCTGGTAAGGGACAGGGATGGTGCTTTGTCCCCGGAAGGGATGCGGCAATGGCTGAGCCGGTCAGGTGGCAGGGAGGGATGCCCTGGCCACTTCTGCTTCCACAGCCTCCCCACATACGGAGCACTCTGGATTACTACCTGGAGGCAGTATGTCTCCTCCATTTGTATAAAACGCACCCCGAAACAAAACAACATGTCAGAACAAAAGCGGGATCTCTGCTGCAGCAAGCAATAGAGGCTGTAAAGCTACGAAGTCTATCACATCAATACTATGCAAATCAGGGCATCCCCAAACACAGATTTGGATCATAGCAAGGAGACTAGGCAATCATCCAGGGCAATAGTATGAGTGGGAGTTGAAACTGTCTCATTGACTGAGTCTTTATCGTCACAAGCTGGCAACCGTTTCACAACTGTGCTTACTCACAGTGGAAAGATCCTTGCGTTTGAACTAGGTTGCACCACGGCTTGACCCAAGTGGGTTTTAAGAAAAGCAGTTTAATTGCTCTGAGACACTCTTGGACAAGACCCATAAAACACAGAATATCTGACCACACATAACACAGAAAAGCAGACTGGAAACCAGCAATACCTTCGGATCTCTGAATGTGGTAACGTAGCTGGACACCTCCTTCTATCTACTTAACAACATCACCACCGGTTCAGACCACACTGTGCTTAAGCTCAAAAGTTAAATGCTGTTGTTTGCCTTAGGCTAAGTGTAAAACACATCAGTGAGACAATATGAGCTTCACAGTCAAAATTCAAGTTACTGCCACGCTGCTTTAGCACACAAAGGTTTGTGACCTAAGATGTACCACAAAAACATCTCTGTATGGACTAGCAACCAAGGACTTTCATTTCTGTCCCCAGCAGAGCTGAAACCAGTGTTTTTGTCTGGGATTTCTTTAGGTCATATCAAGGAAACGATGTGGAGCAGAGAGTAGATGGAGAAAAGTATTTTTGAGTAAAAGTTGTTTCAGTTCCTGACTATGCTCTCCAACAAGAGAACACAAGAGCTATGAAAGTGCTGTAAGGTGAATTCCATTGTGCTCCAGCAACAGTAGCATTAATTGTGCAGAACAGCCAAAGGCATTTCTGTTACCATTCCCTGTAAGTTGGCTTTGACTTGTTCTTAACCAAAAAATGTTATCCCAATCCCCAGGAGATATATGTACTCTACACTCACAACGATCCTACAATAGCTGTTTCCACTGAGAGCACTGAGAGGCCAGCTTGGGATGGAGGTGGGGGGGGGACATGACGGATGACACAGAACAGAAATAGGGGAGATGGGAGGGGATGGGGGGTACTAAGGAACGAAACAATGAATTCATATCATCTGCACACACTACTAGGAAATCATGCCTTTTTTTACTTACAGACAGCTTTTACAGTAGTGTAAATAGCTAGGTGATTGCTCTTTTCTTCTAGCAAAATTTGTGATGGTTCTATGCATCTAAGCAATATGGATTATTAATTCTCTTGATATATTTAGTTTTCTCTGATAAATAAAGAGCTGAAAAAAAGGGGTTAAAAGAAAAATTACATTCTGCCTAATGTGAGAGCTTATTTCATCTGGGTACACGCTCAATTTATAGTGACCTTTGCTGGAACTCTTACAGTTAGTACACTGCAAAGGCATCTAAGCAAAATTAAACATTAGCAACTGGTCTGGTGTCTGCCAATCTCTTTCAGTAAAGAATCTGAATCTTCAGACCCCAACGCCGTTATCTACTTTCATCTAAAGGACTTCAAGTAGGGGCCAGATAGGAGCTATTTGTGCATGCACGGACTGTGAACTCGTGGCCAAAAATGGGATAAATACTCATGTAGAGTATGTGAAGATACTCAGTATCATTCCCATAGGCATGTGTCTCATGGACACATTTTGGAAAACAAGGAATAGTACAGTAGTATTACAGTTTCCACATCAATACTTAATCTTTGAATAATCCCAAAACCATGTATCTGCAAACAAAACAAAATCTAACTCAACAATAACCAAGCATAAACTTTACCAACAGCCTAACCTAAATCTACACGAAGGTTCAGAAAGGACACTGAAATACCACCCTCACTTTCCTTTTGCTCCCCTGATCTCAGCAACTGCACAAACTGAATTCCTGAGCAAATCAAACAGAAGAATTACTTCACTCTTAAGCATTATTATGAAAGTTAAACAAGCATTATATAGTGATTTCCTTACAGGTCCCAAGCAGTCCTCCATTTCAGCAGTATGGAAATCAGGGTAAAAAGTTCTTGGTAAACATTAAAGTTGCAGTCACATGAACTAAGGTCCAACTCCAATTTGCATAGAGTCCCACTAGCTTTGACACTCTCACTAGCTCTTTCATCCTTAGATTTGCAGCCTTCATATTATCTTTTGTGAACACTTCTCATTCCTTCTCTTCTATCACCCTTATTGCTTATGCAGGTCTTAAAAAACATGTAAGGCTGCTAAAATAAAAGCCAGATTCTAGTCACTTATCAGACCGTAACACTTATTTTAAGTCCCAGAGCCAACATACACAGCCCTTAAATTGCAACTGCATAGCCTTGCTTTTGCTAAGGGTCAGATGTCACCTTTGGGGAACTATCATGGGCTCCTCTCCAGACTTGGCATTTCCCAGGGCCAGAAATCCACAAATAGAGCGGGTACTTCAAAAACCTTAGTGCCAAGGTCTACACAGTCACACTAGGATAGTTTGACAGCTTTGGGCTTCATGCAGTGCCAGAAATCATTTTTCTTTATCTCCATCCTCTGAGCAAGGCCACATCTCAAAAAGCATTTTATATCTCACATCTGCCACATGGGCTGCCAATCAGACTGCTCTGAATTAAAATAAAAGGTCATACAACATGACTTTGGCTTCAATTTCAGTTATTTATTAATTTAGACCAAATGAGAGGAATGACAGCTCTGATTTTACAAAAAGATTCCAATCCCTATATGTAATTCTTTTAAAGTGCACCCATGGGTACCTTTATATTCTCCCAGTAGAGGTGCAGCTCTGTACAAATGGAATTTTGACTTGCTGAGACTTTCAGGAGTTTAGTCTGTAAAAACCGGCAACTATACCTTGAGACTTGCGAAACAGCCTGGGTGAAAAGCATTCATATTTTGAGCAGCTTTTTTTTCTTTTTTCTTTTAAATCAGCAGACAGTATTGCAACAACAGAAAATTAGCTTGATAAAATGGGTGATTCAAACAGACAAAATGGGTTGTCAGCAAATAATTTGATGCCAATATAAGCAATCATCAGGTCACATCAGGCAAGCTGTGCAAGCAGAAAATGAAGAGACTGCAAGTCAGTCTCTACCCAGAAAAACAACTGGTGATGTCTTCATTTGTATTTAGAGATCTTTTATTAGAGATGCTATTTTAGGCTTGACGTGTATTCTTATGACAAGGTATACTTTTGGACTGATTGCACCCTTCTCTCTTCATCAAGATCACAGAATTGCCTAGGTTGGAAGGACCTTTAAGATCATCTAGTCCAACCATTAAAAAAAAAAATCCAAACCAAAACAAAACAAACAAAAAAACCCCACAACAAACCACACACCAACAATAAACCATATTCCCGAGCACCATATCAATTCGTCTTTTGAATATCTCCAGGGCTGGTGCCTCAACCACTTCCCTGGGCAGCCCATTCCAATGCCTGATAACCCCTTCAGTGAAGAAATTTTTCCTAATATCCTACCTGAACCTTCCCTGGCGCAACTTGAGGCCATTTCCTCTTGTCCTATCACCTGTGACTTGGGAGAAGAGACAACCCCCCGCCTCTCTACAACCTCCTTTCAGGTAGTTTTAGAGAGCAACAAGGTCTCCTCTCAGCCTCCTTTTCTCCAGACTGAACAACCCCAGCTCCCTCAGCCTCTCCTCATAAGACTTATTCTCCAGACCCCTCACCAGCTTCGTTGCCCTTCTCTGGACCCAGCACCTCAATGTCTTTTTTGTGGTAAGAGGCCCAAAACTGGACACTCACCAGTGCCGAGTACAGGGGGACGATCACCTCTCGGGTCCAACTCACCACGCTGTTCCTGATACAGGCCAGGATGCTGTTGGCCTTCTTGGCCACCTGGACACACTACTGGCTCATGTTCAGCTGGCTGTCCACCAACACCCCCAGGTCTTTTTCTGCCGGGCAGCTCTCCAGCCACTCTCCCCCAAGCCTGCAGCACTGTTGTGACCCAAGTGCAGGATCTGGCACTTAGCCTTATTGAAACTCATCCCGTTGGTCTCAGCCCATCGATCCAGCCTGTCCAGATCCCTCTGCAAGGCCTTTCTACCCTCCAGCAGGTTGACACTCCCACCCAACTTGATGTCATCTGCAAATTTACTGAGGGTGCACTCGATCCCCTCGTCCAGATCATTGATAAAGATGAACCAACACAGATATACAATGGACTGTCTTTAATGGCAAACGGGTATTTATGGTATCTTCAAAGATTACCATCACTTCATAGTGTCATGTTTATAAACATCTAATAGCTTTTTTGTTGTTGTCAAACAGTCTGTTAGGGCAAATGTAAATCAGGGGGAAGACAGACTTCATTACAAAAGATGTATTCTGATTTCTGTTGCATCACAAGGACTATGTAAAGCCTTACACTGGCTCCTAATGAGAACTTTTACAAAGGCTTGATTCAGCAAAATGCTAACAAATGTTACGAGGGTTTTAGCACCTTTAGCTTCTTCAGATTAAGAAGGTCCTATACCCATCACATTGTTAGTTTTAGTTTTAATGACTGCATTATACATGTGTTCTATTTTCATTTAGCCAATTACATCATCATCATCACCATAAAAAAGAACAGCTTGTGTAGAACAGACAAAATAGTTATGTATCTGTAAAACTTCATTCGTATAAGCAGGTTAACAAATTTGAACTTGAGTGCTTACAGTGCTTACTTTCATATTTCAAATTAAAATCATATTAGTTTTAGAAATTACTATGTAAAGTCATGCTCACCCTCTGTTGCCAGATCAGGTCCATCAAAAGTTTGCTTTCATGTTTTTATTCCT
Source organism: Limnodromus scolopaceus (assembly GCA_028565335.1). Taxonomy (NCBI): domain Eukaryota; kingdom Metazoa; phylum Chordata; class Aves; order Charadriiformes; family Scolopacidae; genus Limnodromus; species Limnodromus scolopaceus. The sequence goes on from JAOXNO010000001.1 coordinate 149,805,630, forward strand.
TTACCTGTGCATGCTGACAGTAGAATAGTCCTATGAACAAAACACTTGAAGAAAAGGGAGTACTGTTTCACATTTCTGTTTGTCAATTCACAATGTTAAACAGGCCTTTAAAATTAAAAAGTAGTTTTTCCTAAAACAAATTAACACAGAAAAATTTGTTTATATGCCAAATTAAAGTAAACAGAGTCTGAGAAAATACACCTCCTCATACATTTGAACTTGACAGGAATCACTAGATGAGTACATTTGGCACCTAGTGCTGATTAAACACAGAAGAGTTATTTATCAGTTGCTGTTAGAATTATGAAAACATCTATGAAAACCAAGAGCTGTCACAACCAAGCCTAATTTTCTCATGGAGTTGCAATACATGGCATTCAACACTATAATGAAACAGATAATGTAATAGGATCTCTAGTTTGTATTTTTACTGGTTTTGCCTACGTCCTTATTCCTTGTGTTTCTGTTAATGACCCTATTTAGTATACTCTCATTTATGAAATATATATTTCTATTTGTGCTTTGATGTAGCAAAGTTGTTACTTTGATTCCAATACATTGCTATAAACTCATCCAGCTTTGCTTTAGCAAAGTTAATATGATTTGATTCACCACACTAAAGCTGCAGGGTTTTGATTGCCCTTTGCACGCTGAATATGCCCGGCTTCTCTTTAACCCACCCAGGATTTAATCAATATCTACAGATGAAATATGCTAAAGGTGTTACTCGAATCAATTTGCAGAAATCACCACATCTCACACCTTCTCTGATTTCAAGTAACAAATCAGCTCTGAGCACTACTATAAAAAATAAGGAGTTTACTTGTGGAGTACCTACCCAATATGGGCAAGAGAAGAATTCAACTTTACTCCACAAACAAATTTAGCCCATAAAGAAGATTCTACTAATAAATACTCATTGTTTGGAAATAGCCATACCAGCACTGAAAATAGATATTCTTTGCAGTTGCTTTGGGGAGATGAGCAAATTGTTATTCATATTTCATAATAGACCTATTTAGCCCCTGTAGTGGCAGACAGCTGAAAGACAGGACAACCAAAGCCAGGCAGAAAAACCACAAAGTGAATAACGGGCATGGGCAAGGGAGCAATTGTTAAATATGCAGTAAGCGCTGAGCAACTGGAGGGACTGATAAGAGTCCCGAGCAATCAAATTGTATCAGATTAATTCCTGACTCAAAAGTTATTATCCTCTCTGCAGAAGTGAAGCTACAGATCCATTAATAAAGAGAGGCATTGTAAAATACAAGTAGTTATAACAATTCTCTGTTTTGCTAGCTGTTTGAGCAAGATGTCAATAAATAAGAGATCATTATAATTGGCTTCTACTATTGTACAGTATGAATTCTTTACTAACAGAGAAAAGGAAGAAAAGCAACAGGACGCTTTTGTGCATGCACTGTTTTCATTACAGTTTGATTTTGACAGCAGGGTTTTTTGACAGTAGGGTCCAGCAGTACCTTTGTGACTGCACTGCAACACACATGAGCAACATAAATCCTATGTAGTTCCTTATTTAACATATGCAGTATTATTTTATTTTGTTTTGTTTTGTTTTGTTTTCTACACAGCAGAAAACCCCAACACTAGAATCAGGAAGACTTACCAGGCCTGATTCCTTGCATTCATACAGCTTTTAGCACCTCACTGATACCAGACTTCCTTAACTGTTAACCTAAAATTGATTGGGTGGATTGATTCAAGTCCTGCCTGGAGAGCAGCAAAAGAATCAGACTATTTTTACTGAAATGTCAGTTGCTGCATAGAAACATCAAGCAGTGTATCAAACTCACAACACAGTGAATTGGTTGCAACTTGTGCAGTCACTGAGATGCGGTTGTCAGTTGGTGTATCTTATTGCCATGGCATTATTTAAGGAAGATATTTGCCTCTACTGTCTTATCCTTATTTTTCATTTAAGTGAAGACTTCTATATTTTCCACCGTTTCCTTATCTTTTAACACTGAAAAGGGAATGCTGAGAAAAGACACAAAAATTCAGCAACTGCAAAACTCTGATTTAAAGCACAAAATTGGATTTAATTAAAATCTTTCAGTCTTGTGTATGTGTTCATTTAGTCAGAAACCCAAGCCTGGTGTTAGCTCCAGCCAACTCTTTATATTCCAACCTTATGACAGGAATAAACCTTCTTAAAAAGTTTCTAAGGCTATACTCCACAACCTAACACAAAAGCAAATCCTTAATTCATAATTATTAACAGGAAAGAGAGTGGAGAAATGTTTTGAAGTCAGTCTCCTAACTGTTTGAGTTGCTAGCTTCTCTAGAAGACAGAGAAAGCTCCACAAAAGCCTTGTGTTTCTATCTGTCTTCCTAACAACTCATCACCAATGAAAAAAAAGCTTGGTGGGAAACCACGCACACAAGCTCATGGAAAGTGTCCCTGTAGTGCTGCTAAATCAGAGCACGCAGCTGGTCATCTCAAACTTAGTGATTTAATGTTCTACAAAAAATACTACTTTTTGCCATTGGTAAACCACTGATACTTGTGCTTTAAACACACAAGGCAATTCATAAGAGAAAGGAAATACTGGAGAGCTAGTGATACTCCCGTCTCCACCTCGTCTACTGAAAGTACTAGATTTTGATTCCTGATCTGGCCTTTATATGGTAACCAAGAGATAACATCTTTGCTACATTATTTGTTCCAATTAGGGAGAGACTTTGTTTTTGTCTGGAAGAAAAATAGCACTTCATTTAACATGGGCTGGATCCAGCATCATTATATTTTTTATTGTCCACTTTAGTAAAAAAAAAAAAAAAAATTCACCTGACATTTGATTAAACAAAAAGTTCTCCACAAATTCCATCCCTTCCACAAACATGGACATTTCTCTGCATAGTGATTATTTTTCCATTTCTTCCCGCTCCCAAGTCTTAAAGCTATACATAAGACATACTTTTGTGGCAGTATATTACCAAGGCAACTCATGCAGCTCATTATTATCTAGATCTCATTATTAAAATTTTGATTTTTGATGAATAAACTACCCTGCTCTTTCAACAAATCTTGTAACAGGGTATGGTGAAGAATCATCTTCTTTTAAGTTGTTAAAGATCAGGGAAGCCCAAGTATATGATTCTATTATGGGTGGAATGAATTGAAGAAACACTGTGGATATGTTTGTGCATTTTCATTCACTACTCTTCAGTACATCAGTTTTTCCTGGTAGTGCTGAAATCAGTGGGAGGTTTAACATTGACTTTATAGGATTCCCTCGGGCTAAGAGCATATGAACTTAGACTCGGCATGAGGTTCTATATAACTCTGAAAGCACAGTAACATCTTCACTGAAAGATGCTTTTTAATTCGATTAAATGAGAATGCAATGCTGGTCTGTTTCTGGCAACAAAAGTATCGTTACAATACATTAAGAAAGGAACCTGGCCAACAGCATGGGGTTTTAACATCTGAGGACAATGGAAGAAAGAGTTATTATTCTAAAATAAGAGAAAAAAAATCAGATGAAGATTCTGCAAGAGATCAGTCAGATACTTAAAAACAGGGCTTGAGTGAAAACCTAGAGCAGTCATTAAGCAAAGAATGGGTGAGTTAGCTAATTTGGGGGACAGGAGGGAGGGTTTCCCATATGGTAAATATGGTAGTAGGTAGATTCAAGAAGTATCATGTCAAGAAATATGAGCTGTCCTACCTTGCTGTGTCCACACCATTTAAAAGGTGTTGGGAAGAGCAATGCTGAAAGGTTTGGATCATCATTGTCATTTTCTAAAAAGGTTACACAGCTCTAAGGGCAGTTCATCACCCCATTGAATTTAGAGCACTATGAGGCAAAGCTTTATAATAAAGAGACTACAGTTTACTGAAACAGGACTAAATATTACTATTCTTCTGAGGCTTTGTCCTGCCTGCTCCTGCCCCCATTTCTGGCTTTGTACATCTTTGAGCACCGTGGGAGTGACCAAAAAACATGCAAGAGTTCTTTTTGCCCTTCTGTTTTTTAAAAATTTCTTTATAGAAGACCTATTTGAAACTCATTTCCCCACTTTTTCTCCTCATCCAAAAACATTTAGTTAAGAGCAGCACATTAAACGTCCAGAAGGCAAATTTCTGAGCGTTAAAAACCAGCTTCTGGAAATGGGAAACAAGACAAATGTAACAATAATATTAGTAGCACCTGCTTTAGGAATAATTTGTGCAAGTTCAGTTACATGAATATATTCTGGAAACAACAAAAAGGATTCGATATTCAAGAAAATTCTTGGTAATCCAAGAGAGCACACATTAAAAAATGCAAATGGCACAGGATTCCATAGTAAAATATTCCCTATCATAAGAGACTGGAAAAGTGAAAGAAATTGCCAAATTAATATAATTCCTTGTCTTCTATGACGTAGCATTCACAGAACTGGCAAGAAATTAATTTACTCAAAAACCGGCATGAATCTGCAGTAACTTTTCATTCTGAATATGTGGAGATGCTTAACTAAGCAGCAGAAGAGACTCCTCTCCAGAACTGCTGATGACGAGCCAATGTGCTGATTTTGCAGTGGGTTCCCAAAACTTGTAGGTTCAGATTCTCTCAGTTTATCCCACATGCAGAACCTGCTGCACGAACCCAACCAAGGCAGAGCTCACCTTTCTGGCATGCATCACAGGCAAGGCAAGGCAGCTCTATGGGCTCGGCTTCTCTACATGAGAGAGTCTGTGGGTTAGACTAAGAGCCAGGGGAGGGATAGGACCACTCATGCTGTGGGAGTGTTTTACCTAGGGAGGGAGACAGTCAGAGATGCACACAAAGTCTGACACCCAGCTGATGGCAACTGCTGTCGATGCTAACTCTAAGCCCACTGCTGGTGACACCTGAACAACTTGACACAGGAACCTCCTACACAACAAATGCTAACACTGAGTCAGAGCGTCAGTTTGAAAACTAATCCACTGCACTATCTATCACATTTCTGCACTAGCCTTGCTGCTAACCTTACATCCTTCTTGCTGCTGTTAATTTAACAAAGGTTAACAAGATGTTAACAGCTTCAGATCTACATCCTTTGTAGGCTTTTCACACCAGCTTGCTGGCATATCTATTATCCAACAAGACAACCAAGTATACTTTTTTTTTTTTCCCCTTAAACTACAACCAAAAAGGTTCAGGTTAGCTATCAGAAGGTCACTAGCCTAAGTAGGTGAAGCTTTCATCATAGGAAGATTTTAAAAATACGTCAATGTCTGATTAAAGCTTTGCCCAGCACAAATCCTTCCAGCTGGATCTACATCTCAGGTAGCCCCTAACCACACTGACAGAGAGCAAGGCTATGACCGAAGTTCAGTCCCTGAGCTCCCTTCGGGAGTCTCTTTGTGGTCCCATTGGTTTCTCTTGGCCCGTTTTACCAAAGCACCACATGCAGTCACATCCATCCACGTTTGCAGTTTGGTTCAGTACGCCTCTGCTCCTAAAAGTCCTGCTTTTGAGGTTCATCATCTCTGCACAATTAGACAAATATTGGCTGAGAAAAAATAGGAAGAGATTATTTTTTTCCATGGAGCAGGGAGATAAACTACAGAAGTTATCTGGGCTTTCCAGCCCTGTTTCTCCATTATTCCATGTTTGAGAGACTGGGAAAGGACAGCTAGTACTCATCTCCCTTGCTCTTCTCCCCAGCTGCTGGTAATTAGTCCTGGAATGAAGCAACCAGTCAGCCAACAAAACATCACCTTTCACAAGGCAGGTGTAATCTAAGAAATAGATTGATATTTGAAGCTGGGGTCAGGGATGGCCAGTTAGTACATATTTAACTTGTCCAAAATGACTTTTAAAACTATTCGTGAAATCATTTTCAAGCAGGAAGAGCTGCTGTTCTCTGACTGAAGCCTAATGCACATACGTCGTGTTACTGTACGTGACACCTTGCTCTGGGACAGCTTTACTTTAGATTGAATCTGCATCTTAGCACTTCACAGCCATAAGAATACATGCTGCTGCAGCTGCACCCATTTCTATTTTTCTGACAGTTGGCCAGGAGGCACAGACAAGGCAGCATGTTGTGCTTTAAAGGTTTCTTACCCCTTACCAGCCTAGGCACCATAAAATATTTATAGACTATTTTGGGTGGCATTTCATTGCGAATTCCATATGCTTAGCTGAACTATTCAATGCTCAGAATGACAATAAAGAGAAGATTACATTCGAATGCACCACGTAGTAAGTATTTTCCCCTTTAGCTGCTATAGCCCATTATCTCCTAAAATAAACAACACGCAGCCTGCTTGCTCTGTCAGCTGAGTTCCGCAGTGTTAGACACCTCTGTGCAGCATATGGATGTAAGTGGCTCAAACACCTACTCCAGGGTACAGTCTCATCTCCATTCACAGGTATTTGCACATACACTTCCCTGTGCACCAAGAGAATAGAGCCCGAAGGGTGCGAGTAGTTTAATAGGGTGTATAATGGGAACGGGAAAGCAGCAAGGAAGCTACAAATCCTTTCCCCAAGCAAGCTGTAGGGTTTTGCTCTTAGCTATAGGCATAACCACATGGTGATGTGGCACTTGAAATAAAAAAGAAAATTCCCACTAATATACAAGGGAAACAAATAAGAACAGTGTGTCATCTGCAGAATAATTTAGTGCATACTGAAGGGAAACAGCCACTGTTACGGAAATTCCCTTTAAATAATTTGGACTTATACGCCATTACAAACTAACAAGGAGGCTGAAGTAAGATATGTAACTTCAGGACATGCAGTAACTTATGTCTGCTGCACCATCATACATTTGTTCTTGCATATATGGCCCAGCAAAGCAGGATAGCAAAGTGCTATATAAGGTTAGCTTTGCAGGGAAAGACAGGCATTGCAGACTGAGATGCAGGAGAAGAGAAGAAGAAAGTACCAGCTAACTGAATGGGTTTAAAGTCTCTCTTACCTTCATTGCAGAAAAAACTGTGTCCACCATATTAAGCTACTACTATGGGTAACCAATCCAGTGGAAAGGATGATCTTTTAGAAGGTATTACAATATTTAGGATCCTAAAGCAGCTCATTGGATCAGCTACCTAGCAATAAAGTAGTTCAGATAATCTCAGCTACATCCAACAATGAACTCTGGCCAAATGTCAGAGCTTTTAGTCTGCTTTGACAAAAGCTGGTCAGGCACCAGCCTTGTACAACAGCTCCAGCACAAAAAGGGCTTCACACAGTCCTCCAGACATTTCTCCCTATTCGTTTCTTTAACCGGAAATTTTGCAATCTATGCAAGTTTAAAGGGTTGTTGGTTTTTTTTTTGCCTAGGCTTTAAACGTTAAATCGATCTCTTGGGATCTATTTCATGTCACTTCATACATCCTTCTTTTGTCCACTGCACTCACAGCTCATAAAGTCTACTAATGATGAGTTTAAATACAGAAGAACTGTATGTTTTTCTTTTCATTTCCCTTCCCACTTTCTGCCTGTTTAGAGCTGAAAGACAGCACCTTTTGCGTTAAATCATGACCAGGCCCATTAACGTTAGAGAACCTTCCCCATTAAGAAGGCAATATATTGATATGCGAACACTCCACTCCCAAAAGCTTTTTTTCAGCACTTCATTAACATTTTTCACCGCTGAACTGTTATATCCTCCCAAAGCGTATCTTTATTGTCCCATTTCCTCAGCACACCACTAATGGCACAACAAAAGGAGAGGAGGCAATTGCGGATAAATCAGTCAAACTTCCCATCGGGCTTCCCTTCCACGCTCCTGCCATCTGTGCTGGCGGCCGCGGTACTACACGTGCTTCCAGACAGTATCGCACGGGTCACAGACCAGGCTCCAGCCACTCGTGTCTGCTGTGGTGATTGTCACAGTCCAGCACCTTCTGCTGTCTGCCTTCACGCACGCGTCTGCGGGGACAGCTTCCAGTCACCTCAGCTGGAGGCACACGGCGGAGCTCCCGGCGCTACAGAAGCCCTCCTCCACAGGAAAACTGGCGACCCGTCCTCTGGTTCGTACTGGGTAATTTATGAATCAGAGATTTCAAGAGTTGAGAGGCAACACGTCGTATTTTGAATGGCTTGTTTACTCCCAAGAAATTCCCCCTGACGCGAGATCATCAGATTAAACTGTCATTTTGACAAAGAATAATATTTTTCAAGAAATAAATAAGGAGGAAACTTAAATCATAAACAAGGTTAGGAACATGTGAACACTTCTTTCTACTAAATTAACACTGGCAAAAGACAGAATGAAATATTGATCTGTGTTTCTGAATTAGCTTTCTGAGGTTTGCAACCACCTTTTCATAGCTGTGAGCATAGCACAGCAAAAAAAATTGATCATCACTCACTTTGCAAGCTTAACTGCATGGATCATTAATGGTTGACTTGTTAATTAAATACGGTAGCAGAATCCTAGATTAGTCCTGTCTTTATAAGAACACCATTAATAAACCTGTTTTTCAATTTAGGAAACATCATCTCTTCATACAGTAGCCATTGTAATATTCCTGCCTAAGTACAATACTTCATTCATTACCTTGACAGGTCACACCACTTAGGCCGTCCACAGGAATATATTTAATCAGCTTGCAAACACTATCTCTGTTTCCATGTAGAAGCCCCACATACACGATGTCTCCTTTAAATCTCACATCATCATTTTCATAAACCAGTGGGCACAAAAAACAAACCCACAAACAAGAGAATTGCAATAGATTTTCTAATTAATTATTTGGCGCCACGTAAAATGACCATTTAGCTGAAGAATTGCCTTCTTCTGGCCTTTACAGTTTCTAGCAGTGTATGCAAAATGGAAAAAATACCATTCTACAAACATTCAATAACGAACCCAAACAAGTTCAGGACAACTCTGTTCTTAATCCTTTTAAATTTCATATTACAGTATGAAGATGAGCATGTACAACAGCTGTGGGTGTCTTATTTTTGATTTACCATGTGATGCATCAGTAACATTGATACAATCTAGCCCTATCTTTCCCCAAGTATGGGATCCGAGGTCAACACTTGTTCTTTCAAAAGACAGACAGCAAGTGCCCCAGGGAAAAATACTCAAGGAGCCCTCAGAAAATTGATAGCTAGAAAGGGAGTCTTTTTTGAAAGTTTCTGCGAAGCATCTCATGCAATGAAATTGACCAACACTCATAAGTTATAAATACACATACATATTTTTTATATATATATACACACACATACATACACGCACACAGAGAAGCATCCTTCAAAATTTGAAAATATTAATTTGGGGGTTGCAAGATGGAACATATGATGATTAAACGTCTAGCACTTTGAAATGCTGAGGTAGCAATACTGCTAAAATACAGGCTGAGATTCAACCCTGTCTTCATTAAGCAGATAAAGTCATCACTGGGGAAGTGTAAGATTGTCTTTTTGGCTAGTACTTAATCAGGGTTCAAGTATGTATTGCTAATAACTGTGAATAATAAATTAATCCAAAGACTGGAGCACACATGCATATAGAAGACTGATGAATGGCTATTAAGAGGTCTGTTCCAGAGACAGGAAATCTCTTACACACTTTTACAAAGTGTATTTATTCATTCTTACAAATCCTTAATGCAAGCTTCGCTTTTTTCCTTTTTAAATATACTCCAAAGGAAATTTTAGGAAATAGCGACTTAAGAAACAAAGCAGAGACGAAATGATGAACAGACATGGTTCTTCCTCTGTAAACTTTGCTTTTAAGGAGGTGCAATTGATCCACTTTCAGTGGAGTTTTTCTGATTCATGTTTCTCACAGACAAGACAGATATTTTAAAGCAAACCCTTGGCATTTCAAGATATTTACTTCACCTCCATTTCTGAGGACAAAATTTCTCACCCACAAAAAGAGTATGACCAAAATTCTGTCTTTGAGGACTTCTGGTATGACAGCCTTGGTGGTGATTAGATATCTTATCTATGAGTCCAACTCCTGCTGTTTCAGTACTGAGAGTGTTTTTTCATCCCTCCCCCAAACCTATCTTAGTAAGTTAAGGTGTCTATCCTTGCTTACCCTCAAAACCCATCACAAAAAGACAGGTGTCTAAGTGTTAATCAATAATTTTTCCCCATTCAATGCTCCAAATGTGAATTATGTAAAAGTGTGGTGAACAACTTCGGAGGCAGACGGAAGGAACCCATCTTAATTCTGTGTGTGTAAGATACAGCTTTTTTTTGCTAATAAATGAATACTTACACTTTCAGTGGATCTTTATACTTTTAAACCAAACACAAGCTATGAAAGCCTGTAGCAAGACAATATTTACTCAAATTCAGTGGAGTCATAAAAGATTTCTGATTATGTAGTATTATTATATTTACAATATATTAAGTACTAATAAATATTTATTACATAAATAGTATTACAGTAAATGCTCTTTTGAAATCACGCCTTTGTGTCTGTAAATTGGTACAAGAGCACTGGTTTTCACTGGAGCTAAGCCAAATTACCCCAGGATCAGTATAATTCACTCTAGATTCACAGAGCTGATACTAATAGTATTTACCTGGCATCCAAACTGAGAACAAACTGCATGAAAAGAAAATCATGAAAGCAAACGTGTGCAGTTTACTGAATTGGCCACAAAATCTGGTTAAAATGGAAAGAACTGTCACTAGGAGCCAAAGCCATGATGTTGTGAAAGCCTTTTGTGTCTGTAGTGTTTACAAATGTTCACATACATTTTTGGCAACTCTGCTAGTTTTAGTAGGGACATGACACAGTACAGGGGAATGCTTTCTGCAAGGCAAAGACAGGAAAAGAATTGGTGATTAAAACATCAATATCTGCATTCTGGAATATTAATACCTACAGGAAAATGAATAGACTTTCCCCTTAAATGAAGATTATTTGTCCCAGAATTCAGTCCTGCAGTTTATCCTCTTTTTAATGGATTTTATTTCCTTCTTTCTATCATATAGTAGATTATGAAACAGTTCATATAGGCCTTTTGTAAAAAATAACAGCATTTATTGTGTTACAGTGGTCGTAATTAAAAAGGCAATATTTCCATACTGCTACAAAGTAAGGTATTGAATGATAAACTACAATCTTCTGTGTGCTTCGAGAAGAACCAAGATATTGCAGATATCTTATTTAATGGGAAGGAAGTCTTTGCTTCTTTTGAATTACTTTAAATAAATGCAATTTTCTTTGTTAAGGAAATACTGAATAAATTATACTAGTTAATGTGCTTTTTAGATGGACTCAGTTAATATCAGATATTTGCAGACAACATAATAGAGTAAATCAAGATCAGTATGATGTCCCTCAAAGGATGAATAATTAAGTCTTAGCTGCAATATGTACAAAACCACAGGGTTGCTGAAAATTTCCCTCTGACCACATAGCTGAGGTTCCCACTTATTCTGAAACCATTACAGATAATGCCTCAAAACTCAGACTACACCAAGCAAAATGTATCCTTTTTCCAGAACAATGTTTGAATGCTGCACATCAATTCATATATGTATTAATACATTCCTTCAAGGGAAAAAGATGCATTAAACACCTACGTATGTGGAGATGCGAGAGTATTTCAGTTCTACTGTCTTTGATGCCAGAGACTACAGCTACTACTTTGCCTACAGAGGTTGCAATTTGGAGGGAACGATCAGGATTATCTTAATGGCAATACAGCCATTAATCAGTTTATGTTGTCAATGGATAAATTTTTCTCCTCAAGCACTAAAATAGTTATTTTTTGTCACATGATCACATACCCAATGCATTTAGTTTTACTGTAGCCCACACTTTTAAAATAATTTTATTTGTTTTTGAATTAAGCATGTAATTTACAATCACAAATTAGTACAATTAATTCTTTAAAAACTAAGTCCAAGAGCCGAATGATGGCATATTAGCATGGGTTCAGTACTTTCAATATTAAGCCTAGGAAAATGAGAAAAAGGAAAAACTTGTATTCACTTCAGTTTACTATTTTCTTAAATATTGATCACAAACCATAAAATTTAATAGAGATTCCTAATCTGACAGTTCATATGTAGATTATGGGATCTTATATTTATGATTTGGTAGTGCATATGCAAATTATTGTATAGAGTATTGTGGAACGCTGATGTCAGCCAGTTGCCAGGCGCCCACCAGCCATGCTCTCACCCGCTGTCCTCAACAGGACAGGGGAAGAAAATAAGATGTAAAAGGTCATGGATCCCATTAAGGACAGGGAGATCACTTACCAGTTCCTGACGTGGGCAAACGACTTGACTTAGAGAAACTAATTAATCTAGTTCTTTGCCAATTAGAGTAGAAAAGTGAGAAACAAAGACACAACTAAAACACCTTCCCATTCCCTACTTCCCAGGCTCAATTTCAGTCTTATTGTGACTCTTCTGCCTTCTTCCCTCACCCCTGTGGGGACATGGGCAATGGGGCATTGTGGTCAGTCCATAGCAGTTCCTCTTTGTCACTTCTTCCTCCTCATGCTTTTTTCCTGCTCCAGCACGGGTCCTTTACAAACTTCTCCAACAGAGGTGTTCCTCATGGGCTGAAGTCCTTCAGAATACATCTGCTCTGGCCCTCCACCAGCTGCAGCTCCTTCAGGCTGTATCCCTCTTTTCCATTTGGAGTCCTCCACGACTGCAGTGTGGATATCTGCTCTAGTGTGGTTCTCCATGGGCCACAGGGAAATAACCTGCTCCACCATCATCTCTCCCACAGGCTGCAAGAAAATCTCTGCTCCAGTGCTGCTCACCTTTTCCCCTTCCTTCTTGTCTGACCTGGCTGTTCACAGGGTTGTTTCTCACACCTTTTTCCTCGCTCTGCTGTGTCTATTGACCTTTCTTATATGCACTTTCATAGAGGCGCCACCAACTTGACTGAGGGGCTCGTCTGTGGGTGCAGTGGCTCCACTGTAGCCTCACCACTACCAGCACCTAGATACCTACATCCAATAAAATTATTTACTGACAAATAGTTTATTTCCATATATCAAAAAGGACAAAGAGCTTTACAAGCTTTGGTGTTGGAAGGGTCCATTCTAAGAAAACTGAACTCTACCACCATGCTTCAACCAGGTGGTATTCCTACAGGCAATCTGTAGATTGAAATAAAGACCCTGAAGAAACATTTTTATTTATTTAGAGAACAAAATGTATACAAAGTATAAAACCAGATTAGCATATTCATTGAGGAACTCTAAATTTAATACATAAATTCATTAGGGAAGCAATAAACATACTGTATAAATTAATTACTTTGTGGTTATCCTCATTAAATGCTACTTAATGAGTTAATAAGCTTGAAAAGCATCAAGAAATTGCTAAAGTACATGTACAGGATTTTTTTTTTCTTAAAAAGTGGCACGTCTAACCAAATGCTGCAGCTCTGGATATAAGCTAGTAATAATCATGCACAGTGGTCACTTTACCTTCTAGACCGTATTAACAAGTACCTTTTCCTACAGGATTTGAATTTGCCAGAAAAGTGCAGACTTTACAAAGTTTGACTGCAGAATGTACGCTCACTAAGGTTTAAGAACTACCTGCTCCTTAATTTTAAGAAGAAAACTTCTTATTTTTATTACAGGATGACTTCCAGCTTCCTGGGAAATATAAATCAGAAACATATATACACACATACATTCATACACACAGACAAACACATTAAAAAAAATAATATTGCTACATTTCAGAATTATACTCAGGCTTTTTTGGTCTTCCAGTGTTTGATGACGATAAACACATAACCACAGTCACAAATTAGGAAGAGGGAGAAGCCGTATCCAGCACCTATAAATACTTTTAACTTTTGCGGTGGTGTATGAGCACTCCAGCATTGACTGAGCTCTGTTATTAGCATGCTATGGAAGATTGAAGTGGTGGTCCCATTTGTCATGTCACAGGTATAGACTGCTTATGCTCTCATTTTCTGGAGCACAAAGGCTCAAAGTGCTGTTGGTCTGGGTCGTGATTCAAACAAAGCAAAAAAAGCCACACACACGATTTTCACTTGCTCCCTTCCCTTGCCATAATGAATAATTGAGAGAAGATGGCAAACTGCATCCCAGAGTACATTAGTTATATTGATATTATAAATATCTTTATTTTAAAGTAAAATGTAGCCTGAATGCATCTTTGACTGATGCAGCATCGGTACACAAACTAAGCATGGTTCAGTGAATGTATCAATACACAGTCCTCCCACCTTCCCAGGACATAAACCATTCACACGTTTCAGTGTGAAGGTACCAGTGCTACCTTGATAAAATATCTAAAGCAAGCTTTAACTATTACACGCACAAACAATTCCTTAGGTAACCTTGGGACATTAATCGAATTTTTGACCCCTTCAAATTGATTTTGTTAAGCCCTTAAAACTAACTTAGAGCAACAGAATCTAGTTTCCCTTTGTAGAAACAATAAACAGATAAAGAAAATAGTATTTTGAACAAAGACTGTTGGTCTTTTTAACGGATTCTCATTCCTTGGATTATGTTATTTTTTCCCCAAGAATACCTAGTCCCAGGAAATTATTGTGCTTAATTCCTGATTCTTTAAGAATCATGAGAAATACCTGCCAAATTTTGATACCAATAATTAAAAAAAAAGTTTTCAGCATCCTCCAGCATGACCAGTCCAAACAGGTAAGATCTCAGTATCGGTTGTCAGCACAAAAACCCTTTCGAAACTAAATCCAGAAGAAATCAGCTACCAAAGCAGCATCAAAGAATGCTACAGTATTAATCTTGCATCAGGTAAGCCACTCTGCATGGTTATGACAGTAGCATTAACTCCATAAATGAGAAAAAAAAAAAAAGAAAAAAAAAGAAAAAAAACAGAAAAAGGTACACTTCATAAGAAGAGACATGTACCGATACAGAACAGCTACCAGAAATTCTTTCCTTAAAAGTAAATAACCCTGTAGCCTGCTGTTTAAGCAAACCTTGAACTCTTTCAAAACCTAGTCATTCTGTAAACAGAACTGTGTCCATCAATCACACTAAGTCTTTAGACATTTTCAATTGATTTTGGTCACTTAAGACTAATTCACAAAGGATCTGAAAGCCAGAGCACAGTTAAATGCCATCTCAATGACTGGATAAAACCGTATCTTAAACAAATCAAGACATACTCATGCTACAAACAGGTCCTCAAGAGTTTTGTGCTGACACTTAGGCAAGAAGAGAGCTAACGAGAACTGCTGTGCTCTGCTCAGGACACTAACAAATTGACTTCAGATGATTTGTCATCAAGTCCCTGCAGGAAGATGCCACACCATTTAAGGGAGTGGGAGGGATTGAGAAGGGTGGGTCAAAACATAATCATCTACGGAAATCTTTGATCCCAGGCTAATTCCTGGGATAATAGTAAAAATGACACCAGAAACAACATTTAATATAGAATAAGTTTAACCATTTATCTCACTTATATATTGTTGAGGTTTTGATAAGCACTTTAACCTTCATTTATGTCTTTGTTTTCAGTAGTCCTGATAGTACTTTAAAAGAACCATTTTGAAAAGAAATTTAGATGTGGTTTGAAACAGAAGAACCACTATTGGTCACTGCCTGCATTTTCACAAAAACAGCCAGTGGAGACACAAAATGAAGGATGGGTGGTGTGGGTTGGCATTGGCTTTCTTTCTGTTTCCCTTTAACGTATCTTATCTTATTATCTCACTCCTGAACCATTATGTCTGTGGAAGAGAGGAAGAAAGGTCATCAGTAGCCAGTGGCAGCGCCAGCTGGGAGCTCGAAATGGCACTTGTAGTTTTCAGCTGTCAGATGTTGGCTGAAGCTTAACAAGTGCCAATATGAAACGATCTGCAAATCTGTAGCTTTTTTTAAACTAACAAGAATAAATGAAGGGTTTCGAGAGCAATTTGAAGTCTATTATATTATTACACATAAGTATTGGAAGTTATTCAGTCTCACTGGTTCCCGGGTTAGCTGAACTCCCACCCACATCCTCCACTTAAACACCCAAGCAAAAGAGCATGATCCACTCCCTGCTAAAATTCCCTGATCTCTTTTCTTTCTGATTGTTAAGTTCTTGTGAAAGTAGACAAGATAGATAAAATGAGACCAAATAACAGATGTCACTAATTTACTCTTACTAGTGGCATCCATGAATTGCCAATGTCTTACCAACAATGAATAAAGCTGAAAATGCTGAAACAGTATTACAAGGAAGATGTAGAAAGCAACACAGCTACACAAATATTTTATAGCCTCATCAACACAGGTCTTTGGGTCCAACCTCACATTTTATATACAAAACTGTATCTTTTGTGAACCGGACTGGCCTCTCTGAAGCAGCAGGCTTCGTATGAGAACTGCTGTGTTTGAACCAAGAAGGAATTCACACATGCGCACCCAGCCCATGAGCAGGACCAAAAAAAAAAAGTAAACAGCTTCCTCCATAACTGCAAGTTCAGCAAATACACTGCAACAGCAGCCACAACATTGCTGTCCCTCCTTTCTGAGGTCAGCTAACATTTAAGCATAGATAGAGGAAGACACCCGGGCCCATCCTCAGCCATTCCAAAATGTTTATCAGCATGAATAGCTCTTTTGGAATGTGCAGAGCCAGCCTACCAGTGCCCCAGCAGCCCACCACCTCACACCGGCCACTCAAATACCCTCCTCCCCAGTGCAAGAGAGGACGCTGCACTCAATCAAGAGCCAAGGGCAAGTGACAAAAGGGCACATGGTACTTGTCTTCGGCTGCATGCACATTTCTTTGATCTCTAGACCCAACAAACCAGTGCAAACACCTACAGCATGCTGCTTGGCCCATCACCCTCATCGTGCATCACAAATCTGGGAGGCCAAATTTACCTGCCACGTGTGTCACCATATTTCATGAAAGGGTATGGCTGTGCCCATGCTCAGTTGCATGACTTTACAGATCTGCAGACAACCTGAACAGAAAAATTTGCTTTGTTCCTTAAATGTAGATGAACACTACCCTTCCCCTCCTATGCTCCAAGGGTGCAATGTGTTCTATGGCCCTTGCTCTTGGATGGCTGAGAAATTCTGTTGTACTAACTGGCACCGAACTGACTTTTTAAAAATCCTATGCATTTTATTTAAATTACAGTCTTTAAAATCTTAAGATCTAGCTAGTCTAATGATGGCTTACTATACAGAGCAGAAAAATAGAAGTGGAATGTGTTCTTAGCTAATGAAACTCCTCTGACTTAAATTATATTTGCTATCTCGTTTGTCCCTGTGGACACTACCTAATTTCCCCCGGTCTTCTCTCATCTGATAGACAGAAAGTTTTTTGGGAGCAGGGACTGTTATTTATTGTATGTCTGTGCAGGACCTAGGCCACCAAAGCCCAAAGGCTTTGAAATGCTACTGCTTTTCAATGTCCTCATCAAATAACAAGGCCATTTGACTGCTCTTTCTGGCAGACATGACTTGCAGTGGTTATATTTAAAACTAATAATTAGGAGAAAGTTTGAAAGTGGCATCTTCCATTCTTGGAAAACTATACCAAGAATGTAGTAAAACCACCTCATTCTGCCTTTTTGCACTGTTGGTAGCTAGATTAATCATTGTTCAGGTATTCAGGTTGACTAGAACCCGACTTAGAATCATAGAATCATATGGGGTTGGAAGGGACCTCTGGAGATCATCTAGTCCAACCCTCCTGCCAAAGCAGGTCTACCTAGAGCAGGTTGCACAGGAACTTGTCCAGGTGGGTTTTGAATGTCTCCAGAGAAGGA
>JAOXNO010000001.1:149839551-149878065 GCA_028565335.1 Limnodromus scolopaceus
TGGAGTCACCATCCCTGGCTGTGTTTAAGGGCCGTTTAGATGCAGTGCTAAGGGACATGGTGTAGGGGATGACTTTGGAGAGTAGGGTAGATGGTTGGACTCGATGATCCCAAGGGTCTCTTCCAACCTGGACAATTCTATGATTCTATGAGTGTTGTAGTAATGTAAGGCAGAAGGTATCTGCATTTAGCTTTAGTTCAATTACAGTGTGGATCCATTTATTTTAATTTCTTCATGAATTACTTTCAGAAACTGGTATTTTGAGAGGAACCTTTTATTCATTGGAATCCAAACTAGTTCCTTAATACTGCCAGTTCAAAACCACATTTTGTCAGGAAGGGCTTTCTCAAGAGAAGACCATGCAACAATGCAATCAGTGAACTGTAGTAAATAATAATGTGCCCATCCTTATCTTGCCAGAGTTGTTAAACGGACAGTGGATGTATTCCTCACTACTCCAATGAGGATTAAACCTCAGCCTGAATAATGCAGAACTCACAAACTGAATATGTGCTTCTGACACACCAAGCAAATGTCCCATGTACTTCTTGCTCTCCATGGGTCAACCGGCTAATCTTTTACTTCACTGCTCTCACTCTTTTCAAAGGTTTTGTTTACATCCTGGTGAGAAAAAGGAGTGTTTCTAATGTCTACAGAAGTCTGTAGGATGGAATTTTAATTTATTGGGCCTCCCAGAAATGCTGAATCTTTAAAAATGTGTTCATGATATTAATTTTCTTATATATTTTCATCAGTATAATACAGGTTATAAATGCTTTCAGACCAAAAAGTCATGATTGTAATTTTTAGAAATTTAACTCTGATCTCACTTGCCACAGAAGTTTACATTTTATGACTAATAATTGTATTATTTTGGAATGAAAATATCATACTGTGTTACAAACATGAGTCCTTATCAAGCAGCTTACTCAGCAAAAGAAATCTATCTGAAACTATTGGCTCTATCTATGCTCTCCTGCTACATGGCATGTGGCAGCGCTCTGCAGGTCACATTCCTGAAATGTTTACATTGCTTAGTTTGGGACTTTTTCTGGGCCATTCCCTTGGAAAAACATGGGGCAAATGCCAAAAATATATAAGCATTAAAATGCTCTTACATAGTCCAGGCAAACTGTATCACTACTGTGTCCCAAGTACTTTAGCACAGACTCCCCAAAGCCATTTTCAATGACTGTTCTGAGGCAGTGACAGCTGAGTGGAACAGCTGGAGAAAACCAAATGAGGATCCATGAAACAAAATTAAAATGATGAAAAAATTGCGATGGTCTTGGGAAGAGATGTGTGAGGTGTAGCTGTGAGGTATTTCAGAGGAACTTGACAACTTGTGCATGAGCATAAGTGAAGGCAGAAGAGAACAAAGGGGAGCAGGAGGAAGAAAGGGAGGGCTAGAGAACAAAAAGAGTTTTATCCCTGAAGTTATCTCCAGAGAAGGTGATGATGATATGTAACTTTAGGCCTACACTCATATCTTGGATGAGCAGATGAGGAGCTCATCATTCAGGGCCACAGCATCAACCCTGCCAAATCTTGCTGCTTCCACAAACAACCCACGTTCTACAGAGTTAAACCTGAGCACAGTGCCTTCAGTCATCTGTGATATTCCTTCACTCCACTGGCTGTTTCCATTGGTTGTTGATCAATATCCATTAAGGAGACTGCCTAAACTTTGCCCATCGTTTAAGCTCAATATCTGCTGGGTATTCACAGTTTGTTAGTAAGAAGAAACTGGTTTTACAAGAGCTTCATGGAGCTACTGGAATGGAATGGATGGAATTACTACATTCAGCAAAAGAAAATAATTGATCTTCTGGATCCAGTGTCCTCTGGATTGGGCTAAAGGACTGGAAACAGAGGTGTTTCTTGTAGAAACTTCGTAGGCTGACCTACCTATACCATGGCTTCAGGAAGGTATTTAGGTACATCTGGCCTGAATAGACTGAGTGATACTTAGGAGTGCCAGAAATTATTTAGTCAAATGAATCTCACCTGAGATTTGTTTAGGAAAAGAAAACTATTTTTTCAATGGAGAGATAGCCCGATTTTTGTCCAAACATGAAAGTTAAATTTGACTTAATTTCTGATAATTATTGGGTTTTAACATTGATTAATTGAAAACTTCTTTCAAAAATAAATTCTTTGTTAACCACTTCAACATTCATTAGGAAAGAATGAAACATTTTTCTGGTAAGTTTTGGTTCCTGAAATTCTCTGTCTATCACTAGCAAAACTCATATTTTACCTGTCATCTTGGACAAGAGAATGCTTTTTACTTCAATTTTTACTTTAAATACAAATGGAGCATATTCTTGTTTAAACTGAGATTTACGTACAGAAAACTTTAAACCAAGGGAGCTGACAGATTTCTCAGGTGATTTAACCAACCAGTTAGGCATGATAAAATATGACCTTTCCACTGGTTTAACCAGATCTCTGACTTTGCAGGCAGCAAAATAGTCCCCGTTCAAATGTCTCAGTAGAGGAATTAAAACAGTAGTGGCAAGGCTTGGAAGTTCACACATTGATTTAGTTATACTTTTACACACGTACAAAATTCAGTACTTGTTTTTAAAGCAATACAGATAGATAAAGGTGGATACTATACTTCAGTGTGGCAGTGTTGAAGTTTAAATTGGCAAATCAATATTCACTTGAATGGTATGACTCAAATCAAATCATCTTAACTTACAAATTTAGAAGGAGTTATTGGAACCAGTGAAGAAAACATTAATGAAAAAATATGAAGACTTGTCGTCATTTTAGCTCAACAGACTAATGACTACCTTCACTGTATACAGGGACCAAGCAAACACTGATTTTATCAGTAGTAGTCATTGCAGATTCCACCGCCACAGCTCAGGTATTCACGATCCCTTTGATGAAAGAGCTGTTTCCTAGCAAGCAACAAGTACAGGGTTTAGGTTAAGCCAGGTTGTCTTGTGCACAAGAAATTGCCTCAATTTACTTTAAATAAAAGGTAGAAGCTCTTGGCACTGTGTTTCCAATCCTCTGCTTATTATGATAGCCTTGACAAAATGACCCAGGAACAGAGACCTAGGGCACTTCCCCTTGTACCAGCAGAGTAGAGGGTGTCCATCTGAGATTATACAGCACAGCGTACGCAATAACACTAATGAATCTTTCCATTCATCTCAGTGAGATGCTATTTCAAATACATGATGCCATCATTGTTATTTCAATGAAAAAGTGCTGAGGCATTAATTTGGTTATATACAGTTATGCTACTTGTTGTGGGGTCTTGCTCTAGTTGTTGATGAGTTTTGCCCAAAGAGGACCAGATAAATCCTTCCCCTGCCTAAGAAGAACTGAGCATTAAGCAACCAATGAAGCATCTGAGTCTCATACAAAGTTAAAATGACTGTAGGGATCTCAGAAGTTAAGTTCAAAATCTGTGGGTCAGAAGTCAGCCTAAAAAGTATGGTGACATATTGAATGTCTTCACTGTCCCCTAAAAGAAGGATTTATTATACACAGAATGTAATTTCTGTGCGTAGCTTGGACAATGCTGCCTCCTTCCAAATTAGCTTCTGAAGCAAACTTCATGAGTTAACGTGCTTTTGAGGATTTTCTTCTGAAATAACTTCAGTATAGCTTTTCAAACTCTACAGCAAAAGATTCTTGGCATCCTTGACCATAGTTGAGCTGGTGAGTTCTCCACTTCAGATATAGAACGGACCCTCAAAGCAGGAGTATATAAATAAATAAAAACAAGTAAATAAAATAAGATAAAAGAACAGGTGAAAGAGTAATGTGCCAACAGGTGAGAAATGGGTATTTTAAATGGCAATCTATGCCTTCCAGACATCCCGCATTTATTTCAGGAAGACTTTATTTGATCACAGGAAATTTGTTAGACCTGATGGCTGGTGTTCCAGGACTGACAGGTTTCTTAAAAAAAGATCAGACTGTGAAACAAGGGACACAGAACATAGAAGTTACTTAGCTACTTTGAAAAATATGAGTCAGAAGTAGTCTGCATTGCTATTTGCACTTTAGTACAATAGCCTACTCTTTTAAGTGCCAACTTGCACAAATGGCAATCGTATTGAAACTAGTTATGATAAAACAGAACGACACTAGCTGAGAAAAAAATGTGTGGAAAATTACAAGTTTGGGTGTTTACATTTGGACACCTCTGTCCATAAATAAAGTAGAAAATAAGTCTGTGTGTCCAGGTAGGAATTTTAAAAGGCTCTGTCAAAAGTATGGGAGAAGTATGTCTTGGAATAAGGTCCACAGCCTTAATCCATTTATCGTGATCTATTGGAATGAGTTGTGGAATATCACAACCTCCTGGTTTAGATGTAACCTTAAGCACAAAGAGAAGACTCTCAGCTTTCAAGAGGAGTAAGCTGTCTAGCTCTAAGTTTACACAAAGGCCTAATTAGGAAACCCTGGTTTGTAGGCCATGTCTGGTCGTGACACTATATTATGCTGTCTGGACAGATTAGAGTATGGATTGAAATACTGATTCTTTTAGGTCTGACTAAAGGTTAATACCAGCAAATTTAGTTATAAAGGTAAAGAACCAGAAAATTTTATACAGACCTGTAACTGATTGGGAGTCCTTTGCCACCACATAAATGCCTCCCACTACTGTACATGAGTCATGAAGTTCATATACAAAAGAATTACAGAAGGTATCAAGGTTTCTAGGTTATATGCAAATCCAGGTAGGATTTGTCGCTTTCTACAGTTTGATCCTGTTCCCCCCACAATCAAAAACAAATGCCCAGTTTTGTGCTACCACATTAATAACAGAATATCTGTAAAACATGTGCAGTGAAAATCCTATTCAAACTTTAGATGTATATAATAGAAGCTGTAAAGATACTTGGGGAGCAAACAGTTTGTATTTTACAATACTAACTATTGAAAATGCTGAAGAATGAAGTAACTTCAGGTGAATAAATAGGAAAAATTACTAAATTATTTTTCCTTAAGTAAGTTCACTTGTAATTCTGAGATATGAGAGGGAAAAAATGGAGTGCCAGACTCATGCCTTTACTGTTTACTCCAGAATTATGCTAGACAAATATGACATTCTAATCTTTTTCTTAGCCATATTAAAGAAACTAAATATGTGTATCTATCAAATATATGTACCTATATATCTCCAGGGACCTGGTGAGGTGAAAGGGTTAAACCATGTTTAACCAGAATGTATACTTAGTGTTCTTTATCTCCCTGGAACTTGTTAGTACTTTGAGGACCAATTCACTAAGAATGAATAATACCATGAATGACATCAGCTTCCGCCAACATGCAAGAGGTTACTATGGTAATGGAGAAAGTTTTTCACAGTACAAAACAAGTACCATACTTGATATATTAGCCAGCCAAAGAAAGCAGTCACATATAAACTACAGCATCTTTCTAATGAATAGCCATTTATGCAGCGTGCATGTTAGCAATTCTGCTGAGTTCCTCTGAACATCAAACTGTTGGCAGTTATATTGAAAAACTTGGCAGATTTACAAAAGTGTTAACATTTTGTTTTCAGCAGCTTGTTTTTTTTCTTTTGGAGCCCATATCTTCAGCATATTCACAGAGTCTTTAGCCAATGCCAACCAGGAAGGTCTCCGATGTGAGCTTAAATGTACTGTATATGCACACTGAGAAGGCAGGATGTCCAAGCCATGAAAGTGACTCAAAATAGACTTTTTTTTTTTTTTTTCATTTGTGGCAGAAGAACAGATGGCTTCTTTGTTAGGTGACACTTTCTTTTTTATTTGCTCGCCACCTTTTCCATAAGAGTTTAATCCACAAAACAATGCAGCATATTTACTACAATACAGAAGCCAGAAAATCTTGAAACCTTAAAATCGTATCAGTGCACATATATACGTGTGTGTGTGTGTGTTTATTTCTTTACTGGATCAAAGCCAGCACCAAAACAAACCATATCAATATCCTCTTGTGACAAAAAAAAAAATTAAAAAAAACCCCCCACATTCAAAATAGAGGCAAGATATTATTTCCTTGCTCCTTCGATTTCTCAAAAGAAAATCAGTGATGACTTCATTTGGATGTGGTCCTATCAACTCTCCTTTCTCTATTGCAGGGGGTGCTGAGAGATGGGGGAAAGAGGAAATCTGAGAGTTACAGACCATGGATTCTAAGAGTCTGCTGCAGATAACTCTGGGGTTTGTTACTCATGTAGATTATTGTAAACCTTGTGCCAAAGGACTTGGATAACAACTGAAGAGATCTTCTTCAAGGCACTTCTTCTATGCTTCTTCACTGCATTTCCCTTGCCAAAGACAAAGGAGTGAATAAAAACCAAAGGAATATCTTTAGACTAAATGAACTTTCATACAATAAAACATTCCTGCATTCCAGAAAAAAAGGAGTAACTGTTCTTGAATTCTGTCTTCTGCCACCTATGTAGTACATTTTGGCTGTAGAAGCTGCCAGATATATGTATTTAAAATGCTGCCAAAATGAAACTTCACTTTCCAAGTCTTTCTGTGTATGATCATCCCATCATTCAGCCTGCCATTGTTTTCATAGGCATGAAAGATTTTTCCAATTCCACATCTGCATTTCTCATCAGCCATTCAAGTAAGATATTAAAATGGATTTTAAGTATAAACCACCATTGATCTGAAGGTTTTTTTTTTTGATATAAATT
Source organism: Limnodromus scolopaceus (assembly GCA_028565335.1). Taxonomy (NCBI): domain Eukaryota; kingdom Metazoa; phylum Chordata; class Aves; order Charadriiformes; family Scolopacidae; genus Limnodromus; species Limnodromus scolopaceus. The sequence continues at coordinate 149,846,225 of JAOXNO010000001.1, forward strand.
AATGTCTTCCTAATGTCAGAGTCAGAAGAATATTTTCTATTATAAAATTTGATTCCTGTCAGCTCTGTATTTTCTGCCACAGAATTTTCTAAGGCACGTTCTATACTAGATATCTGAACTACATATTTTGAGGCTTTTTTTTGGTAGTATTTTCACAGTTTAGTTTCTTCTCTGTTGTCTCATCTGTTACAATATAGTCAGTACAGTGATTGTGATTAGGTCTTTTTTCTTTCAAATATTGACAAAAGGAAAAATTTCTCCTTTTTGTTTGAAATCCTGTTCCTTTTTTTTTTTTTTTTACAGCTTTGCTTTATAATTTCTAAGATATTTCACACTTAGTTGCCGTTCTGTAAGTGCAAAGCTGTGGCAATTTGAAGTCTTTGGAAATGGAGGAAGCAGCAGCACATGTTATGTGTGTTGACCTGAGACCTGCAGCCCAACCAGCCTCAATGGGATAGCACAACACCGGGAGTAGAGCACAGCCCATTTTCCAGAGCATGAGTGGTCTCTGTTATGTTGGCAGCACATTTGTGAGCTAGGGCTAGGTATTTTTAGGTGCTGCAATAAAAATCACAGAAGATTATTTGGGAAGTACTTTTCCATACAACTCATGCAACTAACCTGTATTTTAACAAATGGGGTTTTTTGTGACACCTTTTGTGTCTCAGGCAGGAGCAAAATCAGGTTTCTACTTTATAGCAAGTTGTTTAATGCCCCTGTGATAACATAATCTCAAAAAGAGCAGAAGTTTTCACTGAAGAAAAGAAAAATACAACAGTGCTTATTAAAGTACTGAAAGTACAGCCACCACATAGTATACCTGAGAGGACCTGATCTGCCCTTTTACGAAATGGAGCTTGTTAGGTCTGGACTCTTAAAAGTGTTTAGATATCCATCTTCTTTTAAGTGTACACTGGCCTTAGTTGTGATATTCAGCTGCTGTCCCACAGGCACCTAACTAACTAGGAGGATTTAGACCGCTTTCAAACTACTTACCACTTACATTAATCATTGAGCTTATTTCTTTCACTTGGATGTAAGGGAAGCAGCACCTCACAGCCTTGGGGTGTAGGCATTGAACACTCCTTCTGTGTCCTAAATGCTCTCCTGGTTGTGAGGTTAAGAAGCTGGAGCAGATGAACTGATCCCAACCTTGGATCTACAAGTTCTTCACACTGATACCAATTTCAGTGGGATTTCTGTTGAGCTGCAAGCTGCATTTTATTGACAAGACAAAATCAAGACACGAAATTTTATGCTCTGCTTCACAAGTTTCAGTAGGCTACATACAAAAATTTACAACTGATGAATAGAGTACCTGGCACTGAAAATAATTATTCACCAAGAGTTGTCACACACCATTATGAAAGATAAGTTATTTTATCATTTTCCTATTCTTTGAAGAATGTTGACAGTAATTTTAGTTTCATTTGGCAGCAATTTGATTTCTTTGTTGTATTTATACAGAACAAAACAAAATGGACTGAAATAATAACTCAAGCTTAAAGACTGTTCCAATGAAGAATACAAAGAATTCCTCATGCTCCATCATTCTTCCCTGCCGTGCTGGTTATCTATCATTGGCACTATTTGTAATAGCTGGTTTTCTGGCTTAAAGCCTAAAATGTAATCTTCTCTACTTTGTTTAAAATCAAAGATAGACCTCATTTTTTTTTCAGATTTATCTAAGTTAGGTCCACTGCAAAAATGAAAGTGTTTCACATTTTCTACATCCCATTGTTTAGGACTGTTGCAGTTAAAAAAAATATACAAAAATATATATGCAGATAGCTGTATTTTTTAAAAAAGTATTGAAATACTGTCTGATATATAGACAATTGTAATTATACTACCAAGAGCTACCATAACATTTTATAGCATTTAACAAGACAAGTTCAAAACAGCGTGACTCTGCCTCTACTCTAACAGAATGCAAATGAATGAGCAGAGGAAGTAATAGTATCAAATACCACATCATTTTTCTTGTTCTCTCATCAGCTTTGCCAACATGAATTATTTATGTTGGCTGAGCAAGTAGAATCAGTCTCATTCACAACTACGCACAGGTGACAAAATGTAACAGTGATAATAATGATAATCTCTTATTGCCCTCGGTTATTTTTCTACTACCGCTTCCAGTTATGAACCCACATTTTTGAGTCTGCTCTTGCTTCATTTCCATAGTATAAGACATCTGGTCTGGAAAAGTGGCTTAGTAGATTTTTTGGGTGCTGGGAATCCTGGGGCAGTTTTGAATTTGGCCAGTTGAGGCCACCACAATTTTCTCATCCCTCAACTTTCTCACACACCTACCAAAACAGTCCATTGATGACTACAGGATTTGATGTAACATGGACACTGCTCTAAGCTAACTAGGGAAGTGATTATCCTAGGCCTGGAATTTCAGAGATGATTTTGAGTCGTCTTTGACTCCCCTTATCCTGCTCTAGCTATTATCCTTCACCTGCAAGCAGCTGATTTACATCTGCTGTTCGGATGCTTAAGACCCTACCATTGCATTAAAGACCTCAAAATCACAACACATTCACAACCTATTTCACTCAAGTCTGTTATATTATCTCTGTATCTCACTCCTTCTGCTCACAGTCACTTCTTTCCACCCTAACGCAAGAAGTGCAACTATATATTTAAGACATACACACAAATGCATACAGACCTCAAATGTTGTTGTCTTGTTTCTGAATCCACTTTTCTACTTGAAGCGCTTCACAAATGAGGTGACTTGACATTAGATGAACAAGATGTCATGTAAGTGAATAGCTGGAGAGAAGGAGAGACAACAGACGCTGGCTGTGAAATCTCACAGTATTTCACACAGAGTTCGTGCTTCCAGCAGAAGACAAATCATTGTGTATTAGAGCATCAGAGAGGAAAGCAAAGATGAATGTGGAAATCAGTTTCTGAATGTGTCTTGAGACATGTGCTTATCTTATAAGTAGCGCACAGCAGGCTAGATGGATACGTTCTGCAACTGCTAGGCAGAGAGCAGAGCTTTGAATGGACTCCAAAGTGGGAATCTTGAAAGTTGGCACTTGGGTGTTCAACAGAGCAGAGTTTAAAGAAAATGCAAAAGGCAGACCAGAGAGGAAAAAAGACAAACAAGGTGGTGTAGAAGTGGTGGTGGGAAAAGAGCTGGAGAAGAAAGATGGCTGGGAAGGAGAAAGGGACCTGCCTTTCTCACGAACAATCAGGAGATAAATCCTAGTCTTTCTATCCTAACTTTAAGTCTTGCTTATTAGTTTTAAAATAATTGTCCTTATACCACTTCACAATGTCCCATTGGAAGTGGCCATTCCTAGTCAAAATTTTCATGAGACCTGTATCTTGTTTGTCCGTTTCCACTCTACTTGAATTTTGAGATATTCTTGACCAGGTTTCTCTTTTTATTTGTAGAGTTGCCTTGGGCTGCCAAATGACACCTACAAAACAGGAGCAATCTGGCGCTGAAGCTTTTAAAGCATGTCCTTTCTGATTTACTTATTACATTTACTTTTACATTTTGCTGCAACAAAATGGCAGATTGTTTGGTCAGGAATAAAAAGCAGCTTTAGTAAGCAAATAACAGGGGACTTGGAAGCCACATCCCACATGGCTGTCTGAGTGCCAGCAAAGAGCTTGCTGCCACATGGTACACCATCTTTGCCCTAGTCTGACTTTTAAATAGGATTTATTTGCCAACTTCCAGGTTATAATGAAACAAGTAGGAAAGCATGCTCTTGTTTTAGTATTTGAGATTTAAGCTCAAGCAATAACAGAAAAGCCTAGTCTATGATTCTCTCTCCACCCCCTGCCCCCCAGGTATAAGAGAGAGAGAGAAAGAGAATTGACAAAACTGACAAAAATACCCAGAAGAGACATAATTCTGAATATATCCCTGCTGGCTTATATCTCCAGAAAAATTCCCCTGGTTAGCTAGCTGGGATTGGATTGGAACGTTTTGAAAAAACGATGTTTCACTCTAGTAGATAAAGCAAAATATCGGAGAAAAAGTCAATTTTGACATGACTTTTTTCCCCCTTATTTTCCTACTTGTAAAGAGATTTTAAGGTTTCCCTGTCTGTGAATTTTCCCATTCAAATGAAAGCAAGAATTTTGTGGTTTGAGGCCTGGTTCTGTGAGACCCAGCTTCAATACTTCCTTTGGCTGAGGGAATTTAAATTTGTATTTGCAATTGAGGATCCAAATCATTAGAATGATGTCCATTCTTTCTATGTTGAAACTGTTTCTCTTTCTTTTTTCTCAGAGTGATTGGTGCTTCAGACTCACAAAATCTCCTTGTTCCACTGACCACCTCTGACTACTGAAAATTGCATCAGGAATGGTGGTTCTTGTTAGAAATGGAAGGGTTAATGTGGCCTTGCCTTCCATAAAATGATTGAGCTTGACAGCATGGCTCACGAGATCACACGATCTAACCTCAGAAGTTAATCAACCACATAACTAACTGCTGCCAAGTCCATGCCAGTTAGGATTGCATACATTCATGTCAAGAGGGTATCTGTGTGTTCCCATCTGGAACAGTTACTTACACATTTACACCTAATTCAGATGAACCTCAACAATAACAACAGGCTAAAATCAAGGGTAAATTTAAAAAAACAGTTTTAAGCACTTGGGGGTTACAGGAGGAGTCTGCCATACACCACAGTTGAAGGAAAAGAAAGGAAAGCAGGAAGCCAAGCTGAACGTGTCCCAAAGAGGGGGTAAAAGAGACCAGGACAAAACACTTGTTGGGGATGATTTTTAGCAGCTGGTTTCTACTTTCAGAATAGCCCAGAGTACTGCTTGCAAGAACCTTAAAATGAGAGGGAACATATTTATTCTGATAATACATTTCTCAGATTTGTCACAGGGACATTCTGAGCTCTAAACCTATACAAACCTATTCAGGCAGGTATCTGTGCCTAGCTATAAAAATCCAACATTGCTGTATACTCTGCATAGGTTTCTCACACTTCCTATGGCATATGCGTCCACACAGGAAGGTGTGAAGGGCAGGGATTACAGTCACTTCCTGAAGGTCTGCATCTGAAGAACTAACAACTTGGCTGTGCTGTTAAGGATGTTATAAAACACTGTGCTCGCTACTGCTTCCTTAGTTGTACAACGAAGCTGAAAAATCCAACAAAGCTGGAAAAAAACATTACATGCTTGGGTGTTAGAGGCTGGCTTTGCAAGTAAGGCAGTAGAGTACATCTCAAAGTTTGGTTTACATTCCAAGTTCTGTTACAGGTTCTGCAAGATCAAGTCGTTTCACCACTCTGCCTTATGTCTCCATGAGATGTGTAAAAGTTAGAAAATGGAATATTCATTACTGAGCCTCTTTTTTTTTTTTACACCACTGAACACTGCTACTATATGTATAGCCAACTATTACGTGCACATAAAAAGGGATATACTTGTCCTACCAGAACATTAGTGTCTGATTATACCCTCTGGGGCTACTGCATTCCAAACAATTAATCAGATCCATAGTATCCAAATTGGTCAGGAAAGCTACAGACATTAAAAATGGGAGGTTTTTGGCCTGCAAGCAAGCAGAGGTCAACATGAACTCGGGAGACCTGTCAGCAGGCCACCCATTAACAAGGATTTCACCATTAATTATTTCCTCTCAATGCAAGACTGGTACAAGAAATAAAGAGTGGCTAACGGGGTTTAATGAGTTTATTTCATAAATGTAGATAAACTATTTCAGTTTGTGCTGTATTTGCACGTATTTTAAATAATTAAAAAATTAAGTTGAAAATATCAGTTGGAAAATAAAAGGGTATATAGAAAAATAATTTAAACATACAGAGATTTGATAGAATAGTAACAGAGATTTAAGACACTGACGTTCCATATTAACACGTCTTCATTGTATTAACAGTGCTAAAATGAATAGCTGTGCTATTTGTAGTGGCTTTAACGAAAAAGAATGATCATGTTAGCTCAGTCCCTGTGAATAATGTATGAGGTTGAATTCAACTTATTCACCTCATCTTGCATTCAGTCTAAAACCCCCACAAAATAAAAGGCTATATTTAGCATAAGTAACAATTTCTTGTTTTAACTTCCATATCATTACTTCTGCACAGTTAGAGATTGGTTGGAAAATTGCATATAGAGTAGTTTTCCATTTATTAGAATTTTCAGATGCAGTCTCAGTGTCAGATGGAGGCCAGTCTGGGAGTTTTTCTATTTTTCCCATTTAAATCTTTTAGGCACTCAATGCATTTTTAATAGGCCATAGAAGAATCAATTAAATCTTGTTATTTGGACGCATTACAGGGTTATGCTCTTGTGGGTATCTAGCTAGTGTTAATTAACCAAGGAAGAAAGTATTTTGCGCTTTAAAATGGTGTAAAATGCTATGTTCACAAATTAGGATCTCACACAGTTTAGAACTGAAAAGACTTATTAATAATAGCAATGCATTCATGAGTTATGATTTCCAGCTGAAGAAAGTTATGTGGAAAAGACGACTTCATTATCACCTCTATTTAAATCAACCTATTTTCACCCTTTGATTCTCTTAAAGAAAACTATACTTTATAATCACTTTGAAAACCTTAACTACCTAGGACAGTAATGACCTTGAAGATACAAAAAGTCACCATTCTCCCATAGCAGGCAGAAAGGTTCCTGAGGAAAATACCATGAGGCTCCGAGGAATCTTCCTAGCCCTGCTTATACTTGAAAAATCTACCAGTCCCAATTGGGCTGACAATGAAACTATGTCCAAAGAAAACAGGGAAGATGGACAGTAGTGGAACAGAAGACCGTCAGATCATTTCATTCATACTGCTGTTTATAATTTTCCCAATCAACAGTGAAGGAGGGCAACAGTGGAATTCTGTCATTCGGCCACATTGAGAAAATAGGGTTTACTAGAATTGCTGATGGTCACTTTTGGCTGCAATGAGATTTAACAGTAGTAACAGAGTAGAGAGGCATTTTCATAGCGAACAGGGAGATACAGGGGACAGGGACAGGGGGAGAACAATAAGCAAGGCAAATGGAGCTGAGAGATGATGAGAACAGACTTAACGAAGGAAAATTGCAGGATGACATCCCCACCTCCCCCCTGCTACCCGCTTTCCCACTGCTGAGGAACAGCAACTTCTTACTCAACTACACCTCCTGGAGAGAAACAGGAGGTTTACACATCTTTTATCAATCTATCTCCTGACGAATGTATTCCAGGCATGGTGCTTTAAATTTCCTGTGTGAAAGTCCCTGCGCAGCCAGAGGTTATTTGCCTTAGTCCTGCTACACCAATGTCTGCCTAGAAAAAAAAGATATTATCCCTTTCTCACAGTGGCCATCACAAACAGTACTCTGGTGTTTTAACATTGGTCACAGGAGTACTGCAGGGCAATGTAGGCCTGAACAGCCAAATGAGGAGAGTAAAACCCAGAGAACAATGCAATAAAAGGGCTCTGTGGTCCTTAAAAGAAGGAGGACAGTTGGTATATAGTTTAACATTTTTTGAAGATATTATAGTGATTGATAATGATGTAATTAAATGCTGTACATGGTGCACGGTAGCACTCCCTTGACATTGCACCAAGTGACAAAGCCATTTTCAGTTTGCTGATGCTGTTTTAACATTTTATGCAGCTACTTACTTTGCTTGTTGCTTTAGGCAGGCTGTATTATATAAAAAAACCCAGTTCCTTCAAGGCAAAGTTTAAGGCAGTGAATAGTTGTTAGCAGTGGAATTTAGTTCAGAAGATATTCAACAATTATTTTTTTTCTTTGAAATTTATGTTTGGATTCAGTCTTCAGGCACTCCTGTTTCTCAGTACAGCCTTTGGAAAGTCCAGGAAAGATCCATTTTGGCTGAGTGCTATCATAAAAGAGTTTCCCTTCGTGCTAATATGATGACTTTCTTCTTGTCTTGCTGTTACAGAAGAACAACAGTAGTTTCCTGCAACAACTAACATTCATTAAGGGATCCTATCATTCATCAAGCACAAACACAAACACAAACAATTTGCTAAGCCAAGCCCTGTCTACAGGAACAAATACATCCTCTGTATTTCTAAGGAGGCAGAGCACACGTTGTCACGTCTCAATAAGGAACTGGATAAATATTGTAAAATATTGTTTCGGTAGAGCAGATGTTCCAACCATATTGACACCTACTAACAAACTCAGACCCCCTGGGGCAAGAAACTTTATTTACAATGGAATTGAATTATCTCTGAATGTGCGAGTAACATGCTACCTAAGGCAAAGAATAAGATTATTTTACATTTTTAAAAACACTAAACCAAACCCAAGTACAGACTCACAATTCCCATGTCCTTGTACATCAGTTTCAGAAAACCAGAAACTGTCTACTAGTTGTTAAACTAATTTTTATTTTGTGAATAATAAGCTGATTAAGCATAGAAAAAGAATACAAATTGCAAGCATTTTAAATTTTTTTAAAGCTATTGTTCTTTTTCTAGATATGTGGACCAAGTCTGATCTCAGCACTTTGTTTCGATTACCACATAGACTGTCATCTGAAAAGAAGCTCCAACAGAGGACAAAATAAGGTCTATCTAACCTTAATGGCATGTGTATTTTATTTCATATTAGGGATCAGCACAAGATTGCCCCAGGAGATTTCTCAGGACTTTTCTAAAAGATGATTTCCTAAGAATAGTTGCAGTAATGTTATGCTATCATCTGCATTTCAGCCTGCTGTCTTTTAAAAAAGGACTCTTAGAATCACTTGGAAAGATTATTAGCATGAAACTGTTGGGATAGAGAAGGTGCGAAATTTTATATCAACTCCATGAGCACAGAGCCTACACTGCTGCTGAATCAGATTTTTGTGGCTTTCTTTTCCAAATACACAGACAGTTTACAGATTATAAAGATGAAAACAGAGAGTTATTTTATACAGAGAGGAAGTAATAGGGAGTTTGAGCATTCTTATCCCATAAATACAGCACAACTCTTAGTGAGATCTAATTATTAGAAAAAGAAGCAGACGATATACATAAAGTGATGACACTAAAAACAATGAGATGACAGAAAGGGTAAGCGAAATGTCAGTCTCAATCTAGAGAGTCAAAATGACACATCCAACATAAAATCCCCTAAATATTTTGTTTTTATGAAGATAATAAAGCCTAGAGAAAAATAAAGGCCATATAAATAAAGTTTAGAGGCATCAATTCCCTGTTAAAATATTAAAGACAGCTCATGTACTGAACATTAATTTATTTTACTGGAAAGTCTATCCCTGATTCCTATATTCTGCAGACTAATCTGTTCATCCTGACAGTGAGCTACCCACAGCTACCACAACAGCTAAGAATATCTAAATTTATTTATTTATTGCATAGCAGAAAAAAACCCCTGCGAAATCATATCTTCCCAGTAAGTGCCCTATTTATACCTCTTTAATCTTCAATTGAAATTCCTACAAGAGTTCAAAAACAAGACAGAAACTGTCTTTATAGAAGAACTCACCAGAAGCTGTATTAATAAGCATTTTGGCATATTAGATTCTACATTAAGAGTATTTATGGCATTCAAACAATCTCACTGCCATCAAGCCTTTGGCTGTCAAAGAAAAAGATCCTGCATAAGGCAGATAAGCTCCACCAAGGCCCTTATTTGTAAACATAGTGCAGCTGCCAAGTGCCTCAGAATACTCTTAAGTTACCTGATCACGTAGTTGGGAGCAGACTGTAGAACAGACTTTGTCAGCTTGCAAACAGAACGCGTGTCTCCCGATCTGCAACAGATCTTTCAAGTATTAAAAATGGATAAAGATAAGGTGCTATTCAAATCCTTCAGATGTCACATAACACATTTACTGGTTTACAGCTTATAAAGCCAAATTATTGCTCAGGGCAGCATCTTTCTTCCTCCCTTTCCTGCTCGCTTCTGTCTTTCATTTTAGACTATACATTATTAATCAAGTAAAATTGCTTTTGCCTCCCCTTTTTATTTTTTTTAAAGAAATTAAATAAATTTGAACTTTGTCAAATCTGATACTGGAGAGACTCATTCTTGCCATTCACATTTTTTCTGCCAAACTAAAATAATACAAAATACAGACAAACAGAGGGAGAAATAAATCTCTAAAGAAATTATTCAACACTTTTTCCCTGTAAAAAAAGGAAGAAATGCTAAGGAAAAGAGGTCTAACTGTCAGGCACTTTCTGGAGGTCAGAAAGGCAACATATTTTGGTAATAAGAATTCATGTATTTTTCTCTGTAAAGGTGTGGAAATTAGGCAGTGGTATGTACTAATGACCAGGACGCTGGAGCTCTAGATTAAGAACTGCCATTAATAAAAAGAGTGATAGAACTACCAATAACTTCAGGAGCAAAGATTTTCACTATAACTTTACTATTCATAGCTCTACTACTGGCTGGTCAGGTAACTGTTAGTATTACTTTCCCTGTACTCCAGTTTCTCTCCTTGATGAGAAGAAAGAGTACCATTTCCAGCAAATGCATTCCCTGAAGGCATCTCATTTTCAGTGACTTTTTTTCTTTCAAGTGTGACAACAAATTTCACATCTTCAGTGAGTGTGACCACATTTTCACACTACGCTTTTGCAAAATGCCCTCAGCAGGCATCAATATGAGGCATTCTGCTCCCGCACTCTCAAGCGCCGACTGCGCTACCTCTCTAGGCACATTTTTCTTTCTCCGATAGTGCAGTACGTGATCTTGAAAGCTCTGCAAAGTGTTTGCGAGAGGGATAGGCCCTGTGAAGAGCCACTAATTGCATCATCTCATGCTCAAATCTGTCAGTATGGTTTTAAGATGTGATTGAAAATGGGTAAATTACTAAATAAACGTAAGTCTTGTTTTTAACATAGTTTTGTATGTCTTCAGAATATAGCAAACAACACAAATATTGTGTTCCAGCGAAGAACTGTCATCTCTATCTGTCGTGTGTTCACCCTTGCCAACGTCCACCCAGCCTTTTGCTCCTCTCCTCTCCCACAGGATAGGGAGAAGATAGAAGAAAGGAAAGAGTATTTGTGGTTCATCTTAGTGACAGCTGGATAAGCAAAGCAACTGTTGCACGCTTAAGCCAAGCAAAATATGGATTTCATTCTCTACTTCCCATCGGCAGGCAGATGTCCATCTACTTCCTGGCCACAGGGCCTCAACATGCATAATGCTTGCTTGGGAAGATCAACACCATCACCAAGAACATCCTCCCTTCCTCCTCCTTGCCCTGAGCCATTCTGAGGCATGAAGTCATGTGGTATTGAGTATCCCTTTGGTCAGCTTGGGTCCGCCATCCAGGCAGTGTCCCCTGCCAATCTCTTGCCACTGCCAGCCTGTGGACCTCTGGGAGGGGGCATGGAGAAGGAGCCGTGATGCTGTGCAAGCACTCTTCAGCAATAGCCAAAACCCTGCTCAGCAATAGCCAACACCATTTAAGCCCCAAATGCAAAGCACAGCAGCACAGGAGTTGCTAGGAAGAAAGTTAACTCCATCCCAACCAGGCCTATCGCAATCTCCACTCTATTCCATACCATTCACATCATGCTCGGATCTCATGTTATCTGATACATCTCAGTATCCTCTGACCATCCCATTCCTATACTGTTTCATTTCTGTACCCTACTCAAACTTTTCCACTCACTTAACCAACCCAGACTGCATTGCAATATTTGATCTTTCCAACCCACACATTTCTTTTCCTTTCATTCTATTTCTCATTCTTGAAATGCCCTCTTACCGACAGTTACAACTTATACTACAAACCTAAAACATCTTTATATCCAATAATCAGGTTTACAGATCCTTGTTAACCACTATCCCCTGTCCCTTGACATACGCACTTCCTTATCCTGTCCCATGATGTTACTCCCTCACGCCATGCCCCCCTGCCATTGTCCATAACAACAGTCAATGACAGGCCCCATCTGCCAAGAAGGTCACTCAGAAGAGGAGAAGCAGCATGTTGGATTGTTGGACAATAAGATCAGCTTGGGTTGAGTCCCTGCCTCACCCATGGTGTCCTCAGATGTAGAAGACCCTCAATAGGCAAAGGCCAAGCTACAAAACAGTGTTAGGAGCCGTTGGGTCTCACTGGGTTATGCAGGGCACCCTTCTGTCAAGTCATGCACAAATTCAATGAGATTACCTGCATGTTCAGGAACGTCCCAATAGGTTTTAATCCCAGCCCTAGGGGGTGTCAAAAACCTCTGCCCCCAAAAACAGGTAGGCCGGAGGTGGCAAGAAGCTGGCAGGGGACACTACCTGGATGGCAGACGCAAATTGACCAAAAGGATATTCTGTACCATGTGACGTTGTGCTCAGCAGGAAAAGCTCAGGGCAAGGAGAAGGAAGGGGGGCATTTTGCAATGGCATGGAAGGAATGAAAGAAGGTAATTGGCATAACAAAGAGAAATCTGTAGCACATTAGCACACTAAAGCATGCGTTTCTCTGTTTGGACCACTGGATTTTGTTACTCATCTGTTTGTGTTCTTGGCAGCTTTTGGGTCATGACAAGTCCCTTTGATGAATTTCATTAAAGCTTCACTACAGGAATATGAAGGTTAAGTTCTGCCATCAGGATGACAAATATCTCTTCTTCCTCCTTAACCTGTGAATCAATCTGTGCTGCACAAAATAAGTGTGTCAGCTTCATGTCTATAAACACTTCTCATCTTGCTACTGTTTTGTAGCTGGTGAAAGTCCTAGCAGCTACCATAACTTATTTGGAAATCAGTTTCACTGTTCAGCATCTTCTTTGCAAGAAATAGTCACATTTCCAACAGATTGAACTCATTAAAATGTGTTTCTTAAAGATATTTCAGTTTACTTTAACGAACTAGTTCTCTGGTTCTTAACATTCTTCCTGGGTGACTGTATATGGGGAGTAAGGAGATTAAGAGCCTTTTTGATTCTTTTTGAACCTCCTTAACTTTGATTTTAGATTATTAATATATAAACAGAAATTCATAGAAGTAGATATTTACAAGTCAGAACAACTGAAGTGGCATGCAGGTCATGATGAGATTTTATCATGTACAGCGAGTGACAGCATGCTCTAAACTCTTCTGCAATACCCCTGAATTACTTTCCTTTGGTTTCTGCTTCTCTCTTCTCCTATTTTTTTTCCTACTTAACTAAAAACTCTTATTAATCCTTCTTTTCTTGGGCTGGAGTCTTGTGCTTCCTTTTCTGAAGGGAGCTGGCTTGAAGAGGTGTTCATTGGCCTTCAACATCCATCTGGCCTTCTATTCACTTCTGTGCTGCTGTCCTTTAAGATGTTACTGCTTCCATGCCACCCTCCCTTCCCAGATCTGTTACAGGAAAGGAACACACCCAGTGAGGTTTTCTTGGTGATGAAAACTGAGAGCTTGAGTTCATTTGCTCAAATACACATGAGCAGAGTAAAAATACTGGTGGGTTGCAAAGAAAACAAGATTACTTTGTGGCTTGACTCATGTCCCACAGAGAGTCACTGCTACTGGCTTCTGGCTTTTCTTTGTCTGGCCTTTCCTTGTCATTTCTACAATCTCACAGGGTGGTGCAGATGTGGTGGGACAGCTCACACGACAGCAGTGCTGCAATGGGTGATGTAGCAGGATTGTTTAGGAATGATGGCATCAGGGTGCCACCATGTCTGAGGGCTTCCTCGGGGCCTTCAGCATCAGGGGGTGACCATGGGGTCTACCCAGGCAGGGCTGGGCAGTCAGGAACCTGTCCTACTGCCTCAGTTAGGGAGCAGGGCCGGACAGGGAGCAGCCAGGGGCAACCCCAGCCCCGGGCATCGGACAAGTTCATAGGTCTGAGGTAAACGGGGAAGTCTCCCATTGTAACAGGATACATTTTTAATAGGTCAATTAAGGAGCCTGTCATCCTCATGCTGATTTTGCTTGGGCTGTAAGCTCCTACTTTTTTGCACAGATGTAGCATCACTGGTGCTCAGGAGTAGGCCAAGTTTCTGTCACCAGGCCTGTGACAATTCTGGGCCTGGTGCACCACTACCCTTGCTCAGTATCTCACACTGAGTAGAAGCCATTTAAATCATTGAAGTAGGACTGATGTAAAACTAAAAATATTGTGAAACACTTGATTTAATAAAAAACTGATCTGTCCATTAAATGCACTGAACTTCACATTTCAAAAAGGAAAGAAAGCTCAGTAGTAAAGAAGCTATCATTAAAACGCCTTTCAGAATCATAGGATCATTTAGGTTGAAAAAGACCTTTAAGATCATCGAGTCCAACCTTAAACCTAACACTACCAAAACTATCACTAAATCATGTTCCTCAGCACTCCATTTAATCTTTTAAATACCTCCAGGGATGGTGACTCAACCACTTCCCTGGGCAGCCTGTTCCAATGCTTTACAACCCTTTCAGTGAAGACATATTTTCTAATTTCAAATCTAAATCTCCCCTGACACACCTTGAGGTTATTTCCTCTGTCCTGTCTCTTGTTACCTGGGAGAAGAATTGGACCCTCACCTTGCTACAACCTCCTTTCAGGTAGCTGTAGAGGGACATAAGGTCTCCCTTTGGCCTCCTTTTCTCCAGGCTACCAGTTTCCTCAGCTGCTCCTCATAAGACTTGCACTTTGGACCCTTCAGCACCTTCGTTGCCGTTCTCTGGACATGCTCCAGCTCCTCAATGTCTTTCTTTTAGTGAGGAGCCCAGAACTGAACATAGTATTTGAGGTGGGGACTCACCAGTGCCAAGTACAGGGGGACGATCGCTTCCCTACTCCTGCTGACCACACTATTTCTGATACAAGCCAGAATGCTGTTGGCCTTCTTGGCCACCTGGGCACACTGTTGGCTTGTATGCATCTGGCAGTTGACCAACACCCCCAGGTCCTTTTCTCCCAGACAGCTCTCCAGCCACAACACATGTAATCACAATATCACATAGAAATAAATTCTGAATTCAACAAAGTAGGTATTTTTTCTGTGAAATAATTAAATTTCCCTGAAATAATTCATATTGTGTAATGTTAAATAACCACCAGCAGGAAAGAGTAAACTGCAGTCACTAAGTTCTGGGCTGGGGCAGTTATTGGGTCTCATGGAGAAGTGCCAATTTGCGACAATGCAAACTTCCCTCTGGGTTCTGCAATGGAAGAATGTCACAAATACAATGGGAATCAAATCTCATTCTGTGCAGAAATTTTGGCATTTCATCCTCTCTCAACCTTTAACTCTTTGTCTCATGTGGAGCATTTAATTTCTCCATTAGGAAAGCCACCTCTTCGTTTAAGAAAATGGTGCACTAATGACCTATATTAATGATATATTTAATTAAATGCCTGTAACAAAACCAGGGAGAAACAGTTATTGTAAATATTATTTCATTTCTGTCCGGTAGGATTCAGTCTGACAGAAAGCAGTTGGTGCTGGAATTCAGTGAAACACAGTTTCCTTGTTACTATGTGTGAAAAGAAGGTTGGTAGACAGCTACAGATCTAGGACTTTTTTTCAACTGAAAGCACTCAGTTGAAAAAAATTTCCTACAAAAATATTTCCTACTTGCTCAAATAGCAGCATTTTCTTCAGAGTGTCTGTCATTTCAAAAAAGATTTAGGGACTTCCTCTGGTAAAGTCACCGACCAATTCATCATAATACTTATTCCTACATGTCACCTAAACAGTCTCACTGGGATTGCTTCACTGATTACATCTTAGTTTCTTACAGGGAAGAAATTCTTTCTCAGCTGTAGTCATAGGGTTATTGTAGTTTTCTCATAACCAATTTATTTCCATACAACAGCTGTTCACTCAAGCTACCTGAAAAATTAATGATACAAAAATAATACTAAAGTATTTTTGCTATGGCTGATATTTTGAAATAGAAAAAAAATCAACCGGTGGTGCTCAATCTAGGAAAAAGAGTGCTTACAGAGTAATATAATATTCTAGATAAAGCCTTCATATTGCTAGTATAGCTCAGCTGTGTGGTTTTTATTGAAAATGTGTAGCTGAATGTTGCTGGAAATCAGTGAAAATTTTAAAAAACCAAACATTAAGGTTCCTCATGAAGTAAATGAGCTAATCTTTGCAATGTATTTGCCTGCAATACTCACTTTGTTCTTGGATTTAAGTAGGAGGACCTATTAACCTGCTTCTCAGCAGTAGAGAAAATTAATCCACCCAGTCTAAATAAGGCAATCATAAATGAAAGGCTTTCCTGTAGATTTGTCACCCTCCCACATCCCTTCAGCAGGCAGACAGATACTTACTTATAAAGAGCAAAATGTGGAGGATGCCAGTGTTGCTTGGGACCGCAATTCATTTAGAAGTGTATTAACCAGCAAGCTATCTTTCTGTATATAGTGAAAGCTATTATTTTTGCTGGAGGTTTCAGACAAACAAATGGTAACACGAGATTGAAGTAGTATTGATTCATTTTGTATGGAGGTCCTTTTGCATCTCTTGGCCAAACACAAATATATACACCTGACAAGAAAAAAAGAAGAAAAAGGGAAAGGGAAAGGAAAAGGGAAAAAGGAAAATCCTTGAAAGGGGCATCACAATTCACAAAATGCAGTGAGGTTGTCTTTTGACAATGACCCACACAGCTACAATAATATTTAACTCTGACAGGTGGTATGAGAAGTCCTAGGAAGAAGGAGTCAGGAAACCTGGCATGATGCTCTGCCCACAGAAGAAATTTACAACATCCCTTTTAACTACAATGGGGCCAGAATGTTGATCTGTTCTCCTCCTCCACAGCTCTACTGTTAATCTCCCATGAGACTGTGATTAAATTATTTTTAATCTGTGCCCATTTCTTTAACTGTTGGAAATAATTCTCAAAAAATATTTTTGTGAAAGGGCATTTCTTGTTTTCCAGCCTTCCATCATTATCTAACTATCTAAATCTCTAAAGATATCTCATCTAGTCATACTATATGAAGCGAGTCCTTCCTGCTGAGTTTTATTAATTTTCAGTGAAACAGGAATAATGATACTTGCCTGCCTTTGTAATGCAATTTCAGATCTGTAAATGAAAAATTTAATATGAAAAGCTTAATGAAAGTGAAGTATTTTAGAAACAAATGTTCATATAAGTATAAATGCATGAAAGTGACATTACAAAATACAATTAAAGCATTTGCTATAATTAATTTACATGTATATTTAGATTCACTTTATATATGTTTTGACACACAAGAGATTTTTCCACACGTGGTATTCACACAGTTCACACACAACATATTAATGACCATAGGCAGTAGACAGGGTAATATGTATTTGTTTCAATAAAATACACTTCTATGCCTGAGTTTTTTGCTAAGGTTTAAACTTAGTGGAAAACAAAGATTGGCTCATACTCATAGTAAGGTGAATATGGCTGAATTTGTACTAGAAAAATTCTGAAATTATGTAATGTTTATTTTTCATCAAAGCAATTCAAATCTGTAACTTGATATCTTGATAAATATAGCAGTAACTGTGTTTGGTCTTGGATAAAAAAATAAATTAACAGAAAAGAACTCCTATAGGTGGCAACAATTTTTAGTATTTTAAGTATTTAACCTGGTCTCCCAGGGTCACTGCCTCATTTGTCTTTGAATTATGTGAAAAGCATGAATAGGGTAAGTATTTCTGACATGATAAGAATTTTACAGATATAAACTATGGGAATATATGCAGGACTATTTGCTCAAGTCATCACAGCAATCCATTACCAGACAGCATATTCATGTAAATTGTGCAAGTAGCTCAGTGCCTCATGAAAAATATACAAAAATTGGGAAGAATGACAGATCTAAGTTAAAAAAAATCCTGAGTACGGTATTTGCCAGGGTAGTGTCAATTCAGATAGTGGGTGCTAGTAACAGTTTAAGGGTAATAAACCACAAAAAACCCCCATTGCACGGAAAAAAACCCTTATATCTAACTCTGTTTGTTGTTACACAGCCTGTGAGGACTTGTGTATCTTGGAATATTCCCATTTAGTAAGTGAGGGTGTGAATTTACAGGGTCTTGCATCTTAAGAAATTCTTTTAATCCCACAAGTGAGATTTTGCACATTGAATACACACTAAGGCTGGTCATGTGCCAGTTCACAGAGTCCAAGCACACAAATAAATGGAGATGCTGGAATTAGATGTAGTAACTTTGAGTAGATACACCTTCGAAGAATCCTATGAAAGGTAGGATAATACCTCAGTGGGAGTCTTCATGGGCACTCTTGTCCATCTGAATGAAACTCATTGCAAGTGTTGATTTACAGAAAAAAAAAATGTTCCTTTAAATATTGAATGACAGAAAAATTAGAACTTAGATTGCCACAGTTTTACTTGTCAGTGGTCTCAATCTACTTAAACTTCAGTCTTTGACTAGCTAACCATATAATATTTTTTTTTTCTCCTCTGACTCATATTTCCATTATTTTCTGTTTCATTTTCAATAGCTTCTGAATTTTAGTGCCCGAGACACACCCTTTTGCTTTCTCTTTTCCTCATTCCTCCTGAAAAAATCACTTCCTGTTTAGAATCCTCAACTATAAGTCTTTAACACCAACAATAATAAAAATGGGTGACTGGAAAGTTTACTTCAAAAGATGGCTTTGTCAGCAGCTGAACTAATCAGATTTGATTTCCCACATATCTCCTGCACACAGATTCTTTAGCATCTAACAAAGGATAAGATTATGAGCCTTTTACTCAGAGTGGCCAGTAGTAACTCAGCAGCCTTGTGCTCATTTTAAACAAACTTTAAAGTACTGAATGTGCTTGACACCTTTGTACTTTTTGTCAAGTTTGTTTGAAGTTGGCCAGCAGGTTCAAAATACACAAGGTCAAAGAGCAAGTAGCATAAACCTACTTCCTTCAAAGAGTAGACTTAAAATGCTTTTTAGCAGGAGGAGATTTTGCATTTGTTCTTGATTTCCAATTATGATTAAATCTTAGATGTAGAGATTAGTTTTTAGTTTCTCTCTCAGACATACATGAGATTTACACACTGCGTACACTGTGGCTTAAAAAAAATAATCATATAAATGTACACTGACACAGTAGCTCAATACAAACAAACAGATGATTCCCCCTCCAGGCAAAACAAATACCTGAAGCTTCAGTCTTCCATAAATGCACACATCAAATCAATCCAGGAAAGTGGATCATGGTGGATAAAACAGCACTATTACAAACTAATATAGGAACTATGCAATTTCTAGCAAATTACGCTCAGCATTGCAAATCCAATATCGTGTGTGACACAGTACTTCAGAGAGAATGTGCGTCGAATAGAAAATATCTGGGCCTCGGTTTTCCTGACAGACTTGCTAAGTCCTTACCAACTTCATGTAGAGGAACACAAGGGCAAAAATTAACATGATGATCTCTTCCAATTTAAAAACTAAATGTTGTGTTTGTTTCCTATGTAGAGCTCACTTCATATATATGGAGTCATCCAGCAGCATTTGTCCCAGTCTCTCTTCACACACATATTTAAAAATGTGGAGGAAGTGTCTAGGCAAGGATTTACCATGAATAAATTGTAATTCTTACAACGTAAACAAGGTCTGCTTTGTGGTAGGCTAACAAGCTAATTTTTTAAGCTTGCTTGTTGTTGTCATATTAGTGTTAGATCCTAGTTTGATGCTCTTGGAAAGTGTCAAGGAGAAAATAGTTGGGAGATTAACTTATAACCTTAATGTTTCCTCTGTACATAAAAACCACAGCCCTGCATACATTTTATTACTGTGCCTCAGAAAAAGAGTGACTGCTGATTTTTCTGGTCAAAATCCCCCATTGTGCTGGGTTTCATCCATGTTGACCAAGTGCCATATGGTCTTCTTGTATTATGTGGTGTAGGAATACATGACAAGCTCCCAAAATGAGACTGGGGAAGGACAACACAGAAGAAAAGGAGCCATTTGTAATCACACACTCTTTGCATCTGCACTGTTTACTTCATGAAAATCACTTATTTGGAGAAACATATACTTGTTGGAAATGCTTAACTTGAAGGGAAGTTTTAAAGATATGAGATTAATTGCTACATAGTTTGCTTCACAGCTTATTGCTCTAAGTACTCATTTTAGGAGCTACTTTTTACCTAGATCTCAGACAGAAAGCCTTCCTGTATAATCTGGCATTACAGCCTTCCTGAAAATCAGGCCTCAGGAGCGCTGAGTGTTGCAGAATTGAAGTTAGCTGTGAATTTAGTCTCAGGCTATATTTTCCTCAATATTTCTGCAAAGTTTGTGCCAATGTGAACTAGGTACTTCATGTATTGTGTGTGCATCTCAATGCGAAAGTCTTTCCCAGGTTTTGCAGAAGATGATGAGGCTCTAGAAACTGGTCCTGACATGAATTCATCAAAGGCTCATCTTTCAGTTCCCATTGTCATCTATGAGACTGAGCCTGAAGCCTTTGCTTGATCTCAATTTTGGTTTTTTTTTCTTTCATCTTCAAAAAGGGAACAAATAATAGACACAAAGTTTATGTGTAATAACATTTTGGACATTTTTATATACTATTACAAAATCTATAATTGTATTCTATGTTTAGCGCTGTGAGTTGGGTGAACAGTAATCATAGAGCGCATCTGTGTTTTAAGGAGACAAAAAATGCCAGTGTTTGCATTTTGGGATGACTTTTTTTTTTGTGGAATTCAGTGTTAGATTCAAAACCTAAATTCAAGATGCTACACTTACAGGTAACTTTATTCAAGTGAGCTGTGTAAGTAAACTCCCATTGTAGTCAATAATCAGTAAACTTGAGTGAGTTGAGAGTGTTATTGAAATCACCACATGAACCTAGGGTGATCTACATAGCCCACTAGACTTAATTGACTGTAATGGACACCTATATACCCAAGTCATATGTAGAGACCTGCGCTGTAGACATGTACATGTAGACATTTGGTCAAGAAGCCAAATGCCACACTTAACATGCACACAGAATAAACTATTTAATTTACTGCCATGTTCCCTTCCTAAACCGCACCTTCTGGAATTTCAATAGGAAGATTATTGAATTGTAACGAGAGCATCAGCTGCTCCTGATTTTGTATTAAGCCATGCACAGGCACAGCACAAAGTATCTGTCTGTCTGCATCATCTTCTCACCGGTGGAATTGACTGTGGCAGTAATACCTGGTGGGGCTATTCAGAGCCCTGCAGCTCTGCGTGGTTCAGCAAAGACATTCCACAAAGCTGTCTCCCATCTCTCCTAGGAAGAAAATGGTAGGCTATATTTCGTTTACTTATTGAATGGGGACTCTTGTGCCACCTAGGTGGGATTACCTATCACTGGTTGTTCTGTCACTTCAGGAGACATACAGACCTTTATCAGGTTATTCAGATATGCTACAGATGGACTGATAAAACCCAAAGGCTTTCAGGCCCACAAGTAGATGCTAAGAACTAACAACAAACTTTGGCTAAACGGTAACCATGAGAAATCTATGCTACCATAGCTCCATTCCTATTCCTAGCTGTGCAACAACTGCGAGTTTGGAACTGCTTTATATTCTGTCTCTGATGGACATAGCAAAGTTTTCAACAGGGAACCCCTACAGGCAGGTGTGCTCTTCTTAACCCCTGAGCAGCCTGACTAATAGTGCTGCATTTTAGAAATTATTCCCCTACAAATTATGGAGGAGTTCTGGTGCACTTTCCTCTACAAATGTTTAGGGTCACAGAATAAGTCTACCATTTCTGTGGAGTCAGGCAATTCCAGCATTAGTTTGCTTCTAAAGAGTGATCATTTTCAGCCAAGCAGTTCAGAAAAGTAGAAGAGCTATGCTCAGGAGTAGAAACCAACTATAAGTTATTAGCCTCTGTTTACTACATATCCAGCTCAAAACAACCACTGGTAAGAACTGCGCTGTAAGGTGCAACTCTACTTTGCTTAAGATTTCAAATTTGAAAAGTATTTGTGTCTACATGAGACTCCGAGAAGTAAATTAAGAAAGGAAAATCAAAAAGGTGCTGAATTTTGAGCCCTTCAAGCAATCTGCTTGTCAAAAGCTCCCCTAGCCCTTGACAGCCTGGCCAGAAGAACAGGTTCACTTTAGTGAAAACCTATTTGTGCTCTTTCCAACACTTTGCCAAAAGGAGCATATTTCCACAGGGTGATCCACTTCCTATGAGTTGGTATTTTCTGCGGGTAGAAGTCCTATTCAACCTCTTACCAGGTTGAGTCAGCATTCTGTCCGTTATCTACTGGCAGACTGATGCTGCCTTTAAAGGAGCAAGTTAGTGCAGCAGGTATGCAGATCCGTAGAGAGGATCACGGTCATTGACATCCAGCTTCTCCAGATGTTTCCCCATTATCTCAAGAAGGCACTAAGGCAGAGCTGAGGGAAAATCATGAGTTTATGGTGATGAGCTTTGTGCATTGTAGCCCTCAACTGCAATGGAAAGAACCATGAGAAATCACCCCTCTCTGTTTTGAGGAAACACAACGAGGAGAAACAAGGTGGATTTCGCTTCACCAGTGCTGTAGAGTAGCCCAGAAAAAAAATCTGTGGGAGGTAGCGATAAGATTTCTCATATGTTTTTTAGAACATTTCCTAAATACGTATTTAGAAAAAGCACACAGTGATCATAAACAATCCCACGCTACAGTGCAAGAAGAAAAGGAAGGTGAGGGAAGAACAGTTCTGTTGCAATGCTTTCTAGCATTGGCACAGAAAGCCGTGCTATTGGGACTGAGGGACAAGCACTGCAGTAGATGAGGGCACAGCCTCCCTCTACAAATTTAGGCAACTCTGACAAATAGTTAACTCATCAGGAAAGACACTTTCTGATGCAGACTTGCTGTTTCTGTGACATAGCAATTTTTTTTATCAGAAACTAAGTTACTTATAATAAACTAATCACTGTCTTCTGCTAGCCCCATTCTCCTCCTGTCTGAATCTCATTTTGCTAACTAATTTTGCTTCATTTTTGCTACAGAAACTTGCATTGCAGGGAAAAGCATACTGCTGCAGAACTGCCAGTATAGCTTTCCTTCTGAAAATCTGACTTGGGGAGCAGCTGCTCTCCAGAGAACATGGTTTAATTTATACATCAATTAGCAGTGTAAATTAATGCTTTACTGCTCATCCTCTCTCCAAAGATTTTAAGTGCCAGTGGAGGTTTTCATTCTGAACAAAGATGAAAGACTTCAGAGCAGAGGAGATGAGACAACCTCAGGAAAAAAAAAAAAAAAAAAGACATGTGAAATACCTTGAGTGAAACTTGCTGTAGCTGGTTTGGATTCTCTCTTAAATTGTCCCATTCCACACAGCTGGCAGACCAGGACAGCCCTAACTAAAAAACAGGTTTTTCTTCAAATAAAAGTTTCTGTTTTCAAAATCTTGAGTTCCAGATCTGGATGAAAAGCCAAATAGTTTCTGCAAGCCTGAAATTCCAGTTTCACAAGTTCAAACTCTTCTGTCTTATTTTTGGACCCAGAACAGGAAATCTAAGGATGTATCTGTATTAATGTCTTAGTTCAGATAAGAAGTGGTTTTGAAGCAAATCTCCCAGTTAGCCCCACTTACTGTGCTTTGATTTACACTGCAGAGCTCTGAGATAGAGCACACAAATCGCTTCCTTTTGGAAATTAATTTTTTTGAAATGAGATCAAAAGAGGTATTCTTCACATATGCCAAACAGTAGTAAGCACTCAGTCCTCAAGATCAGACTAGTGCTACTCTGAAGTAAATGTTGGAATATGGACTTCATTATTGTTTCATTTTACATGTCTGCTTCTAATGTGCCACGTGACTTCTTAATGTTGACTTAGGCTAATACTGACTTAGTATTTCAGGTAAATATAAGATGAAAAATTTTCTGAACAGCAAAAGTGAGGACTGCTGCATAAATCAAAACTCGAAGAATGAGAAGAGAAATATGTGGGAGAAGGGAGAAGGACAAGTCTCAGAGCTTCAAAAAGCACTGCAGAGCTTGGAAGCATTTTGTAGTGACAGCAAGGTATGGTAGCTTCCACGTATCAGCAGCCTAGAGTCCAAGGTAAAGCCTTCTCATGTCTCTGCAAATCACCCAAGGAGCTTGGGAGGCCCCTGAAACAATGACTGGCACCTCAGCTGGCTCACTATTTGCTTCTCACCAACTCCACAAACAAATGTGTAGTCCCATAATGTCACCAAAACCTCATTTGGTAAAAAAAGAGATTAACTGCCTCAAATTTATGGCAGTATGACAGAAGAATTGCAGATATTGCCGCCTGGAGTATCTTAGTGTCTCCTATTTTTAATAATAATTGCTACATATGGACATGGAAAAGGATATATATGCTTTTTTTATGATTCCCCAATAGGTAAAGCCTCCCAAACTTCTTAAAATGAAAGATTTGGATGGTGTAAGAAAGAAACAGGTGGAATAAAATAACTACCACAAATGCAACAGGTATTTCTTTCTCGTAATTAAAGAAGAAAACATAGATAAACTTTATTCTTTCTTGAGCCGCAATGCTGCACCAGATTGCTTTAAAGAACTGCCTAAATCATAGTAAATACGGGAATCTGCTTCTGCTATGTTACTGTATCTAGTAGTTTGCCTTTAGGGTGCATGTAAGGATTTATATGAGCAGCTGGAGGAATCTGATCTTAGATACAAATCACAATGTCTGTGTCTATCTTTGTTAATGTGAGATTCAGATAAAGTTGCTCTATTGTATTTTGCTAATTATTTAATAAAGTTTATCTCATCTCTTGACAGTTAAGGTCTTTGAAAGCTATTATAATAAAAACTTTGCATCTGTGTATAGGCTTCTTTCCTGTAATTCAGCAACAAGTTGTTAATGTTGGTTTATCAGCATGTTTTAATCTGCACAAGACTATTTAGCTTTGCTTCAGTGATGGCTCTGTGATATTATACCTCCTTGTGTTGCCTTTCACAATCCAGCTTGACAGAAACATGTGGTAGAAGCTGCGTATCTGTTTCACAAACAACTTTTCTATTAAAAATGTCAGAACTGCATGAAAGATTTACTTATGAGATTGTCTTTGCAAAAGTTCTCTGTTTAATTGCCATTAACCTGAAGTTATTTTGCAAAATGCACTTCTATATATCAACATGAAAAAGACTGAAACATGCATTACATGACATGTACAAAAGTAAGCCTCAAAATAGCGTTTTACAACATAAGTCACCGTAAAAACTGGTATCAATTTCTTGAACTTTGAGGGATGACTCAAATAAACTTTTATCAATTTCCTATCAGTCATACTCAGTAGACTTTTTCTCAGAATTTTCTATATTTCCATATGTTGCTTAAAGCTAAATTTAAAATCACGTCTGTTACGCAGAAACAGTATCTAAATTCAGTGTGAGGAAGGGAATTAGATGTCTTCTTTCATACATTTCAGGCTTTCCCTGTAATCCTTTTTTCTTTTCATGCCTTTATTAGATCTTTTCTCCCCTGCTTATGTGTTGATTTTAAGAATCACATAGGTTTAGAAACCTGCTTGCTGTTTGCTTATTTAATATATCCGGAGCCTGATTTTGCCTCCAATGCTTTTGGCAGGCAAGCCAACAATATTCCAACTCTCCTCGGGAAAAATCTTTTTTCTTTTTTTCTTTTTAAAATGTCAGCCTTTGGAAACATCTCTAGATGCTATGATGGTTTTTTCAAGCATTCACTTCATAAAATTAATTTTTTACCAAAGAAGCCTAATGCTTAACTAAATCTATTTTCTATACCAAGTCAGAACTTCCACTGTGCTGTATAGGCATATAACATTGGAGAGTTATCAAAAAATCCAGAGTTTACTGGACACAGAAATACCAGCATTAGCCATAATAAAAAAACAAAACAAAACAAAACAAACCCCAGTGCCTAAACTTGCGTTTAAATACCACTCTTTGGGGAAATAAATGAAGACCCTTTTGTAGGTGGGATACTATTACACTAGCAACCACCATACTTATGATGTTGTAGTCTGCTATCTTGAAGTAAAAACTGCCTCAGATAACTGTCACGATATTCTGAAAATAAAAGCGAAATGTATCAGTGAATAATTGCATGTAGCATTGGTCACTATTCCACAGAATTCTACCCATTCTGTGACAGAAGATTGGTCCTTTAAACAAGAAATATTTCAAATAATCCTATTTTACTTATGTTAACATATCTTGCATTTCAGAATTATACTTACCTATAATATCCTCGCCTGCCTCCAGCTATTAGCTTCTCTATATGATAGTTTGACATTTATGCTATCAATATTAAGATTCATATTTGAGCTGAGTGCACTCTAATATATACGCTGTGATAATTCACTTCTTACACCCTGAAAAGTGTACATTTTTCATGATGCATTGTCACGCTTTAGTAACATTTTTGACATGAGTCTACAGTTTTTTAAAGAATTCTTCACTAATTTGTCCCATTGGGGTAAATATGTGGATATCAGCAAGAGTAGTGTGTTGAATTTAGTAAACCCTATTCTTTGCTATTCAAGAGAATGCTCCACTGGCCACATGAAACCAGTGTCCATTACAATTTTGCATTCAAAACAAGTTCTGTGTTATTTTGCTTAAAAATAGGAGCTTTGTATATCCATTCTAAGAGTCCCCAAAGGTTTCAGAAGTTAAGAACGTCACACCTACATTAGTATTTCCTGGTCCATGGCCCAGACAGAAGCCTGCATCAGACTCCCACTACAAATGAAATACTTCTAACGGTTTTCTAGTAAACAACTAATAAAATTTAAAGTAGTTAATTTTGCTTTGTAACACATAGTGGAGACAGGCATTCCATGATTGGAACCCTTTTCAGATATTCCCACTGAATAAAAGATTTTATTTAGTCAAACAGATGCAACATACAATCTATATTTATTTGTTCAAGGAATTTTGATCTATTTCAATCAATTTGAATTTATCTTTATTCATCTAACTTAATTGAAACTGCCAATCTGAAACTGCCACTCATATTCTATAGTGTATTAGAAATATACAGGTAGACACAATTTCATTCGTCAGGAGACAAACATTCAGTGTAGTGGAAATTCCTTCAAAGGGAAATTTCACTACATGGAATGCGCATCTCTGCCAGTGTTTCTTCGTGGGTGCTTTTGTGCCTCTCATTGACCTCAGGGATACTCTACTTCCTAGGTTATGCAGAGCTTTTCAAAGAATTGACAATCCATAAATACACAAGATATAGGCTAACAAATAACACACAACAGCGGTAAGAAATGCAAGAGATCACCAATCCTGGTGTGTTCTCAGACTAACCATCTGAGCATTTAGGAGGTATTTAGTATTGGTTAACATAAAGCTTCATTTCCTTTACAAACAAATGGTATAGAATTAGAAAAGTGTCTGTTGTTAAGACTTCAAAATACAAACGTAGCTTTACAATCTTAGTCTGCCCATGTCACGCTTTTCTTTTTCCTCCTATATTCATATTTCTCTTGCTTTCTGCTCTGGAGCTCAACATAATGAGTATTCTGGCCAGATTAGTATTCTTCTAGCCAGATATTTGTTACATAGAATTAGTGCATAGAAATGGTGATTAAAAGTTTGTTTTAAAAATGCTTTAAGAGGAATGAGAAAAATCTTGTCTCTACTTTTCCATTGCTAAATTCTCCAAATCTTAAGAATGCATAAAATACAGAGCTCGTAGCTCCTGGGGAGAGCCTTCTCCTTATCTTGGAAAGGAGGATCATTTCTTTTAATAGGTGATCTACAGAGCTGGGGCTGGTGGCAAAACGCCAATTTCCCTACCTCCATTTTGCACTGAATTTGCAAAAATCTTATGTATTTTATGGTGTTTTTCTAATAGTAGGGTAAGGCTGTTTCTATTTTTATCGATGAACCCTCTGGGAAGAGTTGTTGAAGGAAGGCTGGAAAATAAAGTGAGTTGTCTGAGGTTTTTTCTTTGTCTTAACCCTTCTTAAAGAGCTAAGAAATTGTCCACACTATTCCTCTTCTAAATGCAGAGAGTGTTTTCTGCAAGACTGAAGTATACATGGGAACCTCTAGTACCACACACAAAACATTCAACTCCTTTTACGGTGTGAGTTTTTAAGAATAATAGTATCTGTTATACTTTAGAAAATACAGAATAATACATACTTCTTTTTTGTTCCTTTTTGTCAACAGGATTGGCAAATAATTGTGGGTCTCCTGTCAAGAAAAAAATTGCTAAAATGTTTCCGTACTTTTAATCCAAAGGGTAAAATTTATTTCAGTAACATGATTCCCCTACAAGAAATGGAAAGGTTAAAGTGAGTTGAAGCTTTTCCACAGCTCTTCTACTGGTTTTTAATGCAGCCGACCGGAAAAAGGAGAATAATTTCTCCAACGTGCCTGGAGCATAGGAGCTAGCTGGGGTCTAGCTCATACTCCTGGCTGCCCTGTGGAACTCCTGCAGCTCTCCTGCACCCTGCTTTGGGTACAGAGCAAAAGGGAAAAGAAAGCTGAAAGTTTCTTCAATAGGAGGTGGATCTCTAGCACCAAAAAGGGGAACAGAAGACAAGACGAAAGCTTCTTTAACCACCCCCTCCAGTGTATTTTTATAGCTTTACCTATTAAATCAGAGTTAAATACCAAAGACTGAGATAGGAGGCAAAAGATCTTCAAGAAGCTGCCTGAACCTAGGATAAGGAGCAAAACAGTTTTAAAAATGTCTAGCATTTAACTGAGGTTAATGATAATACCTCACTGAAAGTGTCATAAAAAATGTACTGTAAGAGTGTCTGTAGCCCTGAATATGCAACGGAAAGTGAGTCAGGATACTATATGATATATGAAAGGTTTACTAGGCTCCAATAACATTCAAGACAACAAACTTCAAAGAAAACTAAAGCTTGAGCTGGTCTGGCCTTTTTCAATAAACTCTTTCCCCAGCCAGCATTTTCCAATAAAAGCAAGCTTTTCTAGAATTAATTTACTCTTAAATAAAATTGACAGTAATGCCTCTTGAGGTCCACAAGTGGGAGACTACCTTACCTGCCTTTTCAAATGCAGTGTGAGGGCCTTAATTGCTATGCTGGTGTGCACGTACATTGGCCGAATAACACTGAAAGCTTTTGGATTCTGATTTAGGTTTCTGAAGAATGGGGATGAACATAAAGGCACAAATTGTTTGTGAGGACATAAACCACAGAAATGAAATATGTTCCTGAAATAGCAAAGGCAGGATAAAAAGAAAAAAAAATCATTACTAGCCAGAGTACTCTGAATTATCAGAGATGCCAGTTATTTCTGTCTGGAGTACACCAGAAAAAAAGCTATAGAATTTTAGGAAATGTACAGTAGTGACAGTACAAGTAATGACTTAATACAAGATGTATTAAGTCATTGCAAAGTTCTATTAGGATCTTTTTGTATCTTCAGTGAAACAATTATATACCTTGATCTTCTTTTCCTTATCGAACAATTTGACATATGTAGCACAAAAATGGATGGGACTAACTTTTCATAGCACAAGATGTGACTGAAGTGAACTGCTGAGCTATGGCAACTGCAAGGGTGTGGTTTGCCCCATTTCTGAAATCAGTTATTCTAAATGTGAAGTTTCAAGTGATTCTGAGCTTTACAGCCTAAATCTAAATTCTGTTCCTCCCTATATCTGTGCTGCATACACATTTTCTGTGAATATTGGCACTGTAACTAATGAAGCATGGCAGTACGAGAGCACAGTCAGAGTTGGAATTGTTTTTCCTGATGACTTTGATTTACTATGAAATTATGTAGGAACTAGACTGACACACAGTTTGACTGGTAAGTTTTAATTGTACAAGCAAAAAAGGAGCAATCTTTTGCTGATGCTGAAAAAATAAGTGGGGCAATTTAAATATTTTTAAAGGCCTTAAGGATTAAGTAACTGAATTACTTGCAAGCTCTTGAGATTCTGCAGAACAAAACCTGTTAAAGGCTGGTCTAATAGAACCCCCCCACCACCATTTCCTGTTCACACTGTAGGAAGTCTTGTATAATGCCTTATTTATGCTGAACTTCTTTAATTATAAGGTCACAGATTTTTTTTTGTTGTATACATCAAATAGAATATTCAATTTAGATCAAACATCATTCTACCAAAAAGGAGGAAATAAAATGCATCTAAAAGAGCTGCTTTTCTGCCTGAATTAATATTAGAAGGAAAACTACAAAATATAGTCTCTAAAAATCAGCAAAGGTAGAAACAGAAGTAAAGCTGTCAACTCATCTGGGAACAGTCCCAGAACTAAATGAGGTCAAACAGGAGGACTTTAATGGGTTTTACTGCATTTTGGATCAAGGTTCTTAGTTTATTCCTCTTACCAGTGCCTTTTCACATTTTCTGTTTACCGGTTACTTTCAGGTCTCCATAATTTGCTTCTTTGTACATAAAAAGTCCAGATGAGGTGACACCTGAACAGTAGCATGTAATGAAATGTTTCACATTTCCAGATATGCAAAGATGCTCTTTTACTTTATTCAAAATTTATGCTCCAAAAAAGTAATCAAACTAATCCAACCTAATCTAAATTAATCTTTTGGATTTCGAGGCAGATCACATTGTCAGAAATTCTGCTTCTGGTAACCCTGGAAGAGTCAAGCAATTGAGTGACTAGATCAGGCCTAAATTTCTGTAGAACAGCAGAACTAGCTATCTTTCCTAATTATAGATGTCTACAAGGTAAATGTCTGACCTAGAAATCTGAAATTCTTTCCACACTTAATAGGTACTTACAGGGAATATTTAATCTGACATGGTTTGTATGTTTACTTCAAGATGTTTGTCTACTTCATGTGATTCATCTGAATTTTTCTACTGATTCCTAAAGGAGCTTTAGGTGGCCAACTATAATTGCTAATAATTTGCTATTACATATAAATTGAAGTGAAATTAATTCTGTGCTAGATGCCTTTTCACTTTTGAAAATGATAGATTAAATATGGCAGGATGATTTGGAAATATCTACCATCTGAATAGGATAGGATAGGATAGGATAGGATAGGATAGCATAGCATAGCATAGCATAGCATAGCATAGGATAGCATAGGATAGTTCCAGTTGGAAGAGACCTACAACAATCATCTAGTCCAGCTGCCTGACCAAAAGTTAAAGCATATTATTAAGGGCAATGTCCAAATACCTCTTAAACACTGAAAGGCTTGGGTCATCAATCACCCCTCTAGGAAACCTGATCCCGTATTCAAACAGCTACAGCGCTTGTCCATTTAGCTTCATACATAAATCTACTTGCTGTTTCCCAAAGGAGAATTAAACTCACATTTTCCAGCTCCCAGAATAATGCCATCAGCCAGACATAAACATGATAAACCTCTCTTTTAGAAAATTTTCCATTTTATGAAATAGGACTCAAAACTCACCGGATAAAACAAAATGTGGATCTCTAACTTATGAGGAGATGGGTTTTCTTTATTCTAATTTCTAGTTTGAAAGCATTTCATATATGTACACAAACAGCACATTCCAAGTTTATGACAAAACTTCTCAGATTCTGGAAGATTTTGGAGAAGTTCTACTATAAAATTCCTCATTGTCACTCCTTTGACATCACCAGCTACATTGCAGGGAAGAAGAGAAAAGGCTTGCTAAATATCTACTTCCACCTACTGGCACATAAAGGTTGCTTTTATAAAGACTATTTGTGGTTTTCACCTCTCATCTTTTTGGCAAGAATTTTTTAAGGACTAAAACATCTTCCCACAGTATAAAACTTACATTGCATCATCTCAGGTTTGAGATCTCTTAAGGAACCTGAAGGTGCATGAGTCCATGGGACCTGATGAAATCCATCCACGAGTCCTGAGGGAGCTGGCGGATGAAGTTGCTAAGCCCCTTTCCATCATATTTGAGAAATCGTGGCAGTCTGGTGAAGTTCCCGCTGACTGGAAAAAGGGGAACATAACTCCGATATTCAAAAAAGGAAACAAAGAAG
>JAOXNO010000001.1:149878165-149895932 GCA_028565335.1 Limnodromus scolopaceus
CCTGCCCATGGCAGGGGGGTTGGAACTCGATGATCTTTAAGGTCCCTTCCAACCCTAATGATTCTATGATTCTATGTCATTTTTAAACAGTGCTCTAGATTGTTAATCTCACTCAGAAGCCTTAACATGTAGTTCACCATTATGCACAGTATGATTTTCTCCTTTAATTTCTTACCAATATGAACTACAGTCACTTCAAACTTTTTTTCTGCTGTGATTTTATGTACATTCAATATTATAGACTATTCTACAATTTTGGAAGAAGATGTTATGCCAGAAGCTCTTCTCAAAGGTGCATACTATGGGAAGGATTCAGCATTTTGCTAGCTTTCTTAATTCATGCTGTTTCTTTATTCTGAAACTGACAATGTAAAAATAACTTCTGAGTAGATCTATTTAAGGGTGGTATTGCAACTGGGGAGATAGAAAAACAACCAGAAGCCTCACTGGAAAGGGTAAGCTAAAAAATGATAAACAAAACAGAACAGTCCTTTGATCTGGACAGAAGTCGTTTCAAAGACACGGGTGAAAGGTGGGTACAACAGGAAGTACAACATCCCTGTACTCCCCAGCTTTGACTAATTTGAGGCTAGTTCACTGACAAGTTTTCCTAGTATAAATTCATAAACAGTTTTGAGGCCACTCAAGGTCAAGGAATACGTATGTTCAAACATGGCTTTGCATGAAAACTTAAAACTGATAAAATGGGCTGAGGGTAGCCAGAGTGTATTTGAATATTTCTTATTTTGAATTATATGAGAGCAAGAGAAGATCACAGCTTAAAAGTTGTGATTAACATGAATGCTTGCATCTGCAGAACATGCATGCATGAGCAAGTGGATCTGGAGACTTTAAGAGTGTATACTTTATCATCGAGAGGTGTTGTGTGAAATGATGCTTGCTGCTAGTTGTTCCATCTGTGTTCGTTACTTTATATTGCTGTGCTGTGGCCATTTCTGAATGCAGATTCATATCCATAAAGCACCTGAATCTGCCTGCACTTTAACGTAGCAAACATGTTTATTTCCACTGAAAGGTATAAAACTGCAGGACATGAAAACCTGATAGGAAGATTAAACGCTGGTTATAATTTTGATTTCGCTTTGACAATAAGCTTTATTTTGACCTGCAAGTCAACAAATTACATCCTTTTGGTACGTTCAAGGTCATCTGCTGTTCCCTAGCAGAGCTTACAAAAATGTACTGTATAGAAATAATGCAGTTGTGCACTACGCTTTTAATGGTGCATTTAAAAGTATGTAAGGTAAGGAATATGCATAAGGAATAGTGCAAAAATAGTAGTGTTACAGTGGCAGAAAAACTAGTTTGCTTTTTTTTAAAAATTCAAAATAGCAAGAGCTAAGCATTACCACATGCTCATATCATTTATGTACACTGAATAGCTTCTGAAGTTTAAAAATGTATATGCCAATAACTGCAATTGAATTTTTCTTTGTAAGGCTCGCTACCATAACATAACCAGAATTACACTAGGCAGCTTATTATCCTATGGTTGCTTTATAGAAACTGTACCATTAAAAGAGAAAAGATGATATGGATGATTTGACTTCTCAAAGGGAAATTGCAGGATGAGAATACTATCTAGCAGAATGTCAATAACATTGACATGGGAAGACAACTACATTGATCATATATGGGAATTATACCACAGTGAAACAGGCAATCTTTGGCATACAGATGCTGTCTAAATTTTGTACGTGTCCTCATTATGAAGTCAGTGGAGTTTTTAATCATCTCAGAGAAATACATACCCTATACAGTAAGTGCTCTGGGAATAAAGGGGAACACTTACCTGCTGTTAATCAAAACCACTTTGGGATATACCAGCCACTGGGTGACAAGCTGATTAAATACCATAGATAGAAACATTCTACCCATCACCTCAGGGTGCATTTTCAGGAGAGAAGGATTTTCTATGTTAGAAAGTACTTTTTCTGAGTTACAGCATTCATTTGCTATTTCAAAAGATATTCTGTCCGACTATCTATACCTCTATCTGAATATTTTGGAAAAAGCATGCATGGAACCATTTCAAAATTAGATACAACAGTCAAATTTTTATATGGAAAGGACTATTTCAGTTTCATAGAGGATAACATCTAATTGAAAGCAGTAAGTTAATAAGCTGACATTCACAATGATTTAATGTATTTTTATATCACTAGTTACTATTTCCTGTTATAATCAAAACTTTTAATTGGAAGACCCTTGTGGATACACAGTCATATATTTAAGTGTTTGCCCTGATTAAGATCACTTCAAAGAGCATACAACCGTATATTAATGCAGTATTATTCACTGCTTTTCATTCATCATTTTGTGGCAATTTTAATGTAAAGATTATGAAAGGCTGAAACTTTAAAATCTACACCAACCTAACAAGTAGTTAAATATCACTTCACCCACTCATTAGTACCCAAATACAGCTCCAAAGAATCTCTACTATGTTATCCTACTTGCTCAAGTTATTTTAGTTTACTGTTAGCAATGATCACATTGTTATGGGCAATGATAACCAGAGACTCACTGAAACAAAGGGCTGAGTAGGGGATGGAAACAGTTAAGAAAAAAGTAAAAAAAGGGATGAAGAATAACATGTAAAATCTTCCTCTCTTTAAATAACAGAAACCTTATTCTTGAGTCTGCATAGGATTTCCACTTGGCAAGTAATGTAGCTCAAGGGAAGTAGTGGACCCCCCCCCTGCCTGGCACTTGGCAGATCATCTAGAGCACTGCGTACACTTTTGTGCCCCCAGGTTCAGCAAAGGCATCAGCAAACTAGAGCAAGTTCAGCAGAGGCCGTCAGGATGAAGAAGGCTGGAGCGTTGCCCCATGAGCAGAGGCTGGTGCAGCAGGACTTGTCCAACCTGGTACAGAGACAGTTTCAGAGGTACCTCACAGCCACCCAAGTGGCTATGGGGAGAGGACTAAGAGAAGGTAGTCGGGCCCTTCACAGCCATGCATGGCAGGGGGATGACAGATAACAGGAATAAGCTGAAATAAGAGAGGTTCTTGCTAGATGTAAGGAGAAATGTTTCACCAGTACAACAGGCAGGCCCTGGGACAGGCCTCCAGGGAGATTGTGCAGTCTCTGTCTGAAAGTTTTCCAGTACCTGACTGGGTAAAGCCCTGAGCAACCTGGTCTGCTCTCACAGCTGGTCTTGAATTGACAAGAGAGAGCCGTAACGACCTCTACAGGGGGCTCTGAGGACTCTCTATAATGAGGGTAACCATGAACTGTGAAACAGCCATACAGGAGTAAGCTCTAAGAAAAGCAGAGATGCATCATGCCCACCACACTAAGAGAAGATGACTGAACAGTTTTGATTTATGCCAGCTGAGGCCATGTCCAAAAACAATTTTTTTTTTTACATTTAAGTACAGTGATAGAACCCCAAAATCTCTTGTTCATCAGCCACTCAACACCGAAACTACTTTAAAATTGCTTTTTGACTTTGAAGCTCTTCACGTGCAAACATCCCTGGCACAACAGCTGTCTGGGCAGAACAATGCTTCAGTCCCATGTAAGTGCCATTTGGTCCCAGACTAGGAAGAATCAGGACTCAGATATCTGTTATTCAAACATCTCTTCCTAACAGGGTCATTTAAAACACAGTAACAAGATCAGACTATTCACAATACATATAAATTGTGATTATTTTCTTATAAAATCAGCAATTATAATACCATCCACCTTTTGCCACATAATATGATAACACTTGAAAGGCTCTGATAACCATTTCTTAGAAATTTGCCTTAAGTATGAAATAAAGTTACATGCTAGACTAGACTTTTCTGTGGGTAAAGGAAGAAAGGGAGGAAAAGGAAAGTGGAGAGGGCTGAGTCTCCAAAGTAAAATTAGGAATTCAAAATTTATCAGGCTAGAAATACTCAAAAAGAGAAGGATTGTGTAAACCAGTGATTAAAGCATTCACTGATAGTATGGGGAAGAGGGATTATTATTCTCTCACCTCTTGTCACTAGGGCTGTCTTTTTGGTAATAACTGTTAAATGTGAAGTGAATAAAAAGCTTTTTTTGTGTAGAAACTAGTAAATATGTCACCTCTGGCTCAACATCCAAGTGTTAATGGGAATTGCCCAGGCTTTGAATTTGATTTCCACCGCAAAGCTAGAGCTTGCAAGGTTTGACATTGTGCCATGTGCACCATCTTCATCACAGAGCCTGGATTTTGCACCCAGAATTTTAAAGCTTATGGGGTCAGCTCAGTATTACAAGACCTAAGAGACTAAGATGGCCTATTTTCTGGTGTACAAATTAAAATACATCCCAAAAATACTGCATTAAGAGAACCTGAAGGTTACAAAGTCAAGGACTTTTAAAAATGTGATGTGCTAGACATGAAGGTTATGTAACCTTAATCAGTCTTCTTGTGAATGCACTTTAGGATGTTGTCCTTAATTGTGTCTGTCCCAACTATCTCCATCCTTATTCTTTGACTATTTTCTTTAGCTCCCTTAGGCCTTTCTGTGCTGATTCTTTGACTTCACTCTGTCCAAAAAGTCCCTGCTCCACTCTCAGTGAAGCTACTCTTTCCTACTCACAGTCTTCCCGTGAGTTGCTTATCCAGTTTCAGTCTCATATTCTCTGCATGACTGGGAAGAAAAGCACCCCTCCCACTTTGGTTGTGGTGGGGGTGGGTGGTGAGAATTTTCAAAAATGCTTTCTACCTAGATTTTTAACCTTCTTTTGAAAAGGAAAGAACCTGCAGACTCATGTGCATACCAGGCAGTCCTCCACTCAGATACATCTTCTCTATGTCTTTATCGATTTTAACAAAATTCTGCAAAGGGGTAGCCACCCTGGGCGTATCACGCGCTACAAGTTTCCTAAGAACACCAGTACAGGAGAGACACCTTAATGCAGAAAAGAGAAAAAAGCTCAGCATTCATTCAACACTTATGAGAGGTCAGAGAACCCATCTGAGGTACAAACCCATCACACACAATTTCAGTGGTTTTACTGCTCACAGAGCAATGTATTTAACTTGGACAGAACAACTTATTTTCGTCTTCTTTCTCTTGGAAATAAAACAGCCTGGAGCAGAGAGTCAGTACGGAAAATTTCAGCCTAAACGGTTAGGATTTTGGCTACATGATAAGCAACTCGGAACAGGGACTTAATAATAGGCATCATTACAGCATAATTACGACCTGTAATTATCCATTATGTCTCAAGTGAGAAACCACAAAACATTTCCTTGAGATGCAGGGAAAGTAGTTGCATCCAGGCAGTTTAGGTTTTGAGCTGAATGCTAAGGTGGTGTTTACAGATGAAGACTGGTTAGAGGAGGATCTGAAAACTTTCCATGATATAGGACTGGAATGTGCTAGCCAAAAAGCTGCCAGCAGAAGTCTCTCATCTCCAGCCTAGTAATGACACAAGCACTATTTCTGCTTTAATTGTATATGTGACATGGTTGGTTTAGTGCAATAACTATACACCATTGCAACCAAGAACACTTTACAAAAATGGAGGAACGAATTCCCTTTTCATGGAAAACTAAATTCCCAGTGTTTTTAGTAAAAGCAAGATGACGTGGGGGATTCCAGAGAGTATCTGACTGCTCACAACTCGAGATAGATCTTGAATAGATTTCAAAACCATGATTTCTCACATGGGCTGAACGGTGTTACGATAGTGCAATTTGATCTGCTGCTCCATATTTCTGGGTATCATTAAGGCACCAAGCTTTTAAAACCTTTTGTAGGCTGTCTTTTTCCTCTTTTTTGTTAAGAGTATTCTCAATGTCCATGACGCAAACTTTCTTTGTGCTGTACTGTACTAATCTTCTGCACATGTTCCTCTACCCTGCACAATTACATTTTGGTCAGCATTATTTTTGTCCTCTTGGCTTCTGTAACCCACTCACTGAAAGATGTTCCTTACAAGATAGACTGCAATTCTCAGACTGGAACTTATTAACCAGGATAAAAGCAACATATTCATGCCGGGTCAGCAAGGGGCAGGGAGAGGGGGATGGAAGGGAGAAAAGAAGGTGACAGTGATTAGTAAGAATGACTGAGCCCTGCTAGTAGTTGCTGCAGGGACAGAGGGCCTATGTAGAAGTGCCACTAACGCAAGCCTGAGGAGGTAAAGTGTTCTTCAAGTGAATGGAGGAAAGCTGAAGTGCCCACCTTTCTAAACACAAAGGTGCAGATGGACCTTGCAGCATAAAGAGAAGAAAATACCATGGCTTTACTTCATTACCCTGTAGAATTCCTTTTCTGTATTTATTTATGCCTTCAAAGGAAGGGCAATTTGTTTTAACAGAAGGCAAAATTTCATGACCAGCAACGTGGTGCAGTGGGAGAAATGCTTCCCCATCACTGGATCCTCTCGAGCTCCAGTGGTAAGGAATATGATGAACTGTACACCTTCACTGGCTGATACAACCTTGCTTTGCAGACTAATTTTATGCCAAAGGTTACTTGTGATGAGAAGGAAGTCATCACTACTTAGCAATCTTCCCAGCTAAAGACAGGCTGTTTTATAACTGTGTATCACACTCATAGATGGCTGTTCTCACTTGGCTTCATAGGCTGACATTCAAGATAATACAAATCAAACAATGTGTTTCCTCTTCCAGCTCAAATAAACAGCATTTGATACTCTGGGTTGTGGGACACAGGAACAACTGCATTCATCCCTGATCACACAGGGGTCTTAAAATTATGTTTTCTTCTTCATCAATGCCTGAAAAAGCCTTATAAACTCACAGAAAAGCAGTGCCAGCAGAGGCTAGCAGAGTTCAACCTCAGCCTTGCGCCGAGGTTTCTAAGATATATATTTTGTCTTAGAGTAGATCAGGAGGGTCTTTAATTTGCTTTAATTGGTTTAGCACTAGTTCCACTGTGTCACTGTCCTTAAAGCTAAGACATGTCCTCCTGTGTATAACCAAAACTCCTCTCTTGCCAGTTACACCAAACTTCATTCTCTGTGGCTAGAAGGTGAACAATTGACCATAAATCCTCTTCATAGCGCCTTTTTATACCTGAAGCTATTAGTTTCTTTTTCAAGTTTGATTGCATCTAATTCCTTCAAGTTTACTTAATGGGTGGCTGTTTCAAAGCCATTAATCATTGCCAGTGATTTCCTCTAGACTTCTCCCAATGCCTCTGGAGTTTTCTTTTAGTGAAGTAGCCAAAATCTGGAGCAATACCTTGTAAGTGCATGCAATCCTCTTCGACTGTCATCACGGCTACATGATGGGGACATAGTATTGCTTGAGCCCAGATTTGGTAAGAACAGCACTACCCAAGCTGTACTAGTCTGCAGTGGGTTTTCTCTACTATCAATACTGGACCAATTCCAGAGAACACTGGAACACTGCTGTCCTCATGGTTGTAGTACTTGCCACAGCTTGCCATAGCTTTTACCCTCCATTGCCTCCTCCTCCTTTTGCTTCCCTGATGCAGTGCTAGCACTTAGTAGGGTCTAGTTCAGAGCTTTGCATGGAACCAAGTCTAATGGCAGGACCTAAGGTGGGTGCTACCAGCCCTCTTGGTGAATCCATGCTTGCCATGTACCAGCTACTGCTTCCACAGCAGACCACCTGGTGTTAATTATGTCTCCCCCACATAACACTGGCATTTTGTAAAAGCCTGCTGTGGATCACATTTGGGACATAACCATTCTCTTCTTTACATACACCTAAGAAGTTAAAACTGGAACTTATTAAGCAGTTGAATTGGTTTTTAACGTGTTCCAATAGCTCCATGTGAGACTGTCCTACCCTTCATAAGAGATAGGGTAGATGAGATATTAGGAAGAAATTCTTTTCTGTGAGGGTGGTGAGGAACTGGAACATGTTGCCCAGGGAAGTTGTGGATGCCCCCTCCCTGGAGGTGTTCCAGACCAGGCTGGATGGGGCTTTGAGCAACGTGGTCTAGTGAGAGGTGTCCCTGCCCATGGCAGGGGGGTTGGAACTCGATAATCTTTAAGGTCCCTTCCAGCTCTAACCATTCTATAATTCCATGGTCTTGTGCTAGTGATTGCTTCATTTCTGCTGCTAAGAGCATTTGACTTTAAAACTGGACTCTGGTTTAAGTATCAGATTAAATGGCTCTACTCGCTCATCCACCAGACTGGCATAGTTGGAGAGCTGAGCTGTCCTATTCCTTTGGGCATGTCTGAATAAAGCAAGAAACCCCACCTCTCTGCTACAGACAGATGATCTTTCTCTTTTATGTTAAATGAATAACCTTTTCCAAAATGCTAATTAACTATATATCTGTCTTGCCTTTTGCAGACACTTCAGAGTTTGTTCTAGCCCTTGAAAAGCATAAGAAGGTTTTAAAAAAGAAGCTTCCTAGGAGGATTTATTAGTTGGAGTAAAGTACCAAACACAAACACAGTTGCATTGGTATGCATTTTGTTTAGAAGTGACTCAGATTCAACTAGTCCATGCTACTCCGGTGTGAAACGAGGCCATTTTGGAAACACATCTATGTGTATTAAACATTTTCCAGATTTAATATATGCCTTCTTTCTGTACATTTCCTTAAGAATCATGTAGTAGTTACCTTGTGAATAATATGCTGTAATGGTTTTCAGTTATCAATCTGTGATCTACCCCTAAATATCTACCTAGAAAAGCTTCAGTAAGTTTCCATTTTCTATGGAAAAGTCCATATAAAATTGTTACAGGCCCAGAAATTGTAAAACATTTCAATCACTGCAATACTAAAGAAGATTTAAAGCTGGTTTTGTTGGACTTCTCATTCTTTTTTGTTTTCAAATACTTATTTAAATTTTCTTTCTCATTGACAAGATAAGTTTATTATTCTGTTTCATTTCCTTGACATTCAAAATATGACATACACTTGCATTGTCCCACTCTACAGTTGGCTTTGAATATTTGTGTATAAACACTGTTATTTATTAGCATAGTTGGTACCCCTGAAATAAATAGGGCTGAGTATGAGTACTTAATTTCCTTCACTGGCTTCATTTATGCCACCCCAGACACAAGACCTGTGTAAAATATCAGTATTTTCTGATGACAGACATGACAAAATTCCAGTGGCAAAAACTAGTGTTATGTCTACATCAGTCTTGCTACATCACGGCTACCAGTTCTCCAATAAACTGCAAGGCTGTCTGGGTTAAGCTGTACTGCTATCTTAGTAACCCTTCCTAGTGAAGCTGAGGTGTTTGTAAATCCTACATTGAAAAATCTGTAACAAAAATATCTGTATTTTAACAAATTAGCAATTGTTTTGCTTTAGTCTCAGTCTCTGCAGCCACTGGAAAAAGTATTTTTCATTTTGAGATAAAGAAATATCTGAAAGAAAAAAAAAATAACCAGAAAAAAACCCCATGCAACCCCCTTTCTTCACAGCCTATTCAGCTAGATACCTATGTAGTTCTTTGTAGCACACCAGTGTCTTGTGCTTCCCTGCTCAGCAACCCTGACATGACCTCCAAGAAAAACTAAGTGCAAAACAATCATGCTAGGCAACCAAGTCAAATTTCTACAGAAGACAAAGCATACATTGCCAACAAAGCTTTTTCTTTGTTGATGCTACTACATCAGCCACGTGCTGTTTGTGTATGGAGTTTCCGATGAGTAAAAGCCACGAAATGGTAATACTCATTCTGCTGTTTTCTCATTCTGGAGGCATAGACATGAGTTGAATATTACAAAATCTTTAAAGACGTAAGGAGGTCTACTTCAACCCATCAGTCACTCACACCCAGAAGTAATAGTCCTCATTACTCCTACAATTACACCTCCTACAATTCACTTCCCAACTCAAGGGTTTGAGAATAAGATCTGTAAATATAAATTATTATAAATTAGGCCAGTTATAAAACCAGGATGCTTTAACAACTTTAACAAAGCCATTAGAAAGGCCTAAAAAGGAAAGTTTGTTTTCTTATTGTTTTGCCAATGAACAACCCCACACACATAGATAGGAAAGACAAACCAGCAAAATTCAGTTTAAGACCCCTACATACCATGCAGGTAAATGTCTGTGATGGTGTAGTTCTAATAGGTTAGAAACTTTTTTCTTTTTGAAGACTCTGATTTTTTACTAATATCCGGAATATTCTGGATCCAAACTTTCAGTTTAGTGTTTTACACAGAAATCAAATATTTGCACATTTTATAGAATAAATTGTTTAACACCAAAGACAGCTTTAATATAAAATTTTCACCAAGATCTACATAAAGAAATAGGAAACCAAGTAAAAAATATTTAAGTGCAAACATTTCAAACACTTGAACAGTATTTCAGATATTAAAAACATCCAAGTATTTTAAATCTTAATTCTTCATTTTTTCAGTTAAAAGTATTTTCTCCTAATAATAATTTAATGTTTACTTTAATATTATTTTATTTTATTATTTTCCTCAAGCTGTCTGGGGCATGATGTGGTGGAAGCACACCATCTTCTGGCAGTAAAAAGCACTTTTTAAAAGCATGTGAAAGAAAGTCTTTGTGTCACTCAAAAAATCAGGAACACTCCTCAGACAGATCAGGAATTTATTTATTTTTGTTTTTATTTTTTTGACTGGAAGTCAGAACAGACAGGTGATATCTGTGTGCTGAAACTTCTAATAGGAAACTACCATCATATTTTATTTGTTGTTGGGTGATTTTTCAATCACGTTATGAAAAGTAACACCGAGCATGGTCGTTTGCAAACCGTTTTGCAAAATGATGATCACCTTCATTCACCTTGAAAGACAGAGAAATTATGCCACAACTTACAGTTAAACATTACATTTAGAGGACTACGAAACGATAATTAAATGATGGTGATCTGATGGCCTTTGCAGAGGACTTTAATACAGCAGTGGAGGCCCCTGCTGAGGTTGGCCAGCAGAGGCCGCTGACAGAGGCAGCTAAAGTTCTCTTAGGTTATTACAGCCTAACGCTGCCAACTTTTTTCTCCAACAGCAACACTGTAAGGCTTTCAAGTGACCCTATTAACCCCCAGAATTAGAACTACAAGCAGCAGGAGATACTGCACCCCGGCTCCATTTGACTGGAGGCGCGTATTTTCCCCAGGCTCCCTTTTGTAACCTATGTACTCAAACAAGCACGTCCTACTTCCACATCCCTCACCAGAGACAACTCCAGGCAGACTTTGCCTTTCCTGACTTCATGCCTATGCCTATGTATTTGAACAGTCTCTTTGTATTCCTCCCATAGCTATCAACAGCTAACGACGAAGGGGTAGGTCAGGAAATGTGTCCTGAAGGAGGACAGAAGGGGCCTTAGGGCTTGGGATGAGAGACAGGGTACAGCAGGGGACTGTGCTAGGCCCAGGTTTAGAAGGTCAAAGGGAAGAGACCGTGTGATGTCCAGGCATGTAGGCAGCTGCACTAACCTGCTCTGCTGGGACATGGTGGCAGCACCAGACACCGCTCCCCACAGACCTCGCCGGCTGCTCGCATTGGGTGGCCTTGGCAAACAGAAGGATCCTAGGCCAACCCAGGGCTTCACAGCTTCCCTGTCCTATAGAGGCTCCAGGTTATGTCAGATAAGATCCCACAGATATGGCCTTGCTTGCCGCTGTTCCCTTGATCGTTGTTTTCTATCCACATCATTTCTTTGTCTCTGCTTTCCTCCACATTTTGCACAGAGAGAAATAATAATTTCTTCCCTTCCCCTGCCAGATGTGCTTAACATGAAGGGCACTGTCATGACCAAGACTCCTGATTATTCCATCTGTTCTCCCATCAATAACCCTACGTCTTTTGTCTTTGTATCTAGAGCCTCTACCAAGACATGTGCACATGCCAGTAGACAACAACTTCTATTTTAACAAAGGTTTTAACATAAATCTGAACTATGTATAAACTTTATTTTTAAAAAGTCAGTATTTGGGAAGAGAAAAAAGCATGTAGGAAAGCCATCCAGATTTTTGAAAATCAATAAAAAGGA
The DNA here is from genome assembly GCA_028565335.1 of Limnodromus scolopaceus. Taxonomy (NCBI): domain Eukaryota; kingdom Metazoa; phylum Chordata; class Aves; order Charadriiformes; family Scolopacidae; genus Limnodromus; species Limnodromus scolopaceus. The sequence continues at coordinate 149,890,106 of JAOXNO010000001.1, forward strand.
ATGCGAGGGGCAATGTATAGTGTCTCTCATCTCAGTCAAGGCAAATGGTGTGGGGGTGGCACCAGCACTGTGGTAGGCACCTGCGTGGGGGAAGTCACTGAGGATGTAGCTCTGTCATCCTTCTCAGTGAGGTGAGGCCCTCTTTGAAGCGTAAGAATGCTCAGTCAGGAGCAGAATCTAATGATGTATCACAAAGGTGCTCCCTTTCTTTCTCTGCCCTTTAGTTGATGCCTTACACCACTCCACTCCCTGCAATCATCACCTTCGTAAAGACAGCCTAGCGTGCCCAGTGGGTTGCTTCAGATGGGTTGCAGCTCTCACTTTGAGCTGTTTGCCTAGAGCTATTTTCATCCTTTTCAGGCCAGCCTCTAGAGAAACCCTGTGGCTGTGCTAAGATCACGAGATGGGGGTCCTGCAACACGTATTGAGGGGAGAGGGTGGACACAGAGAATAGGTTGTGGCAGCAGCAATATTCTCCACGTGGTACTTTATGAATTCAGGAAAGACTGTTTTTTCTAGGTGCACTCCTTCTAGGTGCATGTGTAAGAAATGTGCTGCGGTCTAGCTGTGATGCACAGTGACGTTTTTTAAATATGGTGCCACGTCCTCAACCAGGTGGAGCGCTTAGCTGGAGTGTTTGCGGCTGTGTTTGGATGCTGCCAAAGCCAGTCTCATTCAGGAGTCCTGTGCACAGGAAAGCAAGGTTAGCTGTGATCTCAGCACACGTGGGTGGTGATGTGGGGTGTAGCTGCTGAGATGCCGACTGACTACCTCGCAGCTGCTGTTTTGACTTCAGTTTCGCTGGCAGGCCATCGGTTGAAGAGACTCCCTTCCCTCCTTCAGCTATGGTGTCTGTCGTTATGTTTGCTGCCTGGTGACAACATTGTGCCCAGAACATTGTCCCCTTTCTTCCACTCCTTTTCAACAAATATAGAAAACAAACGATCACTCTCCACTGCTTCTCCTGGGCTCCCCGTCTCAAGTCCAGGTGGAGGGTAGTTATGGCAGCTACACCGAGCTGTATCAGGTCAGCAGTTATGATCCTGACATATGCAACTTTTGCTGGGTTTTTTCAAACATCTTGCCAACCAAGCCCAATGTTTTGCAGCTTATCTTCATAGAAGAGCAGCACAAGGGTGGAGCTGCTAGCTAGCACAGCTTTGCAAGGCAAAGCTCCCTGAGAGCACATCTCTGAGCTCTCCCAATTCCCACTTCTCTTCTCTTTTGCACCTCTGATCCTTGGCCAATAACACAAGAAGGTCTGTTCTGCCTGAAGGCAGGATGGAAAATAAGTGTTCACCCTAGAAAGTGAATCGGCTGCCCGCGATGCAGCAAGAAACAGAGGCTGGCTTGTAGCAAAGGTCCCATGTGGACTCAGCCCTGGATTTCTCTGCCCTGCTGTGCTACTCCTGGTCCCATCACTTGCCTGCCAAATGCTCCTGCAGAGGCTGCAGCCCCTCCATGAAGGACTTCTGCCTCCCACCTGCCCCAGAGCTGATGGCTCTGTTGTTGCCAACCCTACATAGGTGTAGTGCTCCCAATGGAGCTACCCATCTGTCCCCGACATGCAGGGGTGCCAGGAGGAGGAGGAAGAAGAGGAAGTGACTGGGGGAGGAAGCCCTCCATACTTGCCCCCTGCTGAAACCACCACCCACGTGTACCTTCAAGACCATAAGCACAGAGTGAGTTTCTCGAACCTAGGGCGGCATAAGACAGGCCATCTGTGCTATCTCATGGTAGCAACAACAACCACCTCACCCATTCTGTGATTCTCAGAGTATAACTTACTACAGTCTGGTGATGCTCTGCTAGGTCAAAGAGCAGAGTGGGACCTACTGGCAGCTCTGCAGAGAGTTGGTTTGTGCCAATATGGTGCCACTGCAGCCCCTCAGAGTTTGAAAGATGCTCAGGAGCAGAAGAGGCTGGCACGTGTCTGGGAGGAGTTACATGTTTGAATTGTTTCACTGCCAGAGCTCAATGGAAATATGTAATAGAAGCAGTTCTTTTCTGTGTTCTCATCTCCACTGAGCCTTCTTCCAGTGTAGGGTTTTCTTGGTCAGACTTGTTCCATCCCTTGGCTCAGACCAACATTTAACCATTACTGGTGTGGCACAGTGAGCTTAATGCATTTGTTGCTTGAATGTCTAGCCCTCTTGTCTGTGCACAGGGACATTCAGAATATGGCATGATTAAAATCTCAATTGTGTGAAATATTTGCTGCTAATGACAAGTACAATTAATTTGGGACGCAGTATATCCCATCAAGTAGTGTAAACATTCCCCACTTGTATTTGGCTACTGACGTGTCTGCAAGACAGTGGTTTTCCAGTGTCTCAGCTAGATCATGGTCTTAAGCAATCAGCAGCCTGTGGAGTTTTCCCACCACGAGCACCTGTAGGCAACAAGACAGTCCCACATGTTCACGTGTTCTGCACTGCTGACAGTCACACGGTATGTTTGAGAGGCTGAATGATCACTACATCCAGTGGTGCTCCTGGGTTTCAGGCAAAGAGTGCTTGCTGGGGACCCTGGATTCCTCAGGAGTGCCATAGAGTACTATAAAGTCATAAAAAATACAAAAGTTAACCAAAGCTGAACGCCTAGCCCTGCGTTCCCCCTGAGGCTCCAGAACAGCATCCAGCTAACAAGCTAAAGACACATGGCCTACAGCCACAACATTTATCACATCCAGAGGAGAAAAGTTCCCCTGATGTGTTGTAATCTACTTCTTCACATAAATGAGTGGTTGTGTATGGAAGATGAGCAGGGGACACAGGTATAGGTCGAGATGCCCATAGCTGGAAAGGTCATCCAGGTGACCTCTTGGTGGAAAGTTTGCATGCAATAAGTGCATTAAACTTACTGTGCTATACCAGTAATCATCAAATGTTGGTCTGCAGAGAGGCCAGAGCGAGCTTTTGCCTGTGACCTGGGCGCTCTCAAAGTGAAGAAATGGTCGAGACTCACCAGTGGCACCTGCCAACAGATCACAATCTCCTTGAAGACCTTCAGAGAAAGTATTCCATTAACTTGCAGTTGGGTAACATATTAAGAAGTACATGTTTATTCTGCCTAGTAAACAGACATTAACAATGTACTGTTGGGATGCTCCTGAGGGTCAAATCCCAGATGCAGCCCAACAGCTGGAAAAGCAGTCTCCAGGGGAACAGCTATAATCAAACAGAGAGGATAAAAGTGTTCATGACATGTTGTGAGACACTTCTTCATAAGCAGCAGCTGCAGAGGGGCCACGATGACTTTCTGGGTAGGAAGTCAATGTCACACTTCATGATGCTGTTGAAGATCATTTTGTACACACTGGGAGCTTCAACTCCAATATTTGTAGGCACAAAAAGGGTCTCAGGTGCACGAAGGAACTGGTTGCCCATCTGAACGATATTGTTGTCTGACAGCCTGTATTCTTTCATGATTTCTTCTGACTTTGCTTTCATTTTTTGGATTTGGATGGGGTCTTAAGCTACATATAACAACTTCTCTTTGATGTCTCTCACAATTGCCCTTTCAGCTGTGCTAACAGAAGTGTGTCGACTCTCCAAAAGAATCTTCATAAAATATTTGGTGATATCTTGGCCAGCAATATCCAGCCAGGAGACAGCATGGGGTAAACAATATCCTTCATATACGGGGACACTGTGGATAACACCATACTGTCTCTGTGTGGTTCATGATTATTCCAGTAATATGGGCTGATGCATAAAGTGCCAGAGTTGCCTGGACTGCAACGTGCATAGCTGGCACCATGAAGCCTTTGAACGTGATCTTCATCATTGCTGTAGTTCAACCCAGCAGGCAGCTAAACACCACACAGCCCTTCGCTCACTTTTGCCCTCCAGTGGGATGGGGGACAGAATCAGAAAAAAGGTAAAACTCGTGGGTTGGGACAGTTTCATAGGACAGAAAAAGAAGGGAAAATAACAATAATGATAAAAAATATATAAAACAAATGATGCACAATTCAATTGTTCACCACCCGCTGACCAATGCCCAGCCCATTCCCAAGCAGTGGCTGCCTTGCCCCAGCCAACTCTCCCCAGCTTTGTATGTTGAGCATGATGTCATATAGTATGCAATATCCCTTGACCAGTTTCGTCAACTTTCCTGGCTGTGTCCCCTCCCAGCTTCTTGTGCAACCCTGCCCACTGGCAGGGCAGTGTGAGAGGCTGAAAAGTCCTTGACTTAGTGTAAGCTCTGCTCAGCAACAACTGAAACATCAGTGTGTTGAGGACATTATTCTCATCCTAAATCCAAAACACAGCACTATACCAGCTACTAGGAAGAAAATTAACACTATCCCAGCCAAAACAGGGACAGTGATTATTTTCCTGGTTTGCAGAGGATTGAGGCGGGTTTCAGTCAGCAGTACTGGCCTTTCACTGGCTTTGTTTCTCAGCTCATACTCATAGACATGTCTCCAGATCCTTTCCATATCATCCCAGCACATAATTATGCCATAGTCAATTGGATAATTCAGAGACAGGACCCCTCTTTTGGACTGAACTCCTTCTCCAGTGTAACATTCTTTCTGTCCAGCTCCTAGCACTGTAGCTTTGACTTTTGAGTGACCATCAATTTCTGTGACCTTGGGCCACAGTCACCTGCGATACCCACTTTGAATAACCCAGACCCATTGTTAAAGATTACAGCTGGGACAACCAAAACGTTGGGGTCAAACATTCTCCATAGAGTTGATGGCTCCTCAGAGTGGCTCCCTGGCACTCTTTGCCCATTCTCCCTTTACAGGCTAGTCACCATTGCTAGGGAAATCTTCTCGAGGATGTACAGCTTGCTGTGTCTAACATGTCTGCCCCCAACTACCTCACAATGGCCAGCAATAAAATAATACATTTTCCCAGCAAGTTATCTGATTCCAGGAGCTTCCCTGGACATGGCCAGCATAGCTTTTCCATGTCTCTAGCCAGAGGACTATCAGTTCACCAAGTCTGATCCACAGGTCATGGACCATCAATGTTTCCCTGTAATGAGCCTGAGAGCGTATGTTTCCTCAGAATAGAAAAGCATGTATTGCAAAATGCATGATGACAATTGTTAAATTTTTCACATGTGCGTCTGGCTTAGCTAAGACTCTATAAAATATTGCCAAGAGTGGTGAAGAATAGGACAATTTTGCCTCCCTGTAAGTATTAACTGGATTACCAGTTTGCTTTTCTGAATACCGTCTATATTGGAAGTAGACCTTTTTCAACTGAATCCTTTCTGATCCTTTATAGGAAACTACTAAAAATAAATAGGTAGAACTATGTTTGAAACTGTTATGGCATTCTGTAGTCCTTTTTTCCTGTCCTTGTTACTTAAAGTCTATTTTTTGGTAAAATCACAAATGTGAAATAATAATTTCTGCCTCTTGCTGGTTTAAAAAATCTTGACAACTTTAAACAGTGCTTATAATACCTTCTAGTGCAAAGAAATTCCTTCCCCTAATTAATCTATATCCTAGACTGCTGACAAGATGACCTGCCTGCAAATAAACAGATGCACAGATGTTTTCCTTCCATGCTTCCCTTTTCCATTCAGCACTTTGTTTAGAAGTATAAACTCTTTTTTTTGAAGTTTGTTCAGAAGGATTAAAAATATCCTGGATCTTTATAACTGATCCCCAGTTCAGGGGGAGCCCCATTTGGATTTTTTTTTTAATTTTGCTTCAAGAGAACATTTCCCAAAAAAGGAAATTTCTATAGCTTTGAATCCAATCAGGTCTGGCAATCCAGAATATCTCTCCTATGAGGAAAGGCTGAGGGACTTGGGTCTTTTTAGTCTTGAGAAGAGAAGACTTAGGGGGGATCTGATC
>JAOXNO010000001.1:149896032-149946805 GCA_028565335.1 Limnodromus scolopaceus
TCCTTCTCTGGAGACATTCAAAACCCGCCTGGACAAGTTCCTGTGCAACGTGCTCTAGGTAGACCCGCTCCAGCGGGAGGGTTGGACTAGATGATCTCCAGAGGTCCCTTCCAATCCCATATGATTCTACGATTCTATGAATCCAAATCGGTTTACAGAGAAAATTTCCTTAAAAAAGGAATTAAAAAAACACTGTATAACTTCAGTTTGTATTCTTGGCTTCCAGAGTGTAATTGCTTCTCCTTGGAGCCCTAAATCCAGGGCAGCTTCGAAGCAAGGATTGTTTCTATTAAATTTAATTACTTTTGCCTGCAACTCACATGGCAAAGGTACTAGTTACTAAATGAAAGTAGCCATGAATCAGAGACAGATTCCAAACAGAGTTCTATATTAAACAGAAATTTTAAGTCTAAGAAAATGACATCCTTGTACAGAGATAAAAAGAAGCCATCTAACAAGAGATCAGCTACATGTATGTTATTCCAATTGTTTATATTCCAGACGTGTTTGTGTTAAATGCCACTCTATACAATTTAGCAATTTCTCTAATCCTCTTAATATTTGTGTACATGTATTTCAGTGTGGCACACTTGTTTTCATGCATGCTTCTATATTAATGTCAACAGGTGTCCTAGTCATTTAAAAGGTTTTTACATGCATCAGACTAGAAGCCCCATTTAATCCTGCATGCTCTGCATGAAGCTTGCAGTGAAGCACTCCAGTTTGAATACGATGTTGAGCATTAAAACAGGGGAATATTGACTGTGATTATTAAATGGCAGTTCAACCTAGCCGCAGGAATGCTCATCTGTTCCTTCATATTGGTTCTGTCATAAATCACCTTAGAAAGGGCACGTGTGAATTAACGTTGTTACTATAGGGATTGTAATAAGTGAAGTTATTGCTTGTGTTTAGCTGAAGTACTGTAAATTGAACTCATAGAAGAGACAATATGAGACATCAAACGTTTCTCATGCTCACCTGGTGAAACAGCTTACACTGATATGACAAGATCTCATTCAGGAGTGGAAAGATAGCTCTTTTTCTGTGAACCAGTCTGTCTTTGGCCTTTGATGTTTGTCAGAGGCTGTCAGCTGTGGAGACACACATGAGGAACTGGTCTGAGATGAGCAATTCCATTCCACATGAGCTGCTAACATCTTTACTAGATGGTATCCAGTGTTTGTCACTTCTTAATGGAACGGAATATGAACTCAAAGCCGAGAGGCACATTGGAAACACAATAACGTAATTCCCACAACATATCAAACCTAAATAAGCTCTGTCCCACAGACATTGGACTGTGAAAATTCATAGAGAGTTGAACATGTTTTTTATAGCCCAGTCTTTCTTGCTTCAAATGTCAGTGCTGAGCACAGATTTTCACTTACCAGCTTATGCATGTCTTTTTGCTTTTATTGACTGTGTCGCCTGCACAGAATTGACTGCCCCAGGCAACAATTCCATGACTCTATGTCTGAATATGGATGTGTGGGTACCTATGTGCTAAAGAGAACAATGAAAATACAGTTGCAGTGAAAAGGATTTCTGGAATTTACATAAAGAAGAGTTTGCTGGGAAATATTCTTCTCCTGATGGTTTACTATCTGAAGACATGGAGATCAGTTTTTGAAAGAAACAAAGCCCATCACAAATGCAATTTAATTTGGAAATTATGATTCCAAATGATAAACAAATGTTTCCACTACCAGATACGAGTTGTTTCTCATATAAAGAATGTAAACCTACTCTCTTCATTTCTTCTCTTTAGTTTAGCAGTTAGCCAGTGGAAGTTAAATCAGTTCAAGCATTTGGAGACTGAGACATTCCTTGAAATAAACATCTCCCTGAATTTTACTTTGCTTGAGTGAATATATTGTAGGAATGTTTTGATTCTAATGCTGAAAGATAAAGCAAATCATACTGAAACTATCTTAAGACCTCACCACCCGCACCTGAGAGTAGCTCAGCATCACCACAACAAAGCAATAGACACAGATATGCACAGCACAGTGGCACTTACAGAAGTCAGCTTTCCTGTGGCATCTGAATACTTTTTTTGGGGAAAACAACCTCTAGAGCTGTAGTGGTTTTAGAAACTTACTTTAGAAAAGTAGTACTCTACTTTCAGTTTAGTTGATGTATATGCTTTAAATTCAGGAACTGTCTGTAGAACCGAACATTATAGCGTCTCCTGTGATTTATTCCTGCTAGGATGGTCTGTTACACCATACTCAGAGGCAGCAGATTTGGATGCTGGATTCAGATGCTGGAGCACCTTTGGATAAATAAACCGTAGAAATCACAGTAAGAAGCAATGGACGGATTTGGTGTCTGGCTTTAATAAATCATTAGCCTTCTAGAACTTGGGTAAAGAATATATAAAGTTTTTATTAATCAGTTACCTTTCTATAGCCTGAAGCAAAGACATGAAGACAGAGGGAGGCTTTTAGCCTTCTGTCATATATGGCATGATCTAGAATAGAATTTACAATTACATTTAGCAAGGTGCAGTAGAAGCTATCTAATTTTTAAATAGTGCTGGGCACAAAATGCAGATGTGAAGGCATACTGTTTATATTAGATATCAAGCTTAGGCAATCGCATCAATTATTAGAGAAATCTCCCTCCCCTCACTGATTTTAAAAGCCAAGTCACTTCATGCTCACCTGGCTGACAGAAGACTAACTCATCAACAAACCAAACAAACCAACAAACTAAACCAACAACAATAAGATAGAGAGAATGGTAATGACATTATTTTGTGTTAGTGATGAGAGATGGTCTTAGCAGCACCAGCCACAGCACCACAGAAGGGTGGGTAGCCAGCTGTGAGGTTCTTCCAGGCTGCCAAAATCCAGCCTTAGCATCTTCAGTTTCCTGACCTGCAGTTCAGTAGCTACTCAAAACAGCCTAGTACAGAAAGTACAAACAACCTGCAAAAGTCTCATGAGCAGAGTAACTACACTTAGTCCATTTCAAAGTCAATGCATGCACAGTCTTTCTCCATCCACACTAACATCCAAATATTGGTGCTTCAGCAGCCATTGTTGGGTGTGTGCATTTAGATGTGAATTTTAAGAGTCACACCTGAAAAAAATTGTATAACTTTACACAAGAAAAATCAGCTACTGAAAACAAAGACTTACTTGAGTTAATCCCATGTAGTTTTGTTCACCTTCCCCTTAAACAGATCTCTCAGCTCTTTGTGTTACGTGTACCTCACCTGATTCTAGCTGTTCTTCGTTAATTTATCTGGCATAAGTGTAACAGTATTTCTTAAACCCTCTTGAAAGGCTGTGAAAAATGATGTTAATATGTCATTACTTTAGATTTTATATAAAAAAACCATTTAAGTCATTATGATATTGGTCTTATTACACAAGGCAGATAGTAAGAGAGAAGTGTTCTTCACAGAGACTGTAAGTTTAAGGCTCTACCACATACTGCCCTAGACAAGCTGTGCACTTTTTTTTGTGATATGTTTCACTCAGTACAGTATGAGAATGACACTGTCTCCTTTCCTCCACCCATTCGCTGTGTTTCTTCAACTGTAAAGCTGTAAGAGGCAAAAAGTTTCTCTTCTAGTATATGTACAGAGAAGCAGAAACCCTGGGTGGCAGTGATGTCTCCTAATTAACATGAACTTTATAATGGGTAATGTGATAATAGGGGGCCCTGTTCTGGTCACACATAGGATTGTGACAGAGCACTGCTATTAGCCTAGAAGCCAAGGTAGGTGGCTTGGGCAATGGGTGTAGGTTTTTGGAAGTAAGATACAAAAATGACAGTCTGCATCTTCAGAGGTATTTTTCAGTTGATATGATATTGCAAAAGGTGGAAACCAGGAAAACTGACAGGACTTGAAATAATTTTCCAGAGCATGGACTGTGATCTTGAGCTAATGGAGTTTGTTCCATGTGATAGCATACAAAAAAAAAGCATAAATTATGTGCTATCATAAAGACCATCATCTTTTCCTTGTGGAGAAGCAGAAGAGCAGGACACACCAGAGCAGGTGTCCCTGTAGGTGAAAGCACAAGGAGGGACCAGAAAGCTACACCCAGAGGCCTTCAGGACGAAGGATTTTGCAAGCTGGTTGCCTGAATTGGGTTCTGAGATGAGAGGGAAGACAAGGGGATGCTGGAAGAGAGCAGGCGCTATGTAAAAGCTGTACTGCTTTTCCTGTATAGGCCTTAGTTTTCCACAAGACTCATCACCTTCTTAAGGAATACATGTAAGGTCTTTGACCATTTTTAAAACAGAATCTATGTTTTCCTACTTCATTCTTTAAATGTCAGTATATGTGTGTATATATGTACGTGTGTGTATATATATATATAAAATATATAAATTTAGGATTTTTCTCCAGCTTTCTGTTCATTAACAACATGCTGGATTAGAAACAATCTATGACTACACTTACATTCTTAACAGGACTATTGATATATTCCAATTCAATATATTCCACTTCCACCCAGAATTTCTTTGGCTACTTTGGTTACACACTTTATTTGCAAATATTGTGCAATAAACCTCTTCTGAAGTAGTCTTACATAATGGGAAAAATGAGATCAACTTTAAATATTTGACATAATGCCAAGTTACAAATGATGCTGTAGAGACTGTCCTCTTTCATTTGTTTTTATATGCCATTGTTGCTCATTTTGCAGACTGTTGTTGCTTTTCCTTCCTGCAAAGCTTGACTCAACCCATTTAATCTGCAAGTCAGTAGTTTGATTTAACCCATTAATTCCAATTAAAGCACACTTCTCCCTCTGCATTTGAGCCCAATGCAATAACTTTACTATATACAAGTCCGACATTGGTGTATAACAGAATAGCCTTTCTTTTTCCTTTCTTAGTCTTCACCTTTCTTGTTGAAACAAGCAACATTTTCAGCAACAGTCCTGTTCCTTTCCTTTGTAGGGATCTGTGTAATGAAATGGCATGCCCTCTTTTGTGATCCCCAGCTGCTGCAGTAATCAAGAACGAGATTAGGAATTATATTTGGATAGCTACATTGTGTGAGGTGGTAACTTGAGGGTCTTATGGAGGAAAAAGAAAAGGTAATTTGCAGTATGATGCACCCAACGCATGAATCATCTGCTTTAGGAAGAGACAAACTGACACAAACATGCCTGTTTCTCCCCATGGACTGCAGTGGGGTTCCAGATGGTTGCCTTAAAACATGGAGGCATCCTCATTGCAGATGTCTTAATTAAGTCAGAATAACCTTGTCCTGGTTGTTTAAAGAAAGGCAATATGATATGCTACATTCATAACCAGCAGGATAAGAAGATGCAGCTATAAGGCAGGGGTTAGACACAATGGTGCATAATGTTGCCATTCTGGTTGGCTTTTCTTCACAGACCAGCAGCTTGTGCATCCCAAGGGATCAGTTTTAGCACAATTCACTTAAGGAGAGAAGTAATGAATATATATATATATAAGCACACACCATCTCCAAAGCAGCAAATATTTGAGGAGACTAAAACAACACATCAGCTCTAGAAGCTGTGAATTTGTGAGTAGCATTGAAGGGGTGGGGTAATTACACAAACATGTAAAAAAGGAAAACACATTCAAAAAGGTATGATACTTATGGCAAAATGAGTAACTGATTTTTCTTCTCACCACTATGTTGTTAAATCAAGATGAGGAAAATGGATTTATTGAAAACATCTCAAAGCATTGGCTTCTAAATGACAGAAAAAATACTCGTCTTTCCACCCTTGTTTTTCAATCTGATTAACAAGCAAAACTAAATAAAGCATTCAGCTGCTGCAGAAGGATCCATTCATGCTAAGAATGCATGGATGAATATATTTTTCATACCGGGGAAGCTTACTGTCAAACATACACATCGAGAGTGTGTAGACTCAGGTGTGCAAACAGAGGGAAGTGAGAGTTAACAATTAGGTGGGCCTGATCCATACTAGAATAGTGACCAAAATTCTTAAAAGGCTGAAAACAACAGGTTTTCTGACACTGAGCCTAGGATGGCAGACCCAGTTCTGTGCTGTTCAAGATTATGAGTTTTGTCTGGGCTTTGTATGTCAACTGTGCTCACTTTCAGACTCTTTCTCTCAACCAAATATTGCATATTGAGAAAGAAACCAGAAATGTTTCTCTTCCCTTTGGCAAACAAAAGAAGTTCAAGGAAGAAGTTTTGCTGTGAGTTTCTTGTTTTGGTGTTTCTTTTTCAGTTTTTTGGGTTTTTTTGGAGGCTTTTTTTTTTTCTCAAAAGCAAATGCAATACGTAAGAGACTGCTTTGGCTCACTGTTAATTCACAGGCATAAAAGATTACTTCAATGGCAACTGTTCACCAGAAAATTTTTCTTTCTGTCTTTTCCTTTTCCTTTTTCTTTTTCCTTTTTCCTTTTTCTTTTTATCTTCTCCTTTTTCTCTGTTTTCACTACCAGCTTGGTTCGAGTGGAGATGAGAATGTATGCAACTTGCCGTTTGGTGTGTGCACTGCTGCCCTCCGGCGGGGAAAGGGCGGCTGTGCCATCAGGCTGTATGAGAGTCCAGCACCCTAAAAACGGTGCTAGTGATGATTGCATGAGGTTATCCACCAAAAATTAAGGAGGAAAGCAATAAAAATTAGCTACTTTTCTGCTTTAAAAACTGTTAGTTGTTCTGGCTTTTTTTTTTTTTTAATTTTCTGAGTGTAGTGGTGATGAATGCGAGAGAGAATAAGGCCAAATAAAGATGGAGAAAGGGATCCTGGATAGAACAAGTAAAGAAAGAAAGAAAATAAGTGACAGAAGAAGTAGCAGACTATGTGCTTCGCCTGTTTCCACTGATCACTGCTTCCGCTGATGGTGGAAGATATGTTTCTGGAAGCCTAACACGTAGGAAAGTATACATCACCGTTTTACAGATGAACAATGTCTGTTTCAACCTCATTTCTCATCAGCCTCCTTGGCTTGTTTGCATCAGCCCTGACTCACACTTCCAGTGTAGCATTTCAGTAGAGCATAATCAATATTAGTCTGCAGGTTCAACGCTTTTACTGGTAATTTTTGCTGGTAATTGCAACTGATAATTTAACAGAGACATAAATATGGCCTATCATGAACTTGCTCTCAAAAAAAATTGCCAGTTGTGTTTAAATGCCAGATTAGTGCAGGACTGAAAGGTTGTGTGGAGCAACTGAGATGGCGGGTGAAAGCAGTCAGCAGCAGCACAGCAATCTTTTTGCCGTTGCCTCGGCCTTTTGTCCCCTCCCACACAGCTAACTCTCACTTACCTCTCCCGCCTGCCACAGCATCTGATGTGCTGCTTCACCCCGTTCACTCACTTTGCTCTTACTGTCCCCTTCTTGGGGTGGGAGGAGGTGGAAAATCTCCTCTTTGAGGAAAAAAAAAATAAATTAATAAAACAATTGTTGTGAAACAGTTGTATAGCTTTTTAAACCTCTGTCATTCTTGTGACCTTCTCGTTCAGCAGACAAACAAAACTAGGTAAGAAACCCTAAGCCAGCAGTCTGCCACCAGACACTGCTTGTCTGCTGTCCTCCAGCAAAACTATTCCCTTGCTCTTCCTCCTTTAAAAGTGCTGGGTTTGCTTTCCAGTGGTGTCAGGAGCTATGAAGTGGTTGCTTTCTAGTTCCCTTAATGGAGAGGCAAACGCTGTTGAAGCACAGGTAGAACTGTCACCACCCCTTCCACAACTACATGTAGTAGTTTCTATGAGGTTTGTGGGGAGTGGAACTTCTCTTTTAGCAGAGGAAATAGGAACAGGGCCCTAGAGGTCCTCTGTCTCCATCAAATCTTCCAATGTAAAGTTAAATGCTCACAGTGAAGATGGGCCAAAATTGTCTTTGCAGTCTCAGTTCTACTTTCTTGCACCTGTAACAGAAGTTACTTTATATATATTCACATTGCCCTTCCCATCAAGATCCCTATCACACTGAATTCACACAGTGTCCAGCACCCAAGCAATGATTTAAGAACTTTACTCCCACTTTATTCAAAGCATAGCTCTTGGCTGACTGCGCGCTCATAACTAAGTTTGCCTCCATATCAGAATTTATTTCCCCCAGGGCTTTTCCAGAACATTTGTTTCTGTAGTGTTTCTAAACAGCCTTCCATATATTCATAGCACAGCTCCTGCTAATTTCAGTTTCAGCTGTGAGTTTCAACACTTCTGCAAATGAGACCACAAGGACATCAGTCAGTCAGCCAGAAAATGAAGAACATTCGATCAGTGACCACCTGTGAAAAATCTCATTTAAGGAACTCTGCGGTAAAGACTAGGGTGGCTTGGAAATTTTCAGACAAAATAGAGCTTCTCCAAAACCATCAGTTTGTGGAGCACAGCATGTTCTATTTAAAATATTTCAGACTGAAGGAACTGCTACCAAATTGAAAGCGATGTCTGGAGGGAACTAAGCTTAGACTTTCAAAAAGGCTGTTGGGTATGAAGCCAGGGAAACTGAAAGTCACAGTATCCAGATTCAAAGAAGCTCATCAAAACTCTTCCTTAGGTCAAGAAGCTCTGGAAGGCAAGTACCTTAAACTTCCTAGCCTCGTATGGCCCTCAGGTTATTATTCATTACTGCTCTTTCATTTGTGTGGTGATGAAACCACTATGTATAGTCCAAGGTCAATCAAAAGAGACTTCAGGGCTTAGGGATGGCTAGTAAGAGAATCTGGAGCACAGGTTATTTTTCCCTCTCTCCTTTCAGTTGTGGGCAGGGACATTGAAAGAAACAGATGGGCCCAGTCTATTAGTACGTGACTCTGTGTCTGGTGTCACCAGCATAATTTTGGTTTTTTTCAATAATGGGATGGCCTACATGGTATCAGGTTTGCTGGCATCAGATGGGATTCACCTTTCTCAAAGGAGGAAGAGGGTCTTTGCTCACAAGCTGGCGGGGCTCATAGACAGAGCTTTAAACTAGGCTTGATGTGGGAGGGGGACAACATAAAGCTTGCCCATGACAAGTGGTGGGATGACACACCAAGGTTAGAGGGGCAGGGTGCTAGCGAGGGCTTGCAACCTGGTGCTCTGCGACATGCTGGCTACACTGCAGCACACTTGAAGTCTTCCAAAGGTGACAAAGGGCTCCTGAGATAATAAGGGCCAAGAGTGAAGCACCAGTGAAACACCTCAAAGGAATTTGAGGTTTCAATGAGAAGAAAGCTGACACAGCCAACAGTCCAGTTGAAGTGCCTCTACACCAACACACACAGCCTGAGCAACAAACAGGAGGAGTTGGAAGCTACTGTGCCGCTAGAAATCTATGACCTAGTTGCCATTACTGAAACCTGGTGGGACAAATCCCATGACTGGAGTGCGGCTATCAATGGCTACAAGCTGTTTAGAAGGGACAGGCGAGGAAGGATGAGTAGAGGCGTTGCCCTCTACGTTAAGGAATGGATAAGAGTGTGAAAAGATGTCTCTGAAGACTATCCATGAGCAGGTTGAAATCTTATGGGTAAGAATTAAAGACAGGCAAGAAAAGGGAACCTTGTGTTTGGTGTCTACTACAGACTGCCCAATCAAGAGAAGCCTGTTGATGAAGCCTTCTTACTCCAGCTACAGGAGGCATTGCGCGTGCAGGGATCTCATCCTGCTGAGGGACTTCAACCACCCCGACATCTGCTGGAAAAGCAGCATGGTCAGCTGTAGGCAATCCAGAGACCCCTGGAGTGCATTAAGGATAACTTCTTAAGCCAGGTAATAGACATCCCTGCCAGAGGGGATGTGATACTGGACCTTATGGTCATCAACGCAAGTAAGCTAATCTGAGGTGTGAAGACTGGAGGCAGCCTGGACTGCAGTGATCATGCACTGGTGGAGTTCACAGTCCTGAGGGATGTGAGTCAGGTGAGGAGTAGTCAGGACTTTGCTTTAGGAAAGAAAACTTCCAGCTCTTCTAGGAATTGGTCAACAGGAACCCCTGGGAAACTGCCCTCAGGGACAAGGGAGCAGAACAGAGCTGGCAGATCTTTAAGGACACTTTCCACAGACTGTAAGAGCTCTCAATCCCCAGGTGTAAGAAATCAGGAAAGGAAGGTAAGAGACCAGCATGGCTGAGTCGAGACCTGCTGGTCAAACTGAAGGGCAAGAAAGAGGTACAAAGGCAGTAAAAGCATGGACAGATATCCTGGGAAGAGTATAGGGATGCTTCCTGGTTGTGTAGAGATGGGGTAAGGAAGGCGAAGGTGCAGCTGGAGCTGAACGTGGCAAGGGACGCAAAGAATAATAAGGGTTTGTCCAGGTATGTCAGCCAGGAAAGGATGGTCCTCCCTGCTGAGCAAGACTGGCAACTGATAACAATGGACAAGGAGAAGGCTGAGGTACTCAACAACTTTTTGCCTCACTCTTCACTGGCAACATCTCTTCCCACACCTCTTGAGTGGATGGGCCACAAGGCAAAGTCCCTCCCATGATAAGAGAAGATCAGGTTCATGACCGCCTGAGGAACCTAACCATACAGAAGTCTCTGGGGCCTGACAAGATGCATCCCAGAGTTCTGAGGGAATTGGTTGATGTAGTTGCCAAGCTATCACTCTCCATGACATTTGAAAAGCCATGGCAGTCAGGCGAAGTCCCTCTGACTGGAAAAAGGGAAACATTGCACCCATTTTTAAAAAGGGTTGAAAGGAAGACCTTGAGAACTATCAATTTGTCAGCCTAATCTCTGTGCCTGGGAAGATCATGGAACAGATCCTCCTAGAAGCTATGCTAAGGCACATGGAGGACAGGGAGGTGATTTGAGATAGCCAGCATGGCTTCACCATGGAAAAGTCCTGTGTGACCAATCTAGTGGCCTTCTAGGATGGAGCTGACTACATGAGTGGACAAGGGAAGAGCTACAGATATCATCTATCTGGACTTCAGTAAGGCCTTTGACATGGTTCCCACAACCTACTTCTGTCTAAATTGTAGAGATACGGATTTGATGGGTGGACTGTTCAATGGATGAGGAATTGGTTGGATAGTCACATCCAGAGGGTAGTATTCAAAGGCTCAATGTCCAGATGGAGCCTGGTGATGAATGGCGTCCCTCAGGTGTCCATACTGGGACTACTGTTTAATATCTTCATGAGTGACATAGCCAGTGGGACTGAGTGCACCCTCAGCAAGTCTGTGGATGATACCAAACTGAGTGGTGTGGTTGACACACCTGAGAGATAAGATGCCATCCAGAGGGACCTTGTCAGGCTTCAGAAGCGGACCTGTGTGAACATCATGACTTTCAACAAGGCCAAGTGCAGGGTCCTGCACGTGGGTCAGGGCAAGCACTGATATCAACATAGGCTGAGGGATGAAAGCATCTCTTCCAAGAAGGACTTGGGGGTACTGGTGGATGAAAAGCTAGACATGAGCCAACAATGTGTGCTCACAGCCCAGAAAGCCAACTGTATCCTGGGCTGTATCAAAAGAAGTGTGGCCAGCAGGTCCAGGGAGTTGATTTTGCCCCTCTACTATCTGGTGAGACTTCACCTCCAGTACTGCGTCCAGCTCTGAAGACCTCAGCACAGAAAAGACATGGACCTGTTGAGAAAGGTCCAAAGGAGGGCCACAAAGATCATCAGGGGGATGGAACACTGCTTCTATGTAGAAAGGCTGAGATAGTTGGGGTTATTCAGCCTGGAGAAGAGAAGGCTCCAGGGAGAGCTTGTAGCAGCCTTGTAGAACTTAAAGAGTGCTTATAATAAGAAAGATGGGGACAAACTTATTAGCAGGGCCTGTTGTGATAAGACAAGCGGTAATAGTTTTAAACTAAAAGAGTGTAGATTTAGACTAGACAGAAGGAAGAAATTTTTTACAATAAGGGTGGTGAAACACTGGAACAAGTTGCCCAGAGAGGTGTTAGATGCCCCATTCATGGAAACATTCCAAGTCAGGTTGGATGGGGCCCTGAGCCACCTATCTAGTTGAAGATGCCCCTGCTCATTGCAGGGTGGTTAGACTAGGTGACCTTTAAATGTCTCTTCCAACCCAAACTTATCTATGATTCTTCCGTGATCTCACTCTGGAAGGGAACTCGCATACATGCTGAGATACAGGACTTCCTGCAGCCATTGGAATAACTAATATTCATCAGGATTAGAGAGAGAATCTGAAGAACTTAAGTTTGCAAAAAAAGTTCTGGGAGAAACAGTTTTAAATCAAAATTGAGACAACCCCAGATTTAAAGAAAGAAAAAAAATTGAAATCTGCAGAAAGTAAACATAGTTTTTCAGCCACCTCTTACAGACCGAAAGGGAATACAAGTCTGATTTAAATATGATATCATAATGTCACTTTTTGCATGTTTTGTCTCATTCACTGCTTCCCTCCAGTATTTCTGAAAATTTTAAGTTGGACACCAACTTAAAACACTTTCCATCGATAACCCATTTTCCACAGGATGAAGGAAGTGTCTCCTATCCATTGAGTGAAGCCAGGGGGTCGGGCAGAAAAAAAAAGTGAGAGGAAACTTGCAAGTGAGCGAATGAAGATTATTACTTGGCCACATGGTTTGATTCAATTTACGCTCTTGGGTTTCAGGTCATGCAGTATCTGATGAGTGCTAGCAGCTTGCTGTGCTTAACTGGAACATGCCCTGTGCTTTACATAAATGTTTGCTGATACTGTTGAAGCACACACTGAGGATCCCATGTTTCATTTGCACTCAGGAAATGAACACCTCAGCAGGACCTGTTCTGACCTGTTCTCACCAGTCTCAGTCCTTTCTCTACCCCAGACATCTCCTGCTTTCTTACCGTTGAATCAGCCAGGGCAAAGGGATCATTTGGGAGGTCTGTACTCCAGCCTGCTCAAAGCAGGCTGAGTGAATTCAGTGAACTGAGTGAAAACAGTGAATTCAGACCACATTGCTCAGTGCTTTATCTGTTAAGGTGCTGTGAATATGTAGGAACAGATTTTTCGTAGCCACTCTGGGCAACCTGCTTCTGTGGTTGATTGTCCCCACAGTGTGACTGTTCACTCAGCTCCTGCTCAGATTTTGGCCAATGTACAGCTTATGCTAAAGCCTGATGTATGCTGGGATCGGTGCCATAAGGTCAAAGCAAAGGCAACGTGTAGGCAGCACATGGTTGGCCCAAAAGGGCTAAAGGTCATTATGCAGCCATTATCACCTGCTGTCTCCTGCAGCCATCATCCTTTTGTATTAGTTGTCTGGCAGTTTCTTTATAAAGTGCTAACTCATGGCTGGAAAGTATAAATATGTCCACTTACCCAATAAGTTTTTGAAGCAGATTCAACAGCAGCTGGACTGCTGGGGCTTTCATGCTTTCCAGTGTGATACAGGGGATGCCCACACTGTGACATGGAAGGAAGGATGAGTGCTCTCCCAGTTGGCTTGTAACTTTTTTGCCCATAGATGCACAGATTACAAGTTATGAGTTGTTAAGTTATGAATTAGAGAGCTTGTGATTTAGAAACCTCATGACTTAAGAGATGAACCAGTGAATTCACTTAGACTAACCTGTGCAAAGGGGATTGAACTCTTGTTTGTCATATTTGTTTTCTTTCCGAACGAGCTTATAAAATGAAGTTTAATTTACAGAGTACGTTTGCCTGTAAATTTGAGAGATCCAAATGGACCATGATACCATGGAAACAACTTATGTCAAATACAGTCTTCCCAGTTTGATTTGTGTCCATTATCTTGTCTCAGACCACCTTGGACCTCTCAAAGAGTTTGATTCTGTTTTCTTGACAACCTCCTAACTGCTATTGGAAGGCTGCTATTAGGACCCCCAAAGCCTCTTCTCCAGGCTGAACAAATCCATTTCCCTCAGTCCCTCCTCGTAGGACAGGCATGTGCTCTATCCCAGCCACCCCCTTGCATTGCAAGTGGACTCGCTCAAGTTTCTCACTGTCCTTCTTGTATTTGGGGTGCAGTGTGTCCAAACTTGGATTCAGGATCCCAAATACACTCTGAAAGGTGCCAAGAAAAGAGAAATAACCCCTTCCCTTAATCTACTGGTGACACTCCTGTTAATAGAGAGCAGTATGCTGTTAGCCTTCATCTCTGACAGGGCTCACTGCAGACTTGTCTTTAGGGGGCTTTTCCCCAAGAACCCTTGGCCCTTTTCCACAAAGCTGCTGTCTTTGCCTAATCTCACTTAATTCCCAGACCTTTCACTGCCAGTCCATTTCATGCACTTGCTTTTCTTCCAACCTCACAAGCAATCAAATCCTAGTTAGGGGCTCTCCAATTTCTGCAGTCCAGCTTCTAATCTGGTTTGTTTCCCTCATCACCCCTAAGATCTATGTACGTAACCTGCAAACTCCTTGAAATCCTTTCTACATCAAATATTTAGCTTCCCTCTTCTCTGTCTTTGCATCAACTTCCTACTCACTGCTGCTTGGTCTGACCTTGGAAAACAAACTTGGACCTTACTGATGTTAGTAATCCATGGATCAGCCAAGAGAGAAAACTGTTGGGAACATTTTCCTCTCTTTTTTGAAAGTTCCATAGAGATAGAATATGCTTAACATGAAAAAACATAAAATATTCTTCAAAAGCAGTGAGTATGAGTGCACAAGGAAGGAAGGAAGGAAGGAAGGAAGGAAGGAAGGAAGGAAGAAAGAAAGAAAGAAAGAAAGAAAGAAAGAAAGAAAGAAAGAAAGAAAGAAAGAAAACCCTGATTAAAACAAAGCAGAACCTACATTATACACATTTCTTCTTTTGAAGTGTAAAGTCGCTGGACCTTTCCGAAGAAAAAGCAGCCAAATCATTACGATAAAATCTAAACAACACATTTTCCCTACCCTCATCTTTAGAGGAGTAGAACTTTGGGGGCTGAAGTTATCCAAGACAATTCAATCTAAGACATAAAGAAGAGATACAGAAAATCTCAAGTCCAGCAGTGTAAGCTTGGCAAAACTATGAGTCAACTGAAATTAAGGTCTTAAAATGGCAAATGCTGAGCAATTTGAGAAACAGCCAGAGGCAGGAGAGCCATGTAATGAGTATATTCTGTATGTCGGTAGGGTGTGTGACTGCACATTATATAACAGACATATTTTAATTTTTAAGATACTAATTACATGTTTCAAAGCAACTATATAACTGCACATTATTAAAAAGGAAAGAATGATACAAGCTCACACCTTCTGTGAAAATGTACTGGAAAAAAAATGTTCAAGTCCCTTATGTTTCCCACAATGCTGCTTAACACCCCATGAAAAAGACCCAGAGTATTCACACAGTTTGCTTTATTTGCAGACATCTATCTCAAATGCTACATCCTTGATAAACATGTAAAATATGGTATGAACCAACTAGATACCACTTATTACCTATCACTCTTATTTAAATAACATCTATCAAATGCAAAAAGTTTCAATAATTACCACTAGATAAGCATGATTGTGGTCTGGATGCACTTTACTGCCTCCTGTATTGCCAGTTTGTTAGCAGAACCATCAGGAGTGAGGTATTCTGCTTTTCTTCCTGCTTCGGTCAGAAAATGCTGATCTGCTAAAACTCAACTTTATGCAGAAGCAGATTAATTCTGAGAAGCCAGCAGAAGCCAGCAGAAAACTAACCCAACAACAACAAAATTGCCAGCTTTGTCAGTAGAAATATCTGACCAGTCTGTCGACTTGCACTCTCTGCACACACGTGGTTCACATTTTTGTGAAGAAACTTGAGGTTCGGTTTCAAGATACTAAAGGAAGGGAACACTTTTGAAATCTTTTTGCTCAGAAAGGTTTTCCTCGAGACACACCATACCCCCAAATACTTTCCAAAGTTCTGTGCTGTCCACATTCGCCAGTAGCAGAAGGAAGAAATATGTTGAGGAAAAGGAGCAGTGATGATAACTGATTTAGCTTCACTGAATTTTTGTTATGTGCTGTTTGTTTAAAATATTACACTGTGTCTGTTTATATCAAAGCTACACCTTTGAAGATGCCAAGCAAACTTAGCACATCAAAGTTAAATATTAATAATAATAATGATGATGATGATCATAATAATAATAAGAAGAAGAAGAGAAAAGAAGAAGAAAAAGTAGCAGCAGCAGTTTTGTCTCCAGGACACATAAATAAGTGAATTTGTATAAGAAGAACTTCCAGACATTTTGAAACTGTAGTTAAGCCTCATAAAGATCCCATTGTGGTAATCCAGTACGCGTATGCTTATTGCTGAAGTGTCTTCCTGAAGCCCAGCGAAGTTGAATTAATTGTTTCATTAGTTTACCATAGTCCATAATTCTTAGCTTCAAATGTCTTTTATTTATTGTCTGTCAGCATGAGAACACAATTAGATCTGCACAATTTAAAAAAACAGATGAGGAGACTGCAATATACAAGGCATCTTTCCTTTACTAAATGAGGTAATATGACACAATTCTCAACCCCTAAAAAATGAAGTACAGCTGATTACTTTGGGTTTTATTGTTTTTTCTATTCCAGTGTACTTCAATACTTCTTTGAAGATCAGTGGAATAAGTATTCAATGTTAGTATTACAATAGATCCTAGAAGTCTTGACCACATTATTACCACAGTATTAACATGCTATTACCTTAACCACAGAATACACATGGATTCTTGGGGCAGAAAAGACATAAATCTTATCTACTGATCAAAGCAGACAGACAAAAGAAAACAAAAAGGGAAATCTGTTTCATCTTTCTACAGGTCTGTATTTTTTTTTGTAAAACAGCAGTCAAAACTGCAGATAAGCCTGTAGTTGTCCTAGGGATTGAGCCCAGGTTTCTGGAATACAAATGTATTTTCTTAGTTCTATAGCTGGTTCCAGGTTTATTGGATCTTTCTTTTTACTATATTGCATAGAATGGATCCTGGCAAAAAGCAAGAGAAATACAAATAATATATACGCAGTAATATGTCTATTGGATAAACTATTCAAAAGAAGATAAAATTGTATGCCCAAATGTCAAAGGCTTATATATGTGTATGTACATACTTTCATATATATACATAAACATATATATACACATCTATATAAGACTGCAGAAATTATGCTGCCAGAAATTCAATGCCACCTACTGCATTGTGTCTAATCTCACCGTGTTTCTTTCTATCCCTGCCTTGCATACATAGAAGTATACACATATTCCTTGATGAGTAACAATGCTTTGAAGATCGAGCTGTTGAAGCATCTTACATATATGACCTTTTCCCAGTAAAATCATTTATAATTAGTAAATACTAATAGATCTTAGTAATTTATACACCTTTTGTACACAAGGAAGAAGCAAGTCAGTGGCTACTATTCTGTATATTTCTGAGGAGTTTGTTTTCATTATCCCACACATTTAGACTTTTCGTTATCCCAGACATTTAGACTTTTTCTTTACCCAAAATCTTGGTGTCAAAGGAAAAACAAAAACAAAAAACCAGAACCCACCTGACACCTCCATTCTGTGATGAGGAACCTGTTTGATGCTTCCTCCCCACAGTTTATACTTCAACTATTTTATTGATGAAAAAAAGTAAATTTAAGATGTATTTGTGTTTTAGTTTTCCTTTTCAATTATGAATAATTTGATAGTCAATGGTCCTGTTTATGCTACACTTCATAGTCAACTCCTTTAATTTACCTTATGGACAAGAAATTGTTTCAAAGCCAAAAAAATATTGGTTTACAGTTGTTATGTACAGTCTCCTGTTATCTAAAATACATTTGCTTTATGATAATCACGTGATAGTTATATCTCACAAGTATGTCTGGTGTGTTTCCTGTTTTGGGTTTGCTTATTAAACAGAAGAAAATTTCTCAGAAGCTGGTGGCAGATGGGGAGAGACTGAATTGGCAACTTTATTACAATTCAATATTTTTATGACAAAGGCATAGGAAAAGAAGAAAACTGCATTAAGCATAATAACAGTAATGAAGGGCTTCAGAGGAGTCTAACTGCACCAAAAAATGTACCATCTCCATCCAAGGATATTTTGGCTCTTCTTCGTGGTATTGTAAGTTGAAGTTCATCCCCTTCTTCTAATTTTGCAATGCCTGGTAAAAGGTTAGAAATATTTTAAGTTAATATTTCAAATACATTCTTTTCATAAACTGTATTAAAAAAGTCATTACATGTCATCTTACAAATATGAGCATGGCTTGTTTCTTGTGAGGAGTGCTTTTTTATCTATAGGCACAATCTTACAAACTGCAGCCTATCCAAAGCTGACACTTAATGTCCTCTGTGGTGCTGGACCTACTTTCTACTCTGCACTCAGCCACTTTCCACACAGTTCACTTCAGCAAACATTGCAAAAATTCTTAACAGTGTTGTACCCAGATTCCTTATGTTATGGTGATGTGACAGTCAAGGTCAGCATTGGGTATTGCTGGTCCTAGACCACTCCATTCCCACACTTCTGGAGGACATCTCATGAACTTTGCCAACCAAAGGAAGTTACCAGACATCAGCTGATCCACTGCAACTGCAGAGCACAGAAGTCTGCTTTCTGCCAGCCACACATCAGCTGACATGATAAGCGAAAGCACCTCGCCTCACAGTTGCAGTCACTGAGCTGAGAGCACATCTAACATCTGCTGCGACACATGCTCAACAGCATGAGACATTTCAGTGAGATTTAGTTTTCCAGTGAAAGCAGAAGGGTGGAAATTTGGGAAGCAGGAACCGTGAAGTGGCTGGATGGAGTAGAGACTCCAGTTAAGAAAGCCTGGGAGTAATACAAGGGTGAAATAAGAGGATAGATGAAATTGAAGGTGGTTATGGTGCCAGAATGTGTGGGTGGAGGGGCAGAAAGTTAAAGAAAATGTTTGGACAGCCTTAATTGCCAGGAGGAAATAGATCATTTATTTTTATTTAGAAAAAGAATTAGCTTTCTTCCCCATTCCATTTGTTTAATGCCATTACTTGCCAACACTCAAATCCATCACTCAATGTTCCTGACTTTTTTACAAGGCATTGAAAAATTCACACAGATCTTGCTGGAAAATAACAAAAGAGAAAAGCCTCAAATCCACTATTAAGGAGGAAAGACAGATAGATAAGAGCTACCAAATGAGATTTAGTAGGCCTTGACAATAATTCCTTAAATGCTACTGCAGGAATGCACATCTATATTGAGCATTGAGCCTGTTAGACTGCATTAAATATTTTAATTTGTCTTTCTTGTGATGTTTGTGCAGTTGGAATGAGTTCCTGATATGAATTTATTTTTTTTATCTAACCAAAGAGTAAAACGACCATAGCCATTATAAGGAGTAGAGAATTAAGCTGATAGCAAACATCTTTGGAAATCCCATGGTAAGATATGCAAAAATTAGGTAGCTAAAATTCATATATGATGTTTTAAAGCAGAATATAACTTATAAATATTTTATTAGGATAACTAAATGTGGAATTCAACCCCTAAGTTAAACTGGGTTCTTCAATAAGGACAGTATATACTCCTTTTTTCTGCTTCAGACATTTAACTGAAAGCACCGAAGTATTTAATCATATTATATAGTCAATGGAGAGAGGGAAATCGTTCAGATCACCTAAATTAGATGCATATCCTCCAACTGCCAATACTTTATATAAAACCCTTTTTTTAAGTATTCTAATTTTTCAATTAACCAGATCCAAGAATGCAGTTCTTTTTGTTTACAACTGCCACAATACTTTATCGCCAAACACTACAGATTCTATTTGATACAGTTTATCTGCAAACAAAGAAAAGGAAAACTTAGATGCTTACCAGCAGTATAGCAAGAATTATTTGGATAAGACTGTGGCATGTTTTGGATGCAACGAAACAACGTCACCAAGCTGAGATCATCACCAAACACGTGGGCCTTCTTCCTCTGTATTAGATGTCCCATAGCAAATGTTGTATCTGTATATAAAACCTACAGAATGAAGAGGTGCAGACTTCAAGCATATTGTGTGGAGACAAATATCCTTTAAAAAGTCAGATGCTGGAGAGAATTGAGTTTTCTCACCTGACCATATATGAAAAAATATCCTGTTTCTTTGATCACTATTTTATTTCCTTGTTCTTCCAGAGCTGTTCCTCGTTTAAAGCTTAGAAGCCAAGGGACAATGCTTGAATCATCTAAAAGAAACAATAATTTTTAGGTAATCAGAAAGAAAAGTTACTTTCTTCATTTTCATCTGCCAAAAAAAAATTAGCGAAGTTGCCTTCTAGTCAAGACTTCCAGTCTCACTAGCTGGATTTCCCCACTGAAAGGGGCATATTTACAAGAGCTGTCCAGACGCAGAGACTTTTTATTATTTTATTTTCTTTTTTAAATTCAGCAACATAACTCAGTTACTGCTATGAAGTTAGATAAAACTAGATGGCAGAGTTAATACAGGGAATAGTGAGCTGAAGTCATGGAACATATTCTTACCTTTCTGTTGGATATCACTTTTGCTGTCAGCGATCAGTTGCAAGCAGGCCTGCAGCACTGCAAAATGAAAGCATTTTGAAATCAAAGAAACGTAGACAAGTAAGAGAATAGAGTAAGCTTTTGAAACTACTTTTTTTAAAAAAGGAAGAAGGACATAAAAAAAATCATCTCCTGGTCTCACCGCTTATTTGAAAACATAATCTACTAATTTTAACACAGGTCACAGAATCACAGAATCACAGAATCTTCTAGGTTGGAAGGGACCTTAAAGATCATCTTGTCCAACCGTCAACCTAACTGACAAAAATAGACACCCACACAACAAACAAGGAGCATCATCACTAAACGTCTTACTTGAACGGACCAAAACAAAATTCACACTGCAACATGTACTAGATAACTTTCTGAGATCACGCAGCTAAGCAGGAGGTTTCAGGGAGTAGCATAAGTAATACTTGCTTGTTTTAATCTCTGGTCCTAATATAATTGAAAAATGTAGCAGTAAGACAAGTGAGCTAGGAATCATCAGATCAGTCAGCCTTGTTAATTTTCTAAGCAAAAGTTCAACCCTGCCAGCTGTGACAGATCTCAGATTTTTGAATGATGTTTACTATTTTTTTTAAAGAAACTACTTTCCACTCAGAATTGCTGTAAAGTATTAGTCATATATACTGGTTAAATGGTACTTTTGAAAGAAATTCTCAAAATCCATATATATATATGTACTTTCAGTATGTTTTCAGATACCCACACTCAATAAACTTATACTGAGGGAAGATACAGAGATGAGTGTTAGCAAATTTATGCACACATAACAAATAGCTTAGTATCTCTCAAAACTGGTGCATTACTCAAAACTGTAAAGACTGGTGACACTAATGAGAAACTAGGGGTTTGATCAGCAAAAAATATTGTGGTAAGTTAAAATATAGGCTCGCAAGTGAAACAAAGAGCTTTCAAAAAAAATCTGCCCAAGCACAGATGTCAGGGAACAGGACGAAACTAAAAAAGGATAGAGCAGATTTTAATGAAAACATCTGGTTCTAGTACTACTTTGAAGATTGCAAAACCGAGTAGTAACATTTACTGAACTTGGCAGAAACCAAATGGATTTAATAAGAGTCAAGAGAAGAAAATTCTGCTGTAGAGTGCCGAGTCTCCGTTTTTGTTCACCTCTTTTCAGGTAAGAGGCTGTGGGTAAGATGTGGCCACTCTTGCTATAATGGGAGGTGCCCTACTCCATGAGATTCTACATCTGCCAGTGGTACCCATGCCTGCAATCAAGTGCTCACCAGTACAAACGTCTAGCTGCGTGGCAGGTAGTGAGAAGACTTGAGCAGAAAGCACGCTCTGTCTGTGAGTCTCCTTTCCAAGGGGACCTGCCTGAAACTACCAAAAAAGTTCCAGATGCTCAGTAGCACTCAGTGGTGCCAACTGGCAGTGGACAAAGATTCAAGCGTACGTCCGGGAACGCTCCAATATCACTATGATTGCACAACCTGTGGGCCCTACTTGCATTAGTGGGAATGCTGTCCTGCCAGCTCCCATCTCCTACACTGGAACGTGTCCTTGAGTTCTAGCAACGCTCACCAGTACTGTGCCAAAATCTATAGATTTTCAAACCAAGGATTTCAGGGCATCTGAATTCCCTGCCTTCTGATAAGCAATAGAAACCACTAGCCAATAAAAAAATCGAAAAAGATATTATACTTCAGTCATTTTTCTATCACACTTGTGAGTGACAGAATTTTCTGAAAAAGAAGCCTCCAAATAAAATCAGAATAAAAATCATTTTATTCATAAGATCATTTCAGCTTTCAGGGAAACTTACCAATGTGACCACTGGATTTTCCACTAACCAAGCAAGAAGAGCTTTGTAATGATTCACACTAACCAGCTGTTATCCAGCTGCGTACCAACAAGTAGTATCCAGAAACTGTGAAAGCTATGGCTACTTTAGCAACTCTTGTTAGACCTGCTTTACAAACTTGATCCAAACTATATGGTTTCACAGTTTGCAAGTCTGGCTTTATGTTTCAGTTGTTTGCAGCATTGAAATACTGGTCATCATTGCTGAGAACTGCTACACAGTAATTAAAATCAGCAAGTTCAGTACAGTCCGAGATCTTTTCCATCTTTTTAAAACACATACCAACTCTGCTTTACTCCACAGATATCAAATCTACATATATTCTCTAAAAAAACCTCATTGTCTCTTTTTTTCTTTTTTTAGTGTATGCAGATAAAAATAAGGCTCCACAGAATATAGCAAACTTGTTTTTCACAAGGAAATATGGATACAACAGTGTAATTCATGACAATAAAGAGAATAGGAACTAGCACAGTGGCCTTTTTACCTAAAGTCACAAAGGACAAATTATATCTAAAATAGGGTTTGAGGGGTTGAACGACAACATGCTTCAAAAAAATGTTCAGAATCCAAGGCTGACACATAACTATTTCCAGTATATACAAGTACTTCCCTTTGACCTCAGTGGAACTACATACATGCTTAAAACTAAGTAATTCATTGAAACAAATTCAGAGTCAACAACACTACTATTAATGAGAAGATATGGATATACAGAGTATATTTTCTGGGTAAATTAACAGAGATTTTCTTAACATTGTTAAGAAATGTCAGCAATTCTATTCCCAGAAGGACCCAAATCTTACCTGAAGTACAATATCAAGAATATATGCATTACAAAATATGGGTTGAATAGTTACTATCAGTACTGACCAGAATAAATCAAAAGCTCTACCTGAATGTCCTTCAGTCCAGTGTAAATCAAACCTGAGCATCAGCTTTGTAGTATAAAGAATTTTTGAATAATTAATAATGCAAGCAGAATACAGGGTTAGTAAAATACATCTTAAAAATGTGTGATATCTAGACTGTTACCATGAGGTCTAGCTGTATAAAACAGAGTGCATCTAGAACAATGAAGTGTGCCCTATCCTCTTGTAACTTCATATAAAATCTTTGCTTTGATGAGCATCTTTTTTTCTGATTTTAACCATTCTCTGGGGAATGGGTGGGGAGAAGAACATTTCAGAGTCTGTCTTCTTCCATGAACAGAACAGCCAATTCTGAAGAAGTTACTGACTCCAGATGCCTTTATAAACCACATCCAGCACATGAAGGGATGTGTTCTCCACAAGTTGAGCAATGTAACCACAATTTAAAAAAAAAAAAAGCTGGCTTTTGCAGCAGGATAGGAACACAGCCTTGTGCATAATTGCATGATTTAAGACCTGATATTGATAAAATCAAATTTGCCCTCCCATGCAAGTTTTTGTATTATTTAACTTCCATAACCATTCTGATATTTTGAAGCCTAACTTCATAATATATCCAAACAAAATTTCACTTTGTTACCTGTGAACTCATGCATACATTTTTATGGTTTTATATGAAGCCTGAGACCTCTATCTCATCTTTTGCTGAAATAAAACCAAGTAAAACCCCTGAAATTTACAAAACAGACCTGCTTGTTTAGGTTCCTTCTTTGGCCTAGATCTGTTCTCTATAGACTTCCTGAAACATACTTAAACACTAGATAATTCAGTTTATAAATTATATGCATATTCTTGACCAATTTGCAGTTCTTCTTCCTTTAACTTCTGCAATTCTTATCAGAAGAGATCATATTTTAGTTTTTGCTTGTGTATTTTAATGGACTATTAATTTGGTACTTTTTAATTACAAAGTCTTTCTATGGCATCAATTGTGGATTAAATCAGTCTCTGCATTAAAATGGCTTGGTCATAGTTACAGATGTGACTCAGGTCTAATAAATATCTTCAAAGTATTGGTAGCATTACTTTGACAACAGAATTACCACTAACATGTTACAGTGAGAATAACAAGGAAATAATTTACTAAGAATTAAGAATGCTTCTATTACACAGTATAAAGCAGAATATTGTTTTTAAAAATTAGAGCCTATTTTACGTATTTTTGATTGCACAGTGTTCTGCATAATACAACACACTGAGTCATTCATTCAGTAAGTGGAATCTTCATATAAAATTGCAGGCATTGCATCAAGTCACTTTTTATCCGTTCACATAGAAGGGACTACTTCCTTCTAAGTTAGGCTGTTGTCAGCAGAAACAAAAAAGAAAAACATATCTTTCCAAGAAGTAGGCTTTTCTTTATTATTATTATTATTAAGAGAACTCTTCTATTTCCGGTCTTCAAACAATAAAATAAAAAGTATTTTGAATATTTGGTGAGTGAATTTTATATGTGGCATTTCTTTAGACTAATAACAAAATGTTAGGTTTCTTGATTCAAAGATTGCTATAGTCAAGTTCCACTTGTAAAAGCTCTTGCTATCCCTCTCTCACAGAGATCTAAAACAACATAGAGTCAAAACACTTCTAACAAAAAAATATAGCAATTTACCAGTAAGGCAATCATATCAAGAACAATGGCAAAATTCTCACAGCTTACAGACCCTGCTTGCATGACAATAGTTATTTCCTGTAGACAGAACTGATATTGGGGTAGAACCTGGGAAGCACTAGTAAAAAGAATTGCCAAGTCACAAGCCAAGCCAGCCCGCCTCACTGCTTTGTGCAATTCCTTAGAATTTCTCCTCAGTTCCTTCCATACATGCAATCAGACTGGTTGAGATGGATAACTTTAGTACACCAAAGTAAATGTTGTCCATGGGTGCTCCAATCTGATCACAGCAGAACATCGCCTGAATTTGAGTTTATTGAAGACCTGATGCTCACCTAAGTAGTCAGCTATGGGAATCAGAATCCCACAATAATGATCGGAATGAGGCACAGAGTATATATTGAACTGGCTCAGGTAATGGAACCTGTATATTGTTCCAGAACTCAAGTGCACATACAGCTTAGAGAGAAACACACAGTCAAGGCAAACAATAATTGTGAACAGGGTGTGTAGTGATTTTCCTCTACAGAAAGAAACTTATAAAAGAAAGACAAATAACAAAAATTATATCTGTTCTTATGTGTCCTGACATGACATTTGCCAGAAGCAGTTAGATGATCTGTCTGCCTGCATATTAATAATATGTTCCTTTCAAAATCACCCATTAACTCCTACTCATTGTATTGAGAACTCTGGTTCTGACTGCCAACTGTATAGCTTTGTTTGGAATTGATGCTTGAAACCTCCTCTTCAACCTACTTGAGCTGGAAATTTTCTCAAGACACAAAATGTACAACTAGTGATGACTAATAGTTTTATGCATGAACACAGACAAATGTATACCCCATAAAAATATGAAAGAACAACATTGTGTTAGATCCAGTTTCCTTCAATTGTCATTTTAATTAAAATTCTAATTTGTGGCCACTTTTATGTACACAACATCAAGCAAATAGAAAAAAACATAAAATACGGAAATTTTGTACATTCAAGAGAGGCTGTGTTGGGCATAAAAAGAATCATAGGAGATCCTTTTCTGGTATTTAATAAATAATTTTTAAAAAGAAAACAGAATGGAACCACAGCTTTATTTATAAAGAAAATAATGGATTTATATTTTACTTCTGATCTCTCATGAAGCACAAGAGAAGCAATTGTATATCGGTGACATCGTCAAGTATTCACTTTCTAAGGAATTGGTCCATGTTAAAGTGAAATTATGGGTCAACAATTAGGCAAGAGACCAGACTCTACTTTAAAACATCGTTGAAGCAAACAGAAATAGGACAAGAACAAGGCACCTCACTCAGTACCCTAATTTATCTGCCATTGTACCAGATTGAGTGCAGCATATCTGCAGGATGATTTGGAGGCTGCCGGGATTCCGGTACCCAGAAATGGATGTGAGAAGATCAAAATGCAGGGCTAGTAATTCTGTGTATATGACCAAGTAACAGAGAGGATTCAGCACCATGAACAACACCATGTTCTCTTATTTCACTCTGTTAAAAAAATATTAACATTGACTAGTAGGTTCATGTTCAGTAGGGCATGGATCAGCAAAATCTGATGTGAGAAAACGTAACATCTTACTGCGCTCTGACAGACTTAATTTGTTGTAATTAGAGTGGGCAGAAAGGGAACCCTGTCTAACAGATGACCTTTTATATAAATGCAAGATTTTGCTTTTATATAAATGCAAGATTCTTTTTTCTTTTTTTTATATACAAAAATATGACGGTCAAGTTAGAAAACAGTTTTGTAGTAGGTCAACCTACGTAGCTTTTCCCTTTTAAATTGATGTTGGTATTCTGTGCTTTCTGTCATCCATCCTAAAGAATTTTAAAGCCAGCTGTATCTTTTTAAAAAAGCTTACAGAAATATGTAGTGTAATTAGGATTTTACATGAATAAAGGTAAATAGGTATAATCAGAGGTGGCTACCTGATGAGAAGAATCTTAAGTCTACCAGAAGCACAGCTGATGAGCCCAAAACCCTCCTCTCCTCCCTAAACCCTCAAATAGCAATAAGAATAAAGATGAAAGCTACTGTGAAGGGAACTGGATAACTTGCAGAGTACTGATGCTATAACATTCGCTTTTTATGATATTTGTGTTTTAGATCACTAGCTTTTATTTGAGAAATGCTAGGGTGGGGAGAGCAGGGAAGCTCTGTGGTTCCCGTGGTAGGAAACAGGATACAAGAAACACAATTTAAGCAATCTTCTCCTTGGCCCTGTTTGTGAAATCACTCTTAGCCAAGACCCTGAACCAAAGATTACTAATGAAATAGAATAAATCCCCTTTAAACCTATGGATTTTGGGTGATGTCCTAAAATAATATTTTCTTTTGAGAATGCTGGAGGTAAGTAGAGTGATTATACTCTGGAACTTATATTTCATTTAGCTTGCTGAAGCTTAAGTGAAATACATTTCACATAAATTGGTCACTCAAAAGCACATTTTAAGCAAAGTTTGATTTAGACTTTACTACAAATTACTCCATTTCATCTTCATCTATTAATAATTTAAGATATCAGCTGTCATCAGTTAAAACAATCTAAAAGTATCCATAAGAGGACTGAACTGATTTAGCAACTCAGGAACATTTTTAGTTACACAGTGCAATCAGAGTATGTATGCAAATTGTTATCACAAAATTCTGTATTTCCTCCTGTTAGGCATCATTGTATTTGGAAAGAGAAAAAGAAAAAAATGTAGGCATTTTTTTCCCAAAGGTAACAAATGTATCCCATTAATATTCCAACATTACAGTATGCATCAGAGGTCTTATAGGGAGCACAGTCTTCAGTATTCTCTGCAGCACCTTTTAAAAAGGCCATGATAGAAAAAATCTTACTGGGTAGGCATGTCCTTATTTCTTTTGCTAATTATATTAATAGATTATTTTAATGCAGAAGTGATGCTAAACTTATGAATTCTTTGTAGTCTGCCTCTTTGGACAGGTACAAGCCAGCCTTTCTGTTTGAAAGCTTCTACTTCCCTATAGTTAAGGAGCTTTCTTGTTACTTCTCTCTTTTAGGATGAGCATATTTCCCAGCAAAATGACTTGGCATTTTTAATAATAGCTTTCCTCCCTACTATTGATCAGAGAGAGACAAGTTAGGCATTACCTTGAGCTGAGACTGATGGGTTTAGAATTGAGCAATTTACAGTCTGAACAATTTCAAGTCGCCTTACTCAACTCTACTGCATCATCAAGAAATACCTCTATTACAAGAAGCAGATCTGGGATCTAACGTTCAAAGTTCAACTTCCAGAGAGCGTGAATATCTGGTACATTAAACAGTATGGTAACCATTAAGAGAATATGCCTACAGTTAACACCATTCATTCAGCAATAATTGTAAAAACCTTAATGGGCTTTGGGAACACGGATCAGCTGACAGGAGAAGATACAAGCCAAGCACTGCTGCTTTTCTCAAGAAGGTATCCAACTGCTGCATCCCAACCCTCTCCACCAGGTGTTATTTACCTGTTTCTTCTGTGTGGACAATAGACCTTCTGCCCCTGTTTCTGCTCCCATTCCAGATTTCCTTTTGGAAGCTTTCAGGCGGGCTAGGACCAGGAAGGCTGCTCTCCTAACAGGGAGAAGCAGCAGTCAGTGAAATCAGCCTCAAATTTGCTCATCCCCTGGAAGCCAAACCCCACCCCTCCAGCTTACCTGCCTGGCACCAGCTGCAGACACTTGCAGGAAGGAAGAAACAGGGGTACCTGCTTTATTTTCGTCAGGGGACACGGGTGGCCGGTCTAGCAGAGACCTTGCCTGGACCCTGTAGATCAGCTCGCTGCGCAGAGCTTCTAGTTCTGTTTTCAGGGTGATAACATGGTAAAGAGACACTGCTGCAAGACAAGAGGACAGGAGCATTGCAAGCCACAGGAATGTGACAGAAAAAAGTCCCGTGGTGCCTGAAGCAGCACCAGGGGGGGAAGAGGGAGAGGAGGCGGTATCCTTCTGTTGGATGACGTGCACACACTCCACGGATTTCATCGCTGTTCTTTCCTCACTAAAGCCGGAGGGAGAGTTCAGCTGTCCCCTTCCGAGGTGCAATCCATGTTACCAGTTGCTCTCTGAAACTAAGGGCATCCAGAATAAGTGAACAAAACGCCCAGATCATTTCCTGTCATATGAAGCCGTTGATAGAACCATTAAACTTAAGGTACAGAGTGAACGTCTAAGATTAGGTCTCCGTTTAGTTTTCTTCTTTCTCTGCTGCATTTTGGACATGAATACTTTCTCATGAGCTGCTTGCTCAATCTACCTTCCTCCTTTCACTTTCAACTATTTATTTATGTGGCAACTTGCTATTACTGTTTCCCACTATCTTTAAATTTAGGCACAGCCGGTACCACTGGTAATTTAGAGCATTATCTAGAAATGCAGAAACAATGTAAAGTTTCCTGGCAGCATATTATCCAATGCTACTTAAAAGACACACACATATGATAATGTATGCACCTCTGTGTATCTGTAGGTACATAGATGTACTGCGTGCGTATATATATTTTACATATACATTAGTATATATATTCCTATCTAAAGTGCCTATATGCCTACAGAACGGTGCTATTCAAACCTTTGAATAGTTTTTTTTGAAGCGTGAATAGGTTTGTTTAAAGTGCCTGTATGCCTACAGAGGTGACCTATTAAAACAAAAATTTTTGTGGTTTCCTAAACACCAGAGTGAAAAATATTCCCAGGTATGAGTAACAAATTACTGGTCTCTCAACTGTACAAAGCTGCAGATCCTGCAGTTCAGTTCACTAAAAAGGGATGACTTTTTATTGAACTTATCCAATAAATATATTTTCTCTACAGGATCCAAGTACCTGGATTAATGCAAAAGGGGACACAGAGGAGCGGAGAGAGGAAACTTGGGGGAGCAGGGGAAACTAGAAGGGGTGAAAAGAAGAGGATGGGAAAGAATAAAAGAGGGGAAAACAAGAACAGAGAAAGAAAAGGGAAGAGGGGTATAGAAGGAAAATAAGATTTAGAGGGTTTTTTTTAAAAAAAAAAAAACAAATGTAAAGTTTACTTAAGTTTTTCAGGTGAATCTTGAGTGTCTGGCTTAAGCTCATCTTTTTAAGATCTTATTAGTCCTTTCATCTTAAAACCCTGCATTAGGAATTCCTTCTCTGCAGTTAGCTAAATAATCCAAACATGTTTGTATGTTTTTTGTATTGTCTTCTCACACAAAACTAAAGTTTTACCCTTTGTTAAAAATTGTCCCAGTTGTCTGGGACAGGAAAAAAAATATTGAAAAGCATCACAATTTGGGCTGAAATCAAACAGGTGAGCCTCCCCACTGGAATCTAAATTTTTTTAGCATATAAGTAAAGTTTTATCTTTGCAAGAGAGAGAACTTTTACAGGTCTGAGTACTGTGTAATGAACCCTGATAGTAACACTTGTCAGAGTAGTTCAAACCTTATTGATTCTGCTGGGAAGGAGAAAGAAGGAGCAACAATAGAGTAACAACTTCTGTAGCTTCTCCCACTTCTGTTTCTTAAGAGTATGAGAAATCGAGGGTTATTATAAGCTTTATCTTCTGTTGTGATGCAAGGTACTCTTTTCTTTATTTTGCCACCTCTAGCAACTGCCTAATATCCTGCACAGACAAGTAATTATTTTGCTAAATGCAGCAGAAAAAAAACTATACCACATACCTTAACATGCCCCTAGAAGGCATGTACATACTGTGAGAAATGATACAGAAATCAGTGCAGGGTGGAATAAGAGCAGAATACCATACTGTTTCTGTACCTATTTTCAAGGCTAAGTTAAGCTGTAAATGGGGCTGCGTTTTGAAGGAAATTTCAGATGAACTAAGGCAGATTTTTTTTGGAACAGAATAAGCAATTATTAGAACTAAGCAGACGTGCCTCGAAGTATCACTAGACATCGGAACATTACCAGTCTAGTACTGACTGTGTTCCAAAAATAAAATGACAGTTGGAAAAGAAGTACTATTTAAGAAAATTAAATCAAGTGAGAGAATGAAAGCTATAACTAGCTATCCAGAAATACTGGGAAACAATTGGCCAGTGAGGTCTCTGAGGTCATTAACATATAAGAAATTAACTGACAGGTATATAATTAGCATCGCTCTATTCGCTGCTAGAGAAAGTAGGCTGTTCCCAGCCTCCACACATCCTTTAAATGGGGTCATTATTTGGGCTGACAAAATAATTGTGGTGACACAGAGGACTTCTGTAAGATATCTGGCTTTGTCTTGCTTATCATTCTGATAAAGGAGAATTTCAAAGTGGGGATGAGGAAAATCATTACAGCCCACATAATTAAATTCAACACGTATTTCCAACTGATTATCAAAGGGATGTCTCTGTTTGCAACCTTGTGTTGTTCTGTAGCTTCATAAGCAGTTAAGTGATTTGAAAGAAAATATAATTTTAGACAACTTTTATGATGACAAAAAGAAACAACCCACATAGTGGAACAATCAATAATGACAGTGAGAGATCAATCATGAAAAACAACACGAATTGCCTAGAAATAGACTTAGCTGAACAACTTCCATTTTAACAGTCAAATGAAGCTTCAGTAAACTTCAGACTATTAGTTGCACTAAAATAAAAACTCAGAAGCTGGCTTAAAAAACCCCCAAAACAACAAAACATGCTAGTTGCAAAGCCTAGAGCGTGGAGTCAGCGCCTCGATGCTTGTCACTGTCTTTATGATTCCTCTTGTTGGCAGAGCTGCAGAATAGTCCTTAACCTGCTTCTAGCAAAGACAGTAAGATTAACACACATGCAGCTTCTTCTGTGTTTTAAACTAAGATATGACTAGAGAGGACTAAGGAGTGCTCAGATTAGCCTTCCATTAGCAGATATGGGAGGGTGTTGACTCCCAGCTGAACATGAGCTCTCACTGGAACTTTCTTGCTGAAAGAGAAGTGTAATATTTGGATATATATGCTGGAGCAAAAGATTAGGCAAAAATAAGAGGTAACAGTAACCGTGCTTTTATATCGACAAAACTGTTAGCACGTAGCTATGACTACCAAAACCAAACAGTGAAAAGGGTTCAAAGCAAAAATCCAGAATGAATATTAGAGGCCTACAGAACTCATCATGAAAAGGGTATTCAGTTTGTGGTTAGCAGCCTGCTTCTACTGGCCAGCTTCCCTTAGAACCCTTTTGCAAAAGTTTGTACCATATTAACTGTTTTTGGCTCAAGACACACGTGCTATGCTACACATGCAACAAGTGACCACCTCAAGCCCAGTTCAAAGCAGCATTTTCCAAACTATTTCTAGACAATAAAATGCCACTACATTAAACTGCAGAAACCTAGTCCTGGCCATCTAAGTCTGGAAGCAAATAGCAATAAACCCTTATAATAAAGGCATTCTGAAAATATGGTCCTATTTTACATGCACAGTACAGTTGATCCATGCACACGCAGTAAACCAAACCATTAAGTGCCTTCTTAACCCAAAGAATGAGTTATGCTGAATACTCAGATTGACTGACAAAGGGACCTCTTTAATTTAGCCAAGGAAAGCGAATAAAAAATGCCTTGGCTAGTCTAAGAATTTTACTTAACTTTTGGGAAAAAGAACAAACTTTTAGGTAATACTCAAAATAAAAATTAAAAAAAATCCCATTACCGCTGAAGACTCTTAATGGTCAGAATGTTTCACTAGGGCAAATGGATTCTTGAACATAATCAAGGCTGGTTAAACCTTCCAAGATATTACAGCAGAAGCAAACCTTGCAATTTCTGCAAGCAATTAATTTTTTTTTTCATTTCCGTTATGCAGAGCAGCAGATTAAATGATCAAGATGGGCCCTGATAACCTGCAAATTTATAAAACATCATCACTACATCTGCGGGGAACCAAAGCAGAGAGAGTAAGCAATCACACAGGAAATTTGTGGTTGAACCAGAAACTGAACTCTTGATTTCCTGAAATCCAGTTCTCTACTTTAGCCACAAAAGCATCTTCTTTGAGGGGGAGGAAAATCCCATAATGAAGTTTAACACAGAAAAGAGAAGCAGATGATTTGAATATGAAGACTTGGATAAAAAGCCAAGTTACTGAAGAAATGTAAAAGTTCACTTAAAAACAAGTGTTCTGTTTTTAAAAAGAGGGCTGTACAGATGCTGCAACCCAGAGATGCAGGCAAATATCGATGGCCATACTAAAAGTATGCCTCCAGTGGCAAGTGTCCAACTTCACATACTTCTGAAGTAGCCACAAAATGAAACTTGTGCCTGCAGTTACTACAAAAAAAAAGAGGCCATGATAGCTTGCATTACTACACAAGACAGTTCAGGTAGAAGAACAAAGAATAAGCAAAGGTTCCACTTTAAACACATTTAATTTTACGTCTTTTCTGAAGATGGACAAAATGGATGGACTATTTTGGAGTAGATCAGAATAAATCCTGTATGACAGTTTTCTGCTATTATAGATATCTGTATTAAGCGCATTCATAGTTAACTCTCTGAAACAGTACAGATTCCCTTCAAGCACACTTTATGAGTTCTTTCAGCTATTAACTGCAATTTAGAATCATAGATAAGTTTGGGTTGGAAAGGACCTTTAAAGGTCCAACCCCCCTGCAATGAGCAGGGACATCTTCAACTAGATCAAGTTGTTCAGAGCCCCTTCCAACCTGAACTTGAATGTTTCCAGGGATGGAACACCTACCACCTCTCCGGGAAACCTGTGCCAGTGTTCCACCACACTCATTGCAAAAAATTTCTTCCTTCTGTCTAGTCTAAATCTACCCTCTTTTAGTTTAAAATCATTACACCTATCACAACATGCCTTTCTAAATAGTTTGCCCCCATCTTTCTTATAAGCTCCCTTTAGGTACTGGAAGGCTGCTACAAGTTCTCCCTGGAGCCTTCTCTTCTACAGGATGAATAATCCCAACTCTCTCAGCCTTTCTTCATAGGAGTGGTGTTCCAGCCCTCTGATCATCTTTGTGGCCTTCCTGTGGACCTTCCTCAACAGACCCATGTCTTTTGTGTGCTATGGGCCCCAGAGCTGGACACAGTACTCCAGGTGGGGTCTCACAAGAGTGGAGTAGAGGGGCAGAATCAACTCCTTGGACCTGCTGGTCACACTTCTTTTGATGCAGCCCAGGATGTGGTTGGCTTTCTGGGCTGTGAGCGCACATTGTTGGCTCATGTCCAACTTTTCATCTACTAGTACTCCTAAATTCTTCTCAGCAGAGATGATGTCAATCCCTTCATCCCTCTGCCTGTACTGATACTGAGGGTTGCCCAAACCCAGGTGCAGGACCCTGCACTTGGCCTTGTTGAACTTCATTAGGTTCACATGGGCCCACTTCTCGAGCCTGTCCAGGCCACTCTGGATGGCATCCTATCCCTCAGGCATGTCTACTGCAGCATTCAGCTTCGTGTCATCTGCAAACTTGCTGAGAGTGCACTCTGTCCCACGGGCTCTGTCATTGATGAAGATATTAAACAGTACTGGTCCCGGTACAGACCCCTAAGGGAGACCACTTGTCACCGATCTTCATCTGGACATTTAAGCCCTTGACCACTATCCTCTGGATGTGAGCATCCAACCAAGTTCTCATCCACTGAACAGTTCATCCATCAAATCCATATCTCTCCAAGGATGTTGTGAAGGACCATGTCAAAGGCCTTACTGAAGTCAAGATAGATGACAGCTGTAGCTCTTCCCTGGTCCTCCACTACTTTTCCAGCAGATGTCAGGGTGGCTGAAGTCCCCCAGCAATATGAAAGCCTGCGAGCACAATGCCTCCAGTAGCTGGAGTAAGAAGTCTTTGTCACAGAATCACGGAATGATATGGGGTTAGAAGGGACCTCTGGGGATCATCTAGTCCAACTCCCCTGCCAAAGCAGGTCCACCTAGAGCAGGTTGCACAGGAACATGTCCAGGAAGGTTTTAAACGTCTCCAGACATTTAGAAGGAGACTCCACCATCTCTCTGCACAGCGTGTTCCAGTGCTCTACCATCCTCAAAGCAAAGAAGTTCCTCCTCATGTTTAGATGGAACTTCTTATGTTCAAGTTTGTGCCCATTTCCTCTTATCCTGTCACTGGGGCACCACTGAGAAAAGACTGGCCGCCTCCTCTTGACACCCACTCTTTCGGTATTTGGTCAGATCCCCCCTCAGTCTTCTCCAGACTAAAAAACCCAAGTCCCTCAGCCTTTTCTTGTAAGAGAGATGTTCTAGTCCCCTAATCACCTTTGTAGCCTTCTACTGTACCCTCTCCAGCAGTTCCCTATCCTTCTTGAACTGAGGAGCCTAGAACTGGACACAGTACTCCAGATGGGGCCTCACCAGGGCAGAGTAGAGGGGAGGATAAGCCTGTCAACAGGCTCCCTTGGATTGGGTGGCCTGCAGTAGACACCTGTTGTTTGTTGCCTCAGTCTCTAATTCTTATCCATAAGATTTCAACCTGCTCATGGATAGTCTTCAGACAGCTCTTCACACTCTATCCATTTCTTCATGTAGAGGGCAATGCTTCCACCCGTCCTCCTCACCTGTCCCTTCTGAACAGCCTGTAGCCACCGATAGCCACTCTTCAATCATGGGATTTTACCACCAGGCTTCAGTAATGGCAACTAGGTCATAGATTTCTAGCAGCACAGTGGCTTCCAGCTCCTCCTGTTTGTTGCCCATGCATACATTGGTGTAGACGCACTTCAGCTGGGCTGTCAGCCATGTCACCTTCTTAGAGGAACAGCTCTTAATTCCTTTAAGGTGTTTCACTGGTGTTTTCCTTTTGGCTCCTATTATCTCAGGAGCCCTTTCTCATCTCTGGAAGACTTCAAATGTGCTGCAGTGTAGCCAGCATGTCTCAGAGCACCAGGCTGCGGGCCCTCACTAGCACCCTGTCCCTCTAACCCTGGCGTGTCATCCCACCACTTGTCACAGGCAAGCCTGATCTTGTTCCCCTCCCTTTTCAAGCCTAATTTAAAGCTCAGTCAATGAGCGCCACCAGCTTGTAAGCAAAGACCCTCATTTACACAGTAGCAAAAGCAGGTAAGTTCCTGCATCACATATGGATCCAAAAATCAGTCTATTTGAGGATACCGTGCTTCTGTGGTTTTGTATCTTATATCCTATTATCTTAAATTTTAGGAAGCTGTTGAATACCTTGCAAGCAAATGATGTGTTATACAAACAGTTACAGTCCTATTTGATATATCACCTTGTTAAAAGGAAAAAAAGAAGTCCTACAAGATTTTTCTGAAGCAAAAGATGTATTCTTCTCTGCCTCCTAATTTCAAAATTGCCTGGGATAACATGAGTGTCTCTGCACATTTTAGATATGCCATACTTGAGTTATTCCCTGCCTAAGATTTTATTTCTCCAGACATCTAGGCAATTTGGGTCCAAATCTGGTATGCATACTATACAAAGTAAACATACAGCTGAATTGCAGTCATCATTACTTTATACGTGGTTATTATAGTGCTTTCAAAGACAATAGGAAATGGCCCGGGAAGGAAAAGCAATTATTATAGGTGTCTGTCAAAGTATGCAGCAGAACCAACAAGAAATATAAAAAAATGTTTCAAATACATAAAATACAAAAAGAAAACACAAGATATGTAACACATAAGATACATAAAGATATATAAAACACAAGATAAATAACACAAAATATAAAACGAAAACACAAGATTTATATACTACAGCAGCTTAACACCAGCATCCTCCCCTTCCCCCCCACCCTCATGATGATATAGCATTTCCTTCTTACTGCACAGGAAAAAAGGAGCTCTGTCATACAGCTGTAGCTCACTTCTCTTATAGTCTCACTGGCTTGGCTATCCGGCAACACGGAGTATTGCATTTCTCCACCTCTTCAACACTATGTAACTTGACAAATTTTCCACAGATGGGCTAAAAATGCATTTGTATGGTAGCAAAATAAACAAGGAGCCATGGCCCACCATGTGGGAGTGGCCACTCTTCTGCTGCTGCAGCCTGTGGACCTTTAATAGATGGCAAAGAGCAGGGATACAAGTATTTTCAAATCACAGCGTTATTTCTTCATAACTGCATCTAATTGCTACACTGTCCCTGAGTCCTCTAGGACAGAAAGGGTAGGGTTCTCTGCCTGACCTTTCCCTTTGAATTTTTGTAAATAATTAGCCCACACCAGATGTAAGCATAATGCAAAACAGCTGTAGAACTTCCCTTGTTTCTTTCTTCAAGGAGCAAAATCCGTTCTTTACTTGCTTGTCAAAACTAGTGGCAACATCTCTCCAAACTTGGTATGTGAACACACATTTTATGTCAGCAACCTTGCAGTTTAGCATTATCCAGCTCATTGGTTAAGATTATTAAAGGCTATATCTCCAGTTACTATGAGTTAAATCACGTTCTGTAATACAATAAAAACAGATCTGCTCTTAAGCTCTTTTGTGTTTCAGAGAACGAAGAATTGCTGTTTTTTAAGACATAGGAAAGTTAC
This sequence comes from Limnodromus scolopaceus, assembly GCA_028565335.1. Lineage (NCBI taxonomy): Eukaryota > Metazoa > Chordata > Aves > Charadriiformes > Scolopacidae > Limnodromus > Limnodromus scolopaceus. The sequence continues at coordinate 149,933,239 of JAOXNO010000001.1, forward strand.
TCTGCCCCCACCCGAGCTGAAGCATAACAAATTAATCACATTAAGGTTTTCAAAACATTTCCAGAAAACATTGTTTATCTTCCTTATCTTCTGACAGAGACAGAACTCTGGAAAAAATCTAAAATTAAGACCCTGAATAGGGTCCAACAAAGGACTCAAAGCTCAGGCATGTTCAATATCTTAGGAACAAATAATTTTTGTTTAGGCGATGGTTCAATATTTTTTTCAAAACCTTACCTACCTATAATTGATCTTTGTAGCAGACAGCAAGTCCCATGCCTTCAGTTTAGGTTTCATTTCTAGCATTTTAGTTTAAGTGTTCATACGCCCTTATGAATGTTTATTATGATTTAAGCAGTACGTGCAAATTCTGAGAGAAATTCAAACACTGTATTTTACCTTTGACTATCTGATACGAAAACCTATACATATCTACTTAGCAAATGAATATAACATCATGAGAGACTGATTCCAGGACACAGTTTATGTTGCACTTTGAGCCCAGCTGCTTATCAATTTTCAAATTAGAAAAAGCAAATGCAAGACTTGTATTCTTCAGAGTAGCACTGAGCAAGTAAGGTTTAGTGACATTGTTCACAAGACAGCAAACTGCTTTTCATTCAAGAAGGACAGTATTCACATGAAGTACACAAATCTTAGTTGCTTCTTTACATTCATTGCTTCCTTTTCAAGAATTAGACATATCTTTTTTTCTATTCAAAACTAATAGGTATCTTGAATAAAGTGTCAAAATGAAGCACCATGCCCCTGACCCCTCTTTCCTAGGTATTGGGTTAAAATCGAACCATAAACCTTGCAGTAGTTCAGGAGAGAACACACATTTTGCAGCTTTAGAAAATACAGCAGTAAATCCTTATTTTCTGTGTATTTCACATTAACTGTGGAGGATGGGAGCAGAGGTGGTATCTTTTTAGTTATGCATTTCCCTGCAAGAAAGTAGAAATTGCTTCAATCCAAATATCCCACTGCAGGTACATGAATGAACTATAAAGCTGCTAGAGTGGCATTATAGCATTTAAAATCGACATTTAAAATACTACCAGCAACAGGTGGTAAAACTGGTGGGAAACACTTAAAAATATGTATCACAAGTATGTATCATAATATGTACCACTTAATTTATTTTATGGCCTCAAGTTACACCAGGGGAGGTTTAGATTGGATAGTAGGAAAAAAATCCTCACAGAATGGGTTGTCAAGATCTGGAACAGGCCGCCCAGGGAAGCAGTGGAATCGCCATCCCTGGAGGTATTTAAAGTCAGGTAGACGTGGTGCTTCGGGATATCGTTTAGTGGCGGACTTGACAGTGTTAGGTTGATGGTTGGACTCAATGATCTTAAAGGTCCCTTCCAACCTAGACAATTTCATGATGCTATATTTTGTAAATGATATAATATTTATGTCCCTTACAATATTATCATGTCACATATAATAATATTATTTGAGGAACTTCTCTCAGTCCCCCAGATAACAGAGAAGTTTTGAAATGCAGAATGTGTTGAAAGTCATGGAGAGCTACTGCAAATTAGTTTTACTTATTAACATTTCCTGAAACGGACCAAAGCTTAGAAATATATATTTGTAATACAGTTCTTCCCTGCTGCAATAGCTTTCCATAAATGCCACATCTAACAATGCAGTCTATTCCACGTGCTCTGGTTTTATTAAGTAACCGAAAATGATACCTTGAGGTGGATCAGTTACCATGCATACAAGAATACCCCTGTACATATGATGAAGACAGGCCACAAACTAGAGCAAGACATTAACAGCACTTTTAATGTATCAATTTATTGCATATGTCAGTACATAAAAATAGAAAAGTGTTTTTTGTAAAATTAATTTTATTGTAAAAACCAGACTAGAATGAGAATGTAAAACTTTGCCACAATTACCACATATACAGTAACATTTACGCTTTGTCTACAAAACTTAAGAATACTTTGTAAGACATTTTTGCTTTAACTATATATTAAAGAAAAATAAAATAAAAAGCTTGCATCATATATTCAATCACTGTTTCTGAATTCGAAACACAAGTGTTATTTAGAACTTCAATATGCTATCTCTATTTACAGTTCTGTGGGGTTCTATTCTAAATTACACAAGCAGGATGGCATTGTAAATTATTCTTAATGGGATACTTCAGGCTGATCCCACTACATGCAAGAGGCACTGATTTTATATTTGGCAGAAGTGCCCCTAGCAAAATCACCTGTCTAACAAAAATAAAAACGTACTTCTCAATAATTGAATTATGAATACAAATGGAGGTATGTCTGCATCTTTTTGCTAATAGAAGAGACCATACCTTGGACTCTCAATTCAGCCTTGCATTCTTCACTGTGCACATCCAAAATTATGTGAATGATTAGCTTAGAGATGCTTATATGCATATTTTGTATAACCAGTTAATCCATCTGCCCTTCAACTGAGAGATTGTCCGTAGCCTACCAAATGTATTTGTGCTCTATTTCTAATTTTACCTGAGAAATGGACATGAGGGCAGCTACACCAGTTAACATTTCTTCAGATGAAAGCACAGCTTATCTCTCTCTGCATTTCACAGTTCAGAAACAAATATTGGGAATGTAAACTTGGGTTAGCAGGAAGCCTCAAATATTTCCACTAATTAAAACCATGCACACACGTGTGCACACACAAGGTCTTTTACTGGATGCTGCCTTACAAGGACTCTACTGCTACAGCTGCTCCAGTTCAACTCCTGACTCCTCCGCTCTTCTTTTTCTTTTTTTTTTTTAAAAAAAAAAACTTAAAAGTTCCTATTATAAAAGAGACAATTCCTTTAATGCACATATTTAAACCAAGAGGCTTTCTTACAAACCTGTGAAAATAACTCAATTTCCTCTTCCCAAACTAGAAATTTATACGTACAGGAAAAATTCCTGGGAAACATCTATACGCAAACGGAGAACTGTTAAGGGAAAATACAGAATAGTATTAAGTGGAATAAATGCAACAGCATCACAATACACCCAGTTGTTACTGCTATGTTGCTTGCAGCTCACTGTCTGAAAATGGCTTTTAGCAGCAGATAACTGTGGGTTTCCATCACACAGACTGTAAAATAAAAACAAGTCTTGACTTGTCAAAACAAGTTTCTTCCCCTTTTCCCTCCCTTAAAAGATAGTATGTACCGCAGTGGAACATTTGCATAAAAAAAAAATCATTTCCTTCCTATTTTCTTTCAGTGGATTTCATAATCAATGCAATGAAAAATAGCATGGCAACAGACATTCATTCACAAGTGTATGCACCCAACCCATTAACGGAGAAGCAAAAACGTGCATACGTGGTAGAAAGCACATGGAGCATAAAGAATGCATATATGAAAATTGTGTCTTCTCCTACCAATACTTGGAAATTGCAAAATCAGGCTAAGTTTCACCTTTATGCCCTGCATACAATACGGCAAAATGATACAGCTTGATAATGGAAAGTAATGTTTAGATATAGTCCACTCTGAACAGCTCCAGATTCCTGTAATTTGACTTTGACTTAGCAACTGTGTGCCCCAAATAAGACTAATTCATTTGTATGTAAGTGCCATATAATACTGGGGGTATTTTGGGTTGCAGTTTTTGTTTGTCTTCGAGTGACAGGAAATGGGGTAAAAAGTCACATTACTTTAGAAATCGACATTTTATGATAAAACAATGGTATTTAAAGGCAAACTACAACAGCTTCCAAAACATTTACTTTTTCTTCATTGCCTTCGAGAAGTAAACTACTCTTCTGCATTCCTCAACTTGTTTTTAGAAAAGCAGTATTTGCCCACTTATTCTCCTTCTCTCCCTCCACCTTAATTCTAAAGCAATGTGAAATAGCTGAACCCATCTACACACGCAGCTCACGTTCTCATTTTAGGGGAAAGGGAAAAGCGATATACCTTCTCCACCCACCTCCCCTCCAAAGGACACCACCACTGGAAGGCCGAGGAGATAAGCTTCTGTTTCACTCAGACTTAAAACTATGCTGTGTCTACAATTTTGGGTCTATAGATCCAAAGAGATCTACAGTTTATTTCAATCAACTCTAAGAAAACCTTCAGAGTAGTGTGCCAAAAGATACTTACCAGAGAAAGCAGCAACTTCTGCTAGGTATGTCTTTATTAAAGAAAAAAAAAAAACCAACAAACCTTAACACCCCAGAACCCCCACATTTAAGTGAAGATGTATCACCCTATCTATAAAATTGCTGACAACTATTACCCATGTGTACATAAGACCTGTAACTCCATTTAACAAATTTGAGGAGGCACAACCATCAAGGCACCAGTTCAGGAAAGCAGTTTTATTCAACCACAGAGCTTAAGCACAAGCTTAAATTATCACTTTCCATCAGGAAACAGATTTTAAGTGTGTTGAGATGCTTTTCTGAATTGGGACAGCATGGCAGAAAGCTTTATTTAAAAATTTCAATCTGAAGGGCAACAGATTGTGTAGGAGTTTTTGCACTGTTCATTCTTCCCATAAAAAAAATATTTTGAAGAGGCAAACTATCAACGGCAGCAAATGAGAAATTAAACCTGCAGATGATATTTAAACAGCCCCACGCTGAGCTGACAGCATACAACTTTGATATGACTGCCTAGGATAAAGATCCCTAAAAATAATTAAAAAAAAAAAAAAAAAATCAACCCAACACCAGTCAGAATCAAACTCTCTGAATTTAAATATTGATGGCTCTGAAATGGTGACAAAGTCACTTCAAAAATCCCAGAGGAGCTAAAGAAAATTCACTGATGCTTAGGCTACTTCCACATGGTACAGCAGAACTTCAAGACTTTCTGCAAGCAAATGAGCAAAGTTGTTAAAATAACCGTCATCTCTTTCAGACTAACTATGCTTAGGTTTAGTAAATTTAAGGCATTGCTCATTTTTATTATCCTTACTGTAACAACTGTATATATTAATCTCTAATCATGTGATCAATGGTAATTATTTGGATTTGTTTCTTTTGGAGGTATAAGGGCACAGACATGTAACTACACCAGCCTAAAAATCAAACACAAACACATATTTTGACCTTGTGTGACACTCCATCACATCATCCACTCTGCCTTGGGAAATCCCACTTCAAATGCACAAGCAGATACCAGCAAATAGTTTGCCTGTACATTAGTGAGGAGAGCCTGGGCTGGAAAGGAGCTTTTTGAAGGTTACTTCTATTTTCAATGAAGAAATCGCCTGGCCAAAATCCTGAAACCGTGATGTTCAGGCACACACAACTTTCTGGGCAGTATTATAATAGTAAAATGAAAACAGGGAAAGTGTCTTCTCCTTGAGTTGCAGTTTGAAATATATCTGTATGCATAACCATAAAAACCAGTAATAACTCAGGATAGTATACCTGCAAGTATACTCTACTATTAGTGTTATTTTATATTATTTAGCACATTAAAGATTTCCCACCTTGCGTAACGTAAAATTTCAAGGAATAAAACACTACTCTCATGCATGGCACACTTTAAATAAACTCTAAGAGAAACAACAAATCATTGTGCTAACCATGACTGTCCAAAAAGCTCACACATACAGCAGTGAATACTGAAGTGCCTCCCGTTGTTCTAAACTAATACATTCTGTACTACTTTTGTAGCAAGTTCCTTTAATAGCATCCGTTGTACATATCAAACAAATGCAATATATGGACAGAGATACCAAAAAAGTACGAGAAAGACATAAAATGGTTCATTTACAATGTTGCAAATGTAAAAGTTTTCCGGAACATCTTAATAAAGCATCAGACCTTTCCAAGTTTAATTTCACTCTAGCACTCTAGGCAAGTACAGACATGACATACATTTAAAAATGGACATTCTTTTACCACTTTTCACAAATCAAGGTACAGTGCAGGTACTCCCCCCACCCCATCCCAAAGAAGAATATCAATTATATTATTGTTACGTTAGATGATGTTTTCGCCATTTCTTCAGGGGAGTGACTCTTTATTACTTCTTTGATGAACTGTTCGAGTGCAGTGAAATACCCCTGGCACTGCCAAGTGTCATTATGAGTTCCATCAGGAAATATCGCCAATCTCTTAGTCCGAGCTGGGGATAATTCATAAAGTTGCTTCATCATAACTGGTGGAATTAACTGGTCAGACAACCCAGAGATGAAGAGAGAAGGCATTCTGCACTGAGAGATTTTTCTGTAGGACAGAAATTTATTTTTGTAGCACCATAAAGGAAGGTATCTCATTGGAAAGAAAGAAAACAAAGTGCTGGCCATGTATGGGATGCTAAGAAAGGTGTTCTCCACCACGATGGCAGAAATCCTATGGGAATTTTCAGAAGCTAAGTGAATAGCTACTGCTCCCCCCAAGGAACGGCCAAAAAGAAAAATTTTTGTTTTATCAAGATCAGACCGAGTCATCACATAGTCTAACACAGCCTCAGAATCTAAGTACAAACCTTCTTCACTTGCTTCTCCTTCACTTTTTCCATACCCTCTATAATCAACAAGAATCAAGTTTACTTTCAGGTTTACCAGCATTAACAAAGCATTTGGCAACCTGTGGCCAATGTTGCCTGCATTCCCGTGGAAGTAAATGATGGTTGGAGAATATGCTGCATTGTCCCCTGTGTATCTCAGCAGAATAAGATTGAGAAGAACTCCATCTTTGGTTTTGATGAAGATGTTTTCATGTGGTATACCAGTAGGCATAGGAACATAAAGGCGTGATGAAGGGGGCTGTTCAGGAAAGTAAAGCAGCACATCCTGGAATTTATATAATATGCCTGCTATTGATACAAATATTAATATAAGTAGTATAATGCCGCCGTACAAGTGAAAAGTTACTATCAAGGGTAAAAGACAAACACGGCAGAGACTCCAAGACCAGGAAGCCAAAGCTAGTAGCCATCTTTTAACAAAGGTCCAAAGCATCCATGACTTTTCCATTGTAGAAGTCAGTGGTCTTTTACTCCAAGCAAATCCTGTAAAAAAAAAAAAACAAACCCAAACATATGTGTATAAATATAGGGGGGGAAGGAAGTGATTTAAGCATTCATACTTGCAGAAGATTAATGGCAAGTCAATACATTAAAGCATACACATCAAACTTGGTGGCAAACTCCTTTTGAATTTTTTGGAAACCACTCAACTCTAAAACAAGTACAAAAGCAATCATGAGGGAAAGGCTTTAGAACTCTTCAAAACCCCATTTACATTATTTCAGCAGGGAAGGTCTATCAGTAGCACTACAAAATTGGTTGCCTGGGACCATAATAACTTCACTCAGTCTTCCCTACTGACAAACAGAACCACCATACAGACCATATCACCACTTTGTCCGAGATTCTCACGTAAGTAATTCTAGAATCCAGAAAACACAAACAAAAAGAGCCCTTATTTCTAAGTTGCTACTGATTAAGGCCAAGAGAAGCATTCAGTAAGCCTACACACTTCACACTGCATCCAGTGGAAGCTCACAATGCACACACGGTCTGTGATCGTTTAGTAGCTGTGGTTGAGAATCTTTATCAGCTGTGATTACAGAACACCACAAACTGGTCAGAAGAAAAAGACTCCTCTATAGTAAGATACTACATTGTAGTTGCATTTATGACAGCTGTTTTGCTATATTTGAATGGGTTCTGATTTATAATAATGGTTTTCCACTATCAGATCAGTAATCCATATTAAATCTTTAGCTGAATGAAAGACTGTACCATCATACAAGACCACTGAAAAGTCAGCTAACTACCTTATTCTCTGATCAAAGAAAAGCACAACTGCTGAGAAGTTCAAACATGAAAACAGGCTCATGACAAAAACATAAACACAGCATAAAATGAGGAGAGGGATGTTAATGATAGTGAATTAAATCTTTCCAACCACAAGAGATAGTTATGTCTCACAGCATACACACATCGCTTTATTCACTGCTGGGTTCAAATGTACTATGGAAATAGGCAAAAACTGCTAAACCTACATGAGAACTACAGTAACCATTCAGTTGCTACTGCCTGGAACTGACAACACAAGCTCACGTGTTTAAGAACACTCTAAGTTTTATAGCAGATAATAATTACAGTTTAGACAAGCTCAAAGTTATAAGCTCCTAAAACGATGTAGTAAGTAAGAAAGAAGCTGAATTAACTCCAAAGAAGTCTGACATGGGGAGACGACAAGCATTCAATTAAATCACAAGACCTACACCAAAATAAGTTGTATGGCCTAATACTACTGGAGAGGGCTGCAACTGCACCAGCCACCTTGGTAGGATCAAGTGATAAAAGGTGACCTCTGCAGTCACAGCCTTTGCACACCATAAACATAACAACTTCCCAAATATGACCAGGAAAAAAACTGTTACGTCTAATTATTTTATGCATCAATTAAATACAAGTCAGATTTAAAAACAAATCCGTTACATCTTAAGATTCACATATTAACCAAAGGCAATGTGAAATTAACCTTTTATACAGCATATCTACACCAAATATGTAAAACTGGTGAAATATAAAGTAGTCTAGAGCGCAATTATCCCAGCTTTGTTCTCTTACATCATTTATGAGCTCACGTTCAATATCCACATACAAGTATGCACAAATATTGTCTATATGGAAATTTAATTCTTGTGACCCATTTGTCTAGTAAAAAATTCACAGTAATTAGGAAACCCATAAAGCAGACAATCGAATTTGTAAGCGAACTTCCTAATGAAGTTGACAAACATTTCCTGCATTATATTTCACGACTATAAAAACACTGATAATGACACAGTAAAACCATTCTCCTTATCTATCCCATTCAAAATTTTGCTGACTTTCTTACAAAATAAAATGCTTGCTCACCAAGACATTCACAAAAGAGTAAGAGATCCATTATTAAAAACAACTACTGAAAACCAAAGAAGTCATAAAAACCTCAAGGTGATTAAGTTTTGCAGATGGCTATCCCATATACACTAAGGATTGCTATTTGAAGACTGGTACAGTTGATTATATAAGTCACATTAGTTTCATTTGTGCACAGCTTCCCATTTTCATTTTGGTAGGATAATATTATCAAAATGCTATACTACTGAGTTACCACTGCTGTGCGTTTACTTCTGATATATATATATAGGTACATTTAAAACTTTGCTACTGGAGTTACAAAACCAATGTATCCTACAACTAGAACTCAACATATGGTATTTAGCAGGAAGGGTAAACTACACAGCCACAAATGTTTCATCCTCACCTATGTATTTAACTACAGTTGACTACTCTCCACTAATGAACAAAAACACAACTACTTTAAGTTTTCTTCCCAGCTATGTGAAACTTCACTAATTCTATCCATTTCCAGGCTTCAATCAGACAATGTCTCTTCGCATCTTACTGCAAGACTTGATAGCTAGAGAACTAAGATACAAGTTTTTCCTAGTTTCTTCCCTACCTCCTTCCAATATCAATTCAAATATCATGAGAAAGGAAAATGATGGTTTCTCAAACAAGCACACAGGCCTAGAAGTGACTCAAAGTCAAGTCAATACAAGCTCATTCTCAATAAAGCTACAAACCATCCTTTCCATGGGGCCCAAAGAGGCCTTCCAAACATCATCCTGCTTGACCTGAACAGGAGAAGATGACACAAGCAGAACCAAATTTCCACTTAAAGTATATAAAGGGTAAGCTAACATAGTAATTTTCAGTGAGTTATAGGTGTTTCTCAACACCTTTTGAAGTGTATGAGATTTAAGACTGATCAAAACACTGCAAGACTACAAAAAAAAATAATTAAAAAAAAAATCTCTTCTTGGTCTTCATTTGCCATTACTGCTGTGCTAGATGGGAAGTTATAAGCCTTTCAAAGTTTATAATGTAACATCTTATGATGCAAAAACTATGTGGAATTATGAACACGTTGTGATTTTCCTCTATCTCTATTTTTTGTGACTAACAGGATGCCAGAATGATCAGGGGAAGGGAGGAGGGCATAGGAAGGAAAGGGAAAACAGTATATTTAGACTTTGATGTCCAAGCTGGTCAACCTGAGAAACAGAGTGGACCCACCACCTGGACAAGCCTGTATCTCTTTTCAGACAAGACTACTTCTGTTCCTAGACTACAAGAACCACTTACAGACTTGCTCTATAACTGTCCGATGTCCTAGTTAAGGTAAGAAGCGTGCACTCCATGTCCTCTAAAAGAGAGTTTTTTCATCAATTTCTGTCATCTGCAAGTATGACTACTTAATTTATTATTATTTTTTTAACAGCTGACTATTTAACAGGATTATCTCAGTTATATTGCCTTCTACTGTTAGAAGTATCACATCTCTACAGAGAGATGGCATGAAATATCATCTATGTATTACAGATGAAGACACTGGAACCAAGGGAAGTCAGCAAGTTGACCAGTGGCAGGCTGGTAGAAGTTATGCTTCAGTCAGGGAATAAGATTTCTCTACACATTTCCTTTTCAAATCTCCTGGATAAAACATTAACTCCTTGGAAATCATTCTTGCTTCATTAAAAAAAAACCAACCAAACAAAAAAACCACAACTTGTATTTTTTTTTTTTTGAAGAAACACTATATTTCTACAGAGCATATATTTCAAGGAATTGTCATAACTTGGCAAATGACAAGGTTTTGCTATAGCAAGAAGTCACATCCCATTTTACAGCATAGACAGCAACAGTATTTTATAACCGCTGATTATTTAAAATATGTTAGAAGCTATGAAAACAAGCATAAGGGATTTTTATTTTTTTTAAAAAAGCTTGTCATAAAAGTAAAAATCTGTGACAAATATACAGTCATAAGGAGCAGAACCATATAGTTTTATCTGCTAGATGTTTTCCTATTTAACTCTTATATTAATGGGAATTCCTACATCCGCTGTTCTTGTTCTTAGCTACTCTTTCTACTAGAAAATATTTCCTAATACTCTACAGGAAAGGAGACTGAGTAACTTAAATTCTTTGCTTCTAGTTCAGTGTTTATTTACCTCCAAATATGTAACCTACCTTCAATTTCTCCAGACTACATAAACTTGGTTCCTCTGCAATCTCCTCACAGATGACGTTTTCTTAATCACAAATATGATCAGAAGTCTTTCCTCTAGCATCTATCTGCTTCACATTTCCTCCTGTCCCTCTGACAATGCTGCATTAGAAAGGCTAGCCTTTGTGAATGCTGGTGGTTCCTACAAGAGGTTTTTTGATGATGCTTGCAAACTTAAGAGACAAGTAAAAGACAAGATTGAAATGCAAAGATCTATCATGGAAACCATTAACACAGAAGAACAGCAATATGGCCCAATTCAACATTAAGACCTAATGAAAGTAAGACTTCACCAGATGGCTTCTGGGCCTTTGGCTTAAAGGCCATTAAACACCAGTTCAGTTTACAAAGTCACCGAACTACATTGCCTTTCAAAACAGAAATGAGATTTGGAAGTGATAAGTTTCAGTTCTATGCCACAGGGATATATATGTATGTAAATACGCACATAGATATCTGTATCTACACTGCTGAATCCGCAGTCCAGTAATTATTTCAGACCCCCATGTTCTAATATATGAGTTACAAATCCTATAATTAACTACTGAAAATATAAATCATTCATAAAAATAAAAATTCTGAGGAAAAAAACCAAAGTCTTTATGATCAAGACAATTTAATAGTATTCTGCTGTGCCTTAATGTTATTCTTAAATGCTTAATGTCGTATCAACTGAAAATCATAAAAATTCAAGTGCATACTTAAAGTACTTGGGAACAGTTTTTCATTAATTTTCAACAGCAATTGAAATTACTTTTGTATTTGCCACAAGTTTTGCTGTATTTTTTGTCTCTGTCTACATTTCTAATATTAAGAAGTAATATTTTCATACACTAATCGCATTAGAAAACATTTACCTTTGGATGTGATGATTTCCCAGGCTTCATCTCTGCCTGAAAGACAATTCCATTTATGAACTTTGAGTAAAATTGGTTTTGAATTATACACATAATTACTGTTTGTCTTCAGTTACTTGAAAGAAAATTAAGAAGCATCAACAGCCAATACCCCTAGAAGTTACATCTGCTTTACTGACCAAATGGTGTATATCACATTCATGCTCCTATCAAGCTCAGCTCATTTGAAATATCTGATAAACCTGAAAAAAACATGTTATAATGAAGTTCAATAATCACATCAAAATGTCCTGGACTATACATATAACACACAGTATAAAACATATGCAGTGCATAACAATAAAGTTATGCTAGATTTACATTGCTTCCTTAAAGCTAACTTTTAGTGTGTGAGCAGCCTTAAAGTTAGTGCTGAGAAGAGCATTCAGGTGTTTAACAGCTGCTTTAACGAGAAAGAGCTTTAAAAAAAAAAAGGTAGTTTTAACACCCACCGCAATCCTTCAGATTTCACTGTTTCAAAACAAACAGAGTGAGGTATTTCTTAAGAACACAGAGAAATATCTGAAGACACCTGTTTCTTTCTACTGCAATACCTTCCCCTACACTCCACCTCCTCTAGACACAGACAAGATTTACATAAGCTTCATATTTACTCATATTCATTCAGAAGACTTCCGCAAATAGAAATATTAATTCCTCAACTGTAGGAAAATAGTTTCAGAGGAGGAACTAATCTGGAAGAAAACCTTTCAGTTTAGTAAGGACAGGAGAAACACACTTTCTTAGCACTAAAATCTTACAGTGACTCTCGTTAAAAAAATAGCAAAGTTGCTACTCCTAACCATAGAAAAAAGCAGAGCAAGAACAATTAAGTGTCAGACATTTAAGGGGTCTGTCTTTTAAAATCAGCGAGCCACCTGTCCTAATTTTTTCAAACATCAAACTTTCACAGCTCTGCATCAAATGGTACATTTTCATAATTGAAACTATTTTCCCCTTAGCTTTTATTATACTTCCCCTCCCAAATGACAAATCATAATGAACCTTACAAGCATGTCTTGAATTATGATGGCACTGTGTAAAAAAACCAAAACAGACAAACAACAAAACAAGAACAAGCCAAGGACTGTTATCATATTAGAGCCTTAGCTTTCTACTGAGCACAGGCTCCTAAAACATATTACTGTCCAAGCATGTTAAATTATTTCTACTTTTAACCTAAAATAAACACCTGCTCAGCCTTTTCAATATTCACTTGGCACATTGAGCCACGTTAAAAGTTACCATCATCTGCCCCATCTTCCACAAGCATCCCCATTTGCAGAAATTGTTCCATGTGGCAGCACAGACAAACGAAAAACTGGCGCAAGATCTGGCTGCGGAGATGCAAAAGCTCCCCCAGGACTCCGCAAGAAAGCGCCTGAAGGAACTTTTAACGGCGCTGCCAAGGCAGCAGTCCCTCAGCAGCGACGTCCCGGCAGGCCAGCACAGGAGCCACACAAGGCCCACGGGATCAGGCCCACGCCGCCACCCACTCCCGCCCAGGGAAGGGCAGCCTTTGCTTACACCGAGACCCCAAACACCAAATAAACGAGGTATGTCGGCCGATCGCCTCCCCCACCCTCCCCCCAGCTTCCACCCCCGCAGACATGACCCGGCTCC
>JAOXNO010000001.1:149946905-149983690 GCA_028565335.1 Limnodromus scolopaceus
GGCCCTAAGACAGGACCATCCCGCCACCGGTCCCAATCACCCCCCCTCCCCGCCAGGCGAGACGAGGTGAGGCGAGACCCACCCGCCGCATCCTCCCGCCCGGCCGCCACCACCGGCAGCGCCTCAGGCCAGCACAGACCCCGACGCGTAACTTCAACCACCGCTCCTTCCGAGACCGGAAATCACTCCCGCCGCTGCTTCCGCTTCCGGGTCAGGAGCAGCCCGCAGCAGCGAGTGCGCAGGTGCGGCCGGTTTGATTATGTTGCCCCCCCCCAACGCCTTTGGGTTCCACGTAAGTCGTCTCTGGGGGTGGCTGTTCCTCTGCTGTCTCTCGAGAGTGGCAGTTGGCCTCGGAGGACCGCGCAGGGTGGGCCTGGAGGGTCTCCTCAGCCGCTGGAGGAGTGGGCTGAGGGGCGGGCGGTGTCGGGGCGGGCTGTGCTCTCGGAGATGAGGGGGAAGGAGAAAAGGGGAGGGGGGGGGCTAGGGGGCAAAATGGGTCTCCGAGCAGTGAAACTCCCGCCTGCGACAATGGGAGGGCTGTCCTTCTCCTGTCTTCTCATCCACTTGTCGAGCTGATGCCGCTGTCACAGCCGGCCTGCTAAGCTTCACTCCTAAAGCCGATGGTGCCAGCTGGTGACCCTTAAGTAACAATAACAGTTACATCCTCATTAAAAAAACGAGCAACATCAGTAAATCCTACTTAGAGGTATCTTCTTCAAGACAGAATAGATTGCTAACGTTTTCCTTCTCTACAAATATATACCTTTTTTTTTTTCCTTAGTGAAAAACAAATTCCGATGGCTTCTGCACCACCTTCGCAGCCTTCTCCAAAAAAAACAGTGGCATCTCATGTGCCTTTTGCAGATTTGTGTGCTACTCTGGAGCGAATACAGAAGTGTAAGTCTCGTCCAGAGAAAACCAAGTATTTCAAGGATTTCTTGGATTCCTGGAGAAAATTTCATGATGCTCTTCATAAAAAAGAGAAAGACGTCACAGATTCTTTTTATCCAGCTATGCGACTCATTCTTCCACAGCTGGAAAGAGAAAGGATGGCATATGGAATTAAAGAAACTATGCTTGCAAAGCTGTATATTGAGCTGCTTAATTTGCCAAAAGATGGAAAAGATGCTGCAAAGCTTTTAAATTACAGAACACCTGCTGGCTCACGTGGAGATGCTGGAGATTTTGCAATGATCGCGTACTTTGTGTTAAAACCTAGGAGCCCAAAACAAGGCAAACTGACAATAGAACAAGTCAATGAACATTTAGATGCGATAGCTAGTAATAATGCTGTGAAAAACAAAGGTATGTTAAAGAAAAGTCTCCTTCAGTTAATTACCCAGAGCTCAGCACTGGAACAAAAATGGCTCATCCGGATGATTATAAAGGACCTAAAGCTTGGTGTTAGTCAACAAACTATATTTTCAATTTTTCATCCTGATGCTGCTGAATTACACAATGTCACCACTGATTTAGAAAAAGTTTGCAGACAACTGCACGACCCCTCTGTCTCACTTAGTGATGTGTCTATCACATTGTTTTCTGCTTTTAAACCAATGCTTGCTGCTATTGCTGATGTCCAGCAAATTGAGAAACAAATGAATAATGAGGTATTCTATATAGAAACCAAGCTGGATGGTGAACGCATGCAGATGCACAAAGATGGAGATGTGTATAAATATTTTTCCCGCAATGGGTTTGACTATACTCAGCAGTTCGGCGCTTCCCCCCTTGATGGTTCATTAACGCCATTTATTCATAATGTGTTTAAGAGCAATATACAAAACTGCATTCTCGATGGTGAAATGATGGCTTACAATCCAGAGACGCAAACCTTTATGCAAAAAGGAAACAGATTTGACATAAAAAGAATGGTGGAGGACTCTGATCTGCAGACCTGCTTCTGCGTGTTCGACGTATTGATGGTTAACGATCAGAAGTTGGGTCACGAAGTACTAAGCAAAAGATATGAAATCTTAAGTAGCGTATTTACCCCAGTAACGGGCAGGATCCATGTTGTACAGAAAAAGAGTGCCAGAACAAGAAAAGAAGTAATTGATGCTTTAAATGAAGCAATAGATAACAGAGAAGAAGGGATTATGGTGAAAGATCCCATGTCCACCTACAAGCCTGACAAACGTGGGGAAGGCTGGTTAAAAATCAAGCCAGAATATGTCAACGGGCTGATGGATGAACTAGACCTTTTAATTGTTGGTGGTTACTGGGGGAAGGGTTCACGTGGTGGAATGATGTCTCATTTTCTGTGCGCTATTGCGGAGACGCCCCCTCCCAATGAAAAACCTACTGTTTTCCACTCTATTTGTCGCATTGGCTCTGGCTATACTATGAAGGAATTGTATGATATAGGTTTGAAACTGGCTAAACACTGGAAGCCCTACCATAGGAAGGACCCTCCCTGTAACATTTTGTGTGGAACTGAAAAACCGGAAATGTACATTGAACCTTGCAACTCTGTCATAGTCCAGGTCAAGGCAGCCGAGATTGTTAACAGTGATATGTACAAAACTGACTGTACTTTGAGATTCCCCCGAATTGAGAAGATAAGAGAGGACAAAGAGTGGTACGAGTGCATGACTTCAGACATGTTAGAAGATCTCAGAAGCAGAGCAGAAGGGAAGCTGGCATCTAAGCACCTTCATGTAGATGAGTATGATGAGCCACAAGAGAAAAAAAGGAAAACTGTATCAAAGGTGAAGAGGGTAATTGGAATAGCTGAGCAATTTAAAGCTCCTGATCTTTCTAGTGTAAGCAAGGTTTCAAATGTATTTGAAGATGTTGAGTTTTGTGTTGTGACAGGAACGGGAAAATTCTCAAAGTCTGACCTGGAAGGCAGAATAGCTGAATGTGGTGGCAGTGTGGTACAGAACCCGGGGCCAGAGACTTACTGTGTCATTGTAGGAGCTGAGAATGTCAGAGTGAAAAACATCATTGCTTCCAACAAATACGATGTAGTGAGGGCAGAGTGGCTCCTTCAGTGTTTTCAAACCAAAATGCTGGTGCCTTGGCAACCAGCCTGTATGATTCACATGTCTCCTGAAACAAAAGAACATTTTGCTCGTCACTATGATTGTTATGGAGACAGCTACACAGCAGACACGGATGTTGCACAACTCAAGGAAGTGTTCTCAAGAATGAAGGAAAAGGCGGCGATACCTTTGGACACGATTGCAGAGTTAGAAGAACGTTATTTATGGAACAGCTGTCAGCTCAGTATATTCAGAGGAAACACTATTTACGTGGACTGTTATGCTGTCGTTAATGAGCCCAGAACCAAAATCCATGGAACAACACTATCCATTAGAGGTTTGGAGCTCCGTTTTTATGGTGCAAAAGTAGTCCCTCACCTTGAAGAGGGTGTCTCCCATGTTGTTATAGGAGACGATCATTCCCGGGTAAAAGAGATTAAAACACTCAGGAGAACATTTGGGAAAAAATTTATAATAGTATCTGAGCTGTGGGTAACACAGTCAGTGGAGGAAGGAGTCCCAAGGAATGAAAATCAGTACTTAATTTAAAGTAGTTTTTAAGCTTGGCGCAAAAGCATTCTTATTGGCGTGGTTGGACTTGGATATATGATTATTTTATCTGTTTAAAGCTAGCTCTGGCTAAAGAATAACACTTGTTGAAATTAAAAGGCGGCTTTTAATTATATTGTTGCAGAAGCAAGAGAATGCTAAGCCATGTTGAAGGAGGAAAAGAAGCGCCACCAGATAAATAATGTAAGCCTTTTACTTCAGAAATGGGTCTCAGGAGAGATCTAATATTTTACATAAGAGAATTCCTAGCTATGAATAGTGCTTGCCTCCGTTTTTCAAAACGGAGACAACAATTTACTACTTTATGGAGATTCTACTATTTATCATATTGTTTATTTATCAATGTACAATCACATAAATTTTTTGTGTATATTCCATATGCTACAGAATTCTTTAATTTATAAACCTTGTCTCTGTTATTTTCATTTGTTAATGTTGTTTTTAGCAGTGCCCCACACAGCCTCAGTAGCACTTTGCTTTTAGGATATTGCATTGATCGCATGTTTTTTTGTATGAATAACCATTGCAAAATAGAACCTAAGCTTCTGATTGAGGTGCTAATAAATTAATAATGACTTATGTATCTGTAAAATGCAAATCAATTACTTAAAAACTGTAATGATCTCCTGTGCTCGTTACAGATAAGGTTAAACCGTGAAGTGTGACAGAGCTAGGATTTTACATTAGTTTTATCTTTTAAAAAATGTTCTATAAGCCATTTCAGTAAGGGAAGATTAATTTCTAAATAGCTAGTTCAATGTATATTTTTTTCAACTACTAAATAAATATATTTTTAAAGTCTGCCTAGTATGTTTTTTTTAGTGAGAGGGATAATTCTTCTGGAAAAACATGAAACGTAGTTTCTGATTTTAATAGGTGAAGATTTTTTAGTTTATTTACATTTTGTGTAAAGCTGATTTTTATTTTTTATAAGTGGGCACTTGGCTTGAGAGCAGGCTTTCCAATTTGCGTTGTTATATTAACTTTTAAGTTTATGTTCAGATGACGATCCTGAAGAATTGGGGAGGGAAAGAAGAGAAAAAGGGGCTGTAGACCTTGCAGTTTGGCGGAAGTAGAGAAAAAGTTGGTATCGTTCCTATTCACTGTCTTTTAACTGGTACTCTTAAAAAGTGCTGCCTGTGATGGAGGAAGAAGAGTGCAAGTTTCAGGACCTGCTGTAGCAGAACATCTGGTAGATGCCCATCCTGTCTGCAATGATGTGTTGATGAATGATGCTCTGATTTCTTGGGTAGTTACACAGGCAATTCTGCACAGGCAATAAACTTCACAATCCCTGGGGGAATGTTCCACTGTTTACATTGTTTATTAAACAATTTCATAAAATAGGTTCACATCTAACTTTTTTCTACTCTGAAAGGCATATACTGAAACTGATGGGGTGCAATTTTGGGATAATAAGCCTGTGGGCAACTTGCACAAAGTATGACAAATCTTGCCAGGGAGCAATATTTTTTTATTTCTTCATATGATTTCTCTGACTTGTCAGTGAAAAAAGAGTGTGGTGACCGTACAAAGCTGGTGAAATCTCAGATGTTCTCATACATTAGAATATACACCTCGGTTTCACATCTGATGGTGTAAAATGAATGACTATGGCTTCCTAATGTTGTAGACATTTATGCCAGGTATAAAGCAAGTACCAAGTGCTGTTATTGATCTTTTATACCTTTCATATGCAGATGGATGAAATATATGGCTCTTGCAAGGCAATACAGGATGGCTCCCACCACACATGTTGCCTCTGCTGCTGTTACGTGAGAATGTAAGCAGCCAAAATCGTAGGTAGCTGGCATTCAGAAGGCGTTGGAGTATGGTATTGGCAAGGGCTATTTATTCCTATATAACTTACTGAATTCTTGTAATTCCACGTGGAGGGCACCTGCCTTGTTAAGCAAACCACTAGTATATGAAAAAACTGAAACCTAAAATACGAAGAAGAATTATTCAGTGGGGTGGGGAGGGGTAGGGTTGCTTTCTAGAAAGTGAGTAGTTTGTGCACCAAGGGGAGACCAAGAAAGCCTTGACTAGTTGTTCGGTGTTTGCACATCAGCACAACTTTAATCAGCCCTCTTGCTTTACTTCACATTTCCTCTGCTTGTACACTAGAAATAACTAATTGACGTTCTTGCTATTTTAAGAGGCTTATCTTGCATCTGCAGAGAGGATTTAAAATGCAGAGTCTTGCAAAATGTCATACTGTTAACTGTTTAATCATCCTTTGAAGACCTGAAAGCTAATAACACTGAAGGTAACCGTGCTTATACAATAGATTGCAACCTGCTGACTGTGTCTTGAAGATGTATTTTCCTAGCAATTTTACATTTAAAGTATTGTAAGTAGTAGCATGGGGGAAGCTCAGTTGCATGGATGATAAAAAACTTCCCTATCTCTTTACTACAGCCTAGCTGTAGTATTATGGTAGCTTTGGGTCTTTATGAAACTCTCCTTTATTGTGAGTGTAGTGGATATTAGAACCAAATTCCTCAGTTTCCCTCTTGCTTTTAGGAAGATAAATTGCTGGAGAAAGAAAAGGCAAGAAGCTGCAGTGAGTCAACACGAGACACTACCTATTTTCATATACACTGATCTTTATGCGTACTGTATGAAATGATCGCTAACTAGTTAAATGAATACTTCAATTAGACAAGAGGCTATAAATAGTGTTTTGCATAAAATGTGATGAAAAATTGTTATTATTTAAACAGCTAATGAAAACCATCCCCTCTCAGTTAATCAATTTATATTTTTTTTGGTTTTGAAGAACTAGGATGATTCACATAGTTAACCCATCTAGCTAAATTACATTGTCAATTTATTTTGATATTTGGCATACGCCAACAATGATAACTTCCAAGGGAAACTATTCCAGCCACACACATGAGTAGGATGTCTAGTGTACAAGAACTTCATAGACAGGAAGGAACTCTCAGAACCCTCATTGCACCTTCCTCCTCCTGGGGTATGGCTGCCTGTGTTCCAGGCCAGCTCTTCAGTGGTATAGCTGTGTCACCCTCCTAGGGCAGTTGTGAAAATTGCTGTGTGCGAAAGGAGTTGTGATGAGCCTTGTTAGGGATCTCCTTCGATCAGCTTAGGATCAGTTTTTTTCCTTAAGGCCCTAAAGGGCCTTTAAGTTCAGGCCCCTGGTCTTAGTCCTCTTAGTCCTCTTGCAGCTGTGCTTAGCCATGTACCAAGCTGATCCCAGTCCTCACGCACTGACCACTTCCTGGCTTGACATTGGACCTGCTTCATCACTATGGGCTGACCTAGTATGGTGGGACTGTGCCATTTGTTGGTGAGGACACTGCCTTGTGCCCACCTTGCCGTCCCTTCGGCTGCCGGCACGCTTCCCCTCATGGAGCAGCCCTCTTGCATCTCTTAATGCTACAAGGAATTGAATGTCTGAAGGAAACCCGGCTTCCTTGCTTCTCTCCTTTATGGAAATCCTCACCCCTCAGAGAACGCCCTTTCCTTGTCCCCCTGATATTCATCTGCTATTTAGTTTGGATGTGAACTTCTTTCCAGGACTGAATTCCAAAATTGTGGAAATATTACAAATTTTTACCATAGTAAATCTGTTTGGTGAAACACTTAAAAACTGTTGCTCAATTTCCAGTTACTCTTCCCTGAAGTAGTACATCTGTATGTTTTGGAAGAGTCTGCATCAATTTATTTGAAAAGCTGAAGGTCCATCTATTCAGTCAAATTCTCTTGTCAGCTATGGTAAATGACAGGTAAGGTGTATTATTCTGTTTATAGCACCTCAATTTAATGACCTGGTGAGACATATTAAAAGGCTCTTTAGTTTGCTAGTGGGGTTGACACACTGTTTTTCATAATATTCCATTTCAATCTACCTGTTAAAAAACCCCATCATTTAGTCTTTCCCATGCAAATGTAATTTCAGTTTGAATTCTTTCAAAAAAGGCACTTGTAGTTAAAAATTTCTTGAAAGAGAGAAAAAAATGTTCATTTGAAGGTGACTAGGGAAATGCCTTTTAACATAGTCAGTTCAGCCGAGCATAAAGCATCTCCAGCTGGTAACAGCTGTTGTACCACAAAACAGTAGATAGGCCTATAAAATTTTACTGTACTACTTTTTGCTATGAGGGGATAGGAATGAGAGAACAGTCTATAAGTTTGAATAATTATACAAACCTAACAGTGAAGGTGGAGCTTATAGGTATAATTAAAATGTTTCTTTGTGTTATTTTCTAGAAGTAAGGAAATAAAAATACGTCCATGTAAAAATTATTTTCTCTTAGATAAAATATTTTTATTATTTTATTGGGATGTTTTCAACAGATGTAGTTTTTCCTTTCTTTGTAATTTTGGGGATGATTATTTTGAAAGAACATATAAGGGATAATTTCAAGTTCAAACTGCAAGCATTGACATTCTTCATTTTTTCTTACAAAGATGTAGGAAGATGTAGAATGCCTAAGCATGTGATTGCATTTGAAAACTGACATAACAAGAATGTTTCAACACGTATATGCATCATTATAGTAGTGACAAAATATACTTAAATTCATTCTGCTGTTAATGCTGTGGGTAGAGAAACTATGTAAAATAAATATATAAAACTAGAGTTCAGTTTTCTCCTGTGCCATGTATCATACACAAAGTAAAATACAGCTTTCAGGACTCAAGTTGCCAGAAATAAGATATCAGGGAAAAAAGGATCGTTACACACAAAATGAGTGTGTATAGTGTGAAGGGTTGTGTATTCCACACTCTTCTCCTCAGTTTTTCCTACAATAGAACTAATTACATAGTCTGGTTGAGTAGACTTGTACTAGTCAGTTAGAAAAGGTTAAACATGATATTACTATAACTTTTTATAAAGTTCAAATCAGCCTTTTGAGATAGGTTCAAGTGTAAAGTTGGGTTTTTTTGATAGAAGCACTTGTGGTTCTGATTCATTTTTTAAAATTTGTCTAGCATTATGTGGTTTGTTGTAGTATAAGACTAGCTTGGTGGACAAGGGGAGAGCACTAAATGTTGTTTTTCTCAGCTTTAGGAAGGCTTTTGACACTGTCTTCTGTAATATTCTTATAGACAACTGATGAAATATGGGCTAGATAAATGGACAGGGAGGTGGACTGAAAACTGGTTGAACTACCAGGCTCAAAGGGTTGTTAGCAGCAGCACAGGTACAAGACAAGAGGCAATGGACACAAAATGAAATAGGGGATTTATTTTTTTTTTAAACTAGGAAAACACTTCCTTACTGTAAGGATGGTCAAAGACAAGCACAGGTTGCCCAGAGAGGTTGTGGAGTCCCCATCCTTGGTGTCATTCAAAACCCAATTGGATGCAGTCCTGAGCAACCTGCTCTATCTGTCCCTTCAAGAGCAGGGGAGTTGGACTAGATGATTTCCAGAGGTGCCATCCAGCCTCTATTCTTCTGTAATTCTGTAAGTCAGGTGTGAACTGAAGTTCCCAGTCTTATTTCTGGTGTCTTGTGGATGGGCAAACTGTCAAATGGTGTCATATTATACATTGCAAATGTAATGGATTTTTTTTTTTTCATTTGCAGTACAACAGATATTAGTGTAGTTAGCACTCTTGTCAGTGTGATTTTGACTGCTACACGCTAAGCTGAAGAAAACCCATAGAATTTATGTAATCCTGTGCTGTGAAATCAGTAATAATGACTAATGAGTCTATAGGCAAAAAAAAAAAACCAAAACAACCTGAAAAAACCCTAAAACCCCAAAGCACAAACCAAATTGAGTTATACTGAACATGAACACCAAGGTTGTTCAAAGTTTCATGACCAGTGGAAAGAACCCTCTAAGCACTGTGTATAAATGTTTAAATAATAGCCATATCTGAGAGAACAGAACAGCTTGCTTTCAATTTGAGGTGATGTATAGCTGTATCAGTTCTGAAAGTGAAAACAGGTTCCAGTGACTTAACTGCTCTCATCTGATTGCCCAGCCTTGATCCGGGGATGCTTAAGTAACAGCCTCTTTCTTGCAATGGTAGACTTTACAGGCATAAACACTACTCCAAACCACAGTTCAAATCCCTGCAAGCAAGCGGGGATCGAAGGAAGAGTTAGGATTTCTCTGTGTTCTTGCAGCTGGCAGCTTCCTCCTGCAGCCGAGGATACACTAGAGCCTGCCTTTCCTCAGCAGCCCCTGCTACAGCAGCAACCATGGGCAACACGTTCTTTCAAATCCATGTTTTCAGCATCCACATCTTACACCTGCAGTTATTGAACTAACGGTCTGGGCAAAGGCAGGTGGATAAATGGGTCACGTGTGTGTGTTTGTGGATAGATACGGGTATTGAAGTAAAAGACAGCAATGGCTGTGTAACATTGCTAGTCTCAGTTTAGTTTTTGTGGTTGCTTTTTTCCTCCCTATTCTCCCACAGCTTTTGCCCAGCGTTGGCCTCTTTTGACTAGTGTATTATAGATTTTAAATACCAAACCCGTGTGCTGCCAAAGCAGATTTTATTCATCCAGTTTAAAGCTAGTTTATGGACCTCTGTGTTATGCTTCAGTCTATCCTATAAACTTGCTCATGTATGATTATACCAGACATAGTTAAATATATCTTAGATTATTTTTTTTTATTTTAATTAAAGTCTCTGAGTGCTATTGGAGTAATAAGAAATTAAAGATTATTCAAGGCAAAAATAAACATGAAGGTGACAGGTGTCACGTTGCTCAGGTCTCTGAACATGGTTGTATGAACAAAATAGAAATAAACAGGTTAGCCAGTTTTGTTGATTCTATCTAGCTGTAACTGAAACACAGCAGGTGCTGCGAGTAGACTGACTGCCTGACAGCAACCAGGGCAGAGCAGTTGGATCACATGCATTAACGACATTAACAAAGTTAATAAGACAGTTAAGAAAAACATAATTTTACTCCTTTTTTTTTTTTTTAATTCCTCTGATATATGTGGTAACCGTAGAAGCATTTTTTTCTATATTGATATATCTAATTTCTTATGCTTGACGAAGAGCTTTATAAACACACCAACTGCTACACATGGATCTCATACAGATTCCTGGCAGACATTCAGTAAAAGGCATCTGAGGTTTGGTACAGGTAATACTTAAAAATTTAAGACTGAAATATTGAACTTTTTTTTTAGTAACTGGGGAATATAAAAGGACATCTCACCACTAGGAAGAGACCTGGGTCTTAATAAATAATAAGACCGGAAAAATATTCTGCTGTACGTGTTTTGGGTAACCTGCTTTCCTGACCTGTATTTTTGGCAGACACAGCCAATTCAACCTTTCTAAAATCATGCTTACGTTTCCTCTCCTAGTGTAAAATGCATTTAAAATTTCATGGCATTTGTCTCTACGTGCATGAATGCACATGCTTTGTGGTGGGTCTTCTTTGTGTATGAATTCTGGTCTGACTTACACAATTCCGTGGTTATGTCGGGGTGCTGAGCCCTTGACCCACGGTTTGGCTGCTGCCCAGGGCTCGGTCATGGCCCTGCTCTGGATTTCTGCTGCTGCATGCTTCTCTGGTCAGCATGTGAGTGAGCTCCAGGGACTGCATGCGGGGCAGAGAGGTTTCTATAGCAGAGTACCTGAAACCTTCTAGAGTATAGGTAAATGTACACACACATATATGGCGTATATACATGTGTGTTTGTGTATATCTAGAAAGAGAGATATGATTACAATGGATCTCTTCTGCCCTCACATCTTTTTCTTCCTTCCCCTCTACCAATGTTGAGGAGTATTTTTAGAGATCCCAGAAGTGGATGGGAAGGCAAGATGACAAGAATCTGTGATTGGTACCTAGGGAATGTCCCAGGCTAACCAAACTTGCTGCTACAGTGTGGATGTGTCTTACACACAGACCTGTTCCCCCCATCCATAAAAAGGACCGTGGAAGTTTTACTTGGTCAGCAGAAATAACAAGTTCCCAGGACCAGGCTGTATGACCATTTCTTGCATCCTGCTGCCTATGCTAAACAGAAGGAGTGGTTCCCAGTTATAGCTCCTTAATCTGTAATGACAGCCACCAGCTATTTCTCATTCACACAGAAAATGTTCTCATTTCCTCAAACAGGCTGGTCATGTAAAAGCTGCACTCTTAGCCCTGGCCAGGCCCTTCTAGCTGGTGCTTCATCACTGCTTTGGAAAATGCCAGGCCAAACAGCATTATGGAGAAGAGCATGGTAGTGGTAGGCCTGTGCCATGGAATATGTCTAGCCAAGATAGAGAACTGAGCCTGGGCTGAGTGTCTGATGTGGAGAGGAGCCTTGGGACCATGGAAAATCCATGCTAAGCCCCAGGTTATGTTGAAGAGCAGAGAGGAAACATGGAGAAACGGCTGGGTTTCTTGGACCCTGAGCACGGGCAGAGCTCTGCTGTGGGAATCTGAGCTCATGGGAAGACTTGTAAGTGTTCGCTGTTGATCATGCAATTACAGGTAATGTTAAAATGGAATGAGTACTCAGATGCCAAGAAAATAGACCATCTTATGCAGGCTGAGGAGAGATGAAGAATGCTATGTTGATGCAGCCAAAGCGATTGGTGTAAATGTCTAGCAAGGGCGGTGGCAGGACTTCGCTGCTTTTGAATAAGCCTTCATTCACAGTTGCCTGCCCTTTGACTACATTCCAGAATTCCCATAGGAAATTTTAATATTCATTTATTATCTCACAATCACAAAGGTTTTAGCAATCAGACAATGCACAAATCACGAATTATCTTTCACAATTATATTAAAAGCTAACAAGAATTAAAATAAAGATTAAAATCATTTAGCAGCATTCATACAATAACAGTTCCCTGAAGATCAGTAGAAGCAATGAAACACTGGCAGGAACCAAATAGGTAGGCAGGTGGCCAGCATAGATAACTTGGCTCATCAGTATTCAAGCAGAAATGGTCTTTGCATTGTTAGTCAGCTTAACCTCCCCCCGGCTTTTATCCTCTACTTACTCCTTTTAGGTGGCTTTGCACCCTGAAGAGTCCTGTGCTCGGTCTGGTTTTGAATGCTGTTGAAAGAAGGAAACAGGCTTTTTCAATTAACGTGTTTGTCAGGATGACTGGGAAGTTAGTTAAATGCAAAATGGAGTTCCCTCACTGGCATTATGCAGTATGTGCTGAAAATAGTGTGAAATAATTTCTGTGTACAAAGATAACAGGCTAAATTGCCTGGTTTACATCCATGAATGTACTGTAAGCAGTTTCAAGGAAGGAAATCTCAAGAAAGAAATAATTTCTGCGAATATATCCTTCTAACTTAAATGTTGACCCATCAACATTATATATATCAAGTTTCAAATGGTGATCAGGCTGCTTAACAAACTTAATCCCAGCGCAGCTCTGCTGCCCAAAGGTGGCCCTGAGGGCTCCCACTCCAGGATGGTCTACAGGACAATGTTGAGACTTCACTCCCTTGTAAGGAGTTGTTCTGTCTCTGGCATTTCTGCTTCCAGCCAGCTTACCCCCTTCTCGCAGTTGGGCCTTCTTGCCCCCCATGCCAGATGATTCCTTGGTCACAAATTACCACTGCTGAGCAGTTGGAATTACAATATCCCTTTCAGCAGCCAGATTTCAAAGGCTGGATCATGCAATGGATAGTACAGATCATTTAACACCTTTTCTCTTAGAAACTGTACCTCAAAAGTCTCTCCCCATTCAAGCTCTACAACCAATTGTTTTTGGCCTGTTTTGGTTTCAGTGGCATCCACAGAAGCTCACCATGGCTGAGTTTGATGTAACCAACTGATGTAACTGTTTGGATCACTTTGGACACCTTTACCTATTTGTGAAGAGACTATGACAGCATAATATATACAGCTTTAAAGTACATAGCAATTATTTGTTGCTTGGCGTACTGAAGACAGCTACCTGATAAAGAACTAGGCTAAACATTAGCATGCTCAGTCTCTACCCCTTCCCATATGACACTCAGAGGCTCCTTGCCAGCCAGCCAGGAGTCAGTAATGAGGCCAGGAGGATTCTGAATCATGTAAAGCCACAAAGATTGGCCCTTGCTGAGCTCTGGGTCTCACCTCTTCCTCAGTTGTTCACTTCCACCTCCCTCTTCTTCCTTTAGGGTTTTTTCTTTTCCACATTGCTGTTTATCCCTCCTGAATCCTTGAGCTACTCACAGTCCTGTTTCATTAATCCTACCTCCACCAGCTATTTTACCTTTCTTATCTTGCATGGCTCCATGCTACAGATATTGTCACAGCTCTTTCTCACAACTTAGCAATTTCATCAGAAGTCTGAGCCAGGTTTCCCTACCAGAATTAAGCCTTGGATTCTTGAAACACAGAAAATCCTACTAGGAGGGGGGAAAGTTGTAAGAAGGAGATAAAAAGGGGCTACGTTCCTAAAACATACATATATATTTAATGGAACTTGAAAGGCAACTACTTTTTTGGAATAAATTCAGAAAAAAGCTACATGCATTAAGTGCTGTGTGTAGTAAAATCAGCTTTCCAGGGACTTGTTTCTTTCTGTTCTTCCCTTACTAGGAGAATTTTATGTTAACCAGAAAGTGAGAAATCAGAGGCAAATTGAAGGGAGCTGCAACTTGTTAAGAGTCAGACCTCTTCATACAGAAAGCAGATGATTTACTTATTCCCTCTGCCTCCCTTCACATTTTTAATCAGGTTGCCTGAAAAGAATGAACATTGAGCAATCAAAGTGTGAGTGCCTGTGTCTGTGTCTATTCATATCTAATAACTTCTGAACCAGCCAGCTAGTTCTAACCAAATTTCACAATTTGTGATATAGTGATATTCCCTCTTTGCCTACTCCTCTGCCCAAGCTCCAATACAGTAGCTTTCTGAGTAGGAGACAAGGCATTAATGGCCTCTATGAAAAAAAGGGTCTGTGAACCCATCCTGAAAAGAAAAAATGATAAAAATAATTTGGATGCTGAAAGAACTCCCCCTAGTTTTCTCATCATCTCATGAAGTCAGTCCACCCAAGATGCAGCGATACGGAAGCAAGTTTGTTTGGTTGCGAAACTGCCTCCCCTGCTCCAATCTGCTGCTTAGTGCTCATGTGAAGAGGGAGCTACGAATGGCCAGCCACGGGAAAATGTCATACTTCATTAGGCATCAAAGTATCTAATCAGTAATCCACAATGCTCTTTGAAACCGCTCTCATCTGGGTCTGTTGCTTAGAGAACCACGTGTGTTCAGCATTGCTGCAGTGCGTGATGTATCCTGATGTGCACCACTCTTGGAAATGCTATCATTTTTATTTGCTTTATTTATGCACTCTCAGAATCTAGCAGACTCCTGCTATGTTATGGTCTGCTGTAACCTGGTACTGTTTGTCATTTTTATTTAGTAAGAAAGATACTAAAAATGCAATGCTATCACACCCTTTTTATGAATATTCAGTGAATCCAAATCCTGTGGAAATAAAAGGAGAGTACTCCTATCAGAAGGCAATTTCTACCTGGACAGAAAGAGCCAAATATGAAGAAAACAGACTGATAGTCCCAAACCTGATCTGCAGATTGTTCCTTTTAGTTCCATAAAACAAATAATTGCCAAGCCCACAGCATAGGAGGGGTGATTTGACAATCAACAGACATCCTCATCAAAATCATATGATTCAACTATGGTTTGGTTTAGGTGGTATTTAAGTGCTTTACAGGAGTTACTGGGTATTGTGCAGGATGAAGGGATGCCACACTGTCCAACCCTATAGGAGAACTATTAATTTTATATTTTTGTTGGTGATGCACTTTCAGAGTATTCATTTTTCTCAGGACAATGCAGTTTCTTCCTTAGAAACTTTAGGGGCTTCTGTTCAGCCCAAGTCTTCGGCATTGCTGTGCTTTTCCTGAAATCGTCACAATAATATGTCACTGAAAAGCATTTTTTTTTTTAATTGTCCTTCAGGATCCAAAATTAAGATAAGAGCAGGTATGATAATATCATTCCTTCTTTACCTTGTTTCTACATGATTTGATAATGTCACATTGTCATACCATCAGTTTTAATAGTCCTGTGCTTGAGAGGTGTATCTGTTTTCTCTGTGTTTCACAGTGTAATGTTATTTACACTGATAATGGCAGCTTTCATTTAAGGAATAGTTAAAAGAGCTATAGGTCATAGACTTAAGAATTAAAAAAAATATGTATTTCTATGGATAGAGGGGTGTTCTAAAAACTCTTCTCCTGATAAAAAATGCCACCTTTATTGTGCAAAAATTAGTGTTGTTATCCAAAGGATAAACTAAAATTCATGGATGGTATTGGAAACAGATCTAGTAGATAACATGAAAATTAATTGTCCCAGGAAAAGCAAACTGAAGAGGGAAAGAAATATCCTTGTGCTGTGAATGATTTAGACATTAATGAGTCCACGTTCATCAACAGTGATGATTGTTAGCACTTAAGACGGCATCAAACATCAATGTCTTCTTTTAAAGATACTCATAAAGCAGACAAATTCTACAGCAATCAGAGTTGAATGAAAGCACTTAAAAATGCATAACAATCAAATCAAGCAATGACTTTGGAGGGTTTTTTTCTGTCTGGCTGTTCTTGTGCTCTGTAACCCCATATCACTGATGGCAGCCGGCTCTTAATGCAGACAAAAGATTCCTTATGAATACTGAGTTGACATTTAAAGTCTTCTGATAAATCAATTTAGGGAATACATTTGTACATGAAAATTCATCTGACATATAACTCCACAAAATCCACCAGAGCAACATATCTTTAACTTCCTGAGTACAAAAATAAAGCAAAGTCATTACCCTTTATATTTTTGAAATTATAAAGATTACCTAGGAACTGTAAAGATTAAATGAATGAATTATTGAATCCACAGTTCTTGAGTTATCAGTCAGCATTCCCAAATTCAGCGGTGAACAAGATCAGGAGATGAACTAGAGCACTACAGGAATGAAACATTTAGTCAGAAAATCAATGTTTGAAAGACACCAATCAGCTTGTACAGGCTGGCCTTGAACTCTTAATTTGTGGTTGTTCTAATGATGTGGGAATTTGCACCTTATATCATTCATGTTTTCTCAGACCTTTGACATATGAGCACATTGTTATCCTCAGTTTTGTTAAAGTTGCAAAATGGGATTTAATTATGAGCTCACTTTAAACAGAGTTTAGGGACTTCTAATTAACACCACAATTCTGGAACACCTGTTTAATTGCTACAAAAACCTATTGAGGCTTTGTAAGTTCCTTGGTACCTTACCTTAAAAACCATTTTGCCTCCTGCTACTAAATACAGAGCTCAGTTTTCACAGCCATGAGCATTGTTGGTGATGAAGGCTGATAATAATCCACAACCACTCCACCCACCTCTCTGCAAGGACTCAATCCAGTTAATACTTCATACCAAGCCTACTGGTGTGAGTGCAGCCTGACGTGCAATGAAGTTCACTGTTTCTTTAAAGTCATGCTGGTCATTGTTAGAACAAACGTTATCGGTGACCTGTGTTGAACACCCTGTGGCTGAGAGGCTACAGGCTCACTTCTGCTGGCTTTCCAGAGGAAACCCAGGCATACAGGCTGGAGGCCACAGGCTACTGTGGGCATTCCTCACCTTGTCTGTGGAAGCTGTGCAGCAGCACTGCATTGCTGACTCTGCTTCAAGAACTGTTTATGCATTTTCTCCAGTAGCAGCTTAATGCAGAATGCATAAACAATCTTCAGAAATGGATTCAAGTTTAGAGCTTCTACATCCTAAAACATCACAAAGCTAGCAGATTAAATTTTTACTGTATGTATAGCTTTGTATATACATCTTAGCTTTGCATATATGTATATACATGCATATGTAAAACAGGTATCCTGCTACAGAAGAGGTACCAGCTGTAGATTTTAACTAGGTGGGAAAGCCTCTGGATACCCTAGAGTCCTGTGTCTAAGCCCTGGTGGCGGAGGATCTCTCAGGCACACCCAGGTCCTTGATTACCGGGTCATGCCTCCTTAGTAGTCAAAACAGAAAAAGCATTCCTTTTTCTATATGCACCTGTGTATAATTTTGTTTCCTTATGCCTGTATAAATACTAAGAGAAGGATTAGAGATACTCAGAACTTCCAAGAGACAGAGACAAGACACATCTGACTATTAGTAATGTGTAGAAAGAATTGCAGAATATTTGTGATATAAATGAAGGGTTAAAATTTAAATTAACCTTACTGTCATACAGGAAACCAAATGATTGTGTTTATAGAAATGACACTTTAATAAAAGGAAAATAAAAAAAGTAAAAGAAACATATCTAGATACTCATCTTCTTTATGGTTTTGTACATCTGTATTTCTTTTAAATTAGAAGGACATTGTTTTTTTGTCAAAATGCTGACTTTTGAGAAGAGCGTCACTTTTATTCTGATTGTACCATCAGTAAAGAAGCAGTGCATCTGCAGTAATAATTGACCTTTTCTGTTTTCTGCATTTCAAAGAGCCTGAAGATATATTGCTCTTTCATTGCTGAAAACACATTTGCTGTTTATGCTAAGTCAAATCAACAAAAGCAAAAAACCCCGTGCGGTTAGTGCATTGAGAGCAAACAATTTCATTCATGTGTCATCCCTGTAGTAGAGGAAAGATCAGAGGCTATCAAAAAAGGCAAAGGAATTCAGTGCTTCGACTTGTAAAATATTTGTTGCTCTCATCCTGCCACCTGCTTAAACGTGTGATTAATTTTAAGCGTGGAAGAAGTTCTGGTGATTCATGTATTTTTAAATTAATTTTTAAAAGGCGTGTATTTAAGTGTGTGTAGGATTGGATTAAAATTTGAAGCTTAGTTTTCACATCTGATATGCACAGATTATTCTGGATATCTTTACACACAAGCCAAGTCTTTAACTTACTAAAGTCAACCTGGAACAGCCATTGACTTTGATTGAATGGTACTGTTTTACGCTCGCTGTGATCAAACTATTTTGTTTAGTTTAAAGCACAGTCAATTTTTGGTGGATTTGGTTGACAGATTCTTGTGGGTGAAAGCACAAAACAGCGTGTGGAAACAATTTCCTTGTCAGATAGTATTTTTGGAGACAACCTGCAGAGTTCAGCAGAACAGGAACAGCAGCAATAAATCTGGAATGCAGGTAATCTATTCTCCACTCTGTTTTGACTAAACCAAAGCAAAATAAAAGGAAAAATAAAAAGATTTGGACAGAAGAAATGTTACTGAAAGAGATTTTCTTGACTAATCTTGCTTATGTATTTGTCTGACAGTGAAAGAATGTGCACTTGCTTTAAATGAAAATGTACTGCCACTGAGGTGTTATCAAACACATGTACCCATAAATATTAAAATATTTAATTTATGAGGCACCTACATAAATGTGCCTCATAAATTATAAGACTCTTATAAAAAGAGTAGAAAGGGAAGGAAAATGCTTCAAGATGAATGAAATGTCTCAACAAACATTGTAGTTGTTAAGTGACAACAAGATGACAGGAAATGGCCTAGATATTTGAAGAGGTATGGCATCTCTGCAGAGAGGCAGGGATTTTTTAGAGTAAGACAGAGGCAATCACTAAAGCAGAGCTGAGGTTTGCTTAAATTTCATCACCTAAATAACTTGTTGGGATTTCTGGGCCATTGTTTTACAGTCAAGGGAAAGGAAGGTTCTTACACCAAAATAGGCAGATCTTTCTTTTTCATGCTCAAAAAAAAGCAAACAATTAATTGTCATATTCGTTCCTAGTGCAGTGTGGTTTCTAGTATTGTGCATCCTGGAACAACATGTGGTCTATTACCAGTTTAAGGCAGACAAAATATGGGCCAGGTATTAAGGGAACAGATAATATTAGGGTTCCTGTTTAAGATAAGAAAATGTGTTTTAAAGATGGATATGCAGGGCAGAGTGGACAGGAGGAAGGAAATTAGATTAGGGACAAAACCAGTATAATCAACAGATTGAGAAGAGACAGATTAATAGCGAAATGGGAAAAGACTGCACAAAAAGGAGATCAGAAAGCTGAGGTAAGAATTATTGTCATTAATGGCTAGGGAAGGGAGGCATGGCCAGGAGCTCTATTACATCTTATCCTACAAAGAAGTTTCCTTAGGTCGATTTGGTAGCCTAAAGTTTTCAGCCATAACCTTCTCCCTCACAGAAAAGTCTTGACAGAAGTATCTCGTGGGGTGACAAGGAGCACAAACCATGTGGATTCCCCCAGCAGCCTCTTTGCTCGTAGTCTTTCTTGAATCTTTCTTTACTTCAGTTTATTAAGCTATTTCTGACTCAAGGGTGACTTCCAGTGTGACTTAGAAAGAAACCTGGCTAATGAGGGTATTCAAGTAAATCGAACCAAGAGAGCGGTTCCTTTCCCAATTCACCAACAGACAGAAGGAGAACACTCTGGATTTCCTGGTGCAGTGGATCCCAGGCAGCACGTCCAGTTTTCTGCCATGTTCAGGATAGACAAGTCCTAAGTGAGATGCATTGCAACGTCTTTTCAATGATGATGCTTGCTGGCACTACTGCTGCTGCTGCTGGTGCTCAGAGAAAAAGGCTTGGGAAGCTCAGCTCTAAGGAGGAAGGCAATGGGGCTTCTGAAAGCGATGCATGAACATATGGCAAAATGTTTTGACATTGTAACAGGTAGAAAAGGGGAGCTTTGAGAGTTACTAAATCATGAGGAAATCAATCAAGTCTAGCAAGATAATGGTTCTGAGTGAAAGATTTGAAGTCTGTAAGTATAGTGGGGGAAAAAAGAGGGAAAACAGAACAAAGATATCAGGGGAAAAAAAAGAGAAGGCATTCAGTTTTGGAGAGGCTATACTTGAAATGACACCTGAAATCGTCAAGAAAAATGTGTCCAGAGGCTGCCTTAAATGTTTACCTGGACAAAGGGAGGAAAGAGTGAGAGGATTAATTTTGGTGGGGTTAGTGGGGGAAATAGTGAATGTGAATGGAGCTGGTAAGGAAAAGAAAGGGGAAAATGACAAGATACATGATCATAAAAACTAAATAAATAACAAGGAAAAGGAATAATTTGTTACTTTTATTGTAGTTGTTATTAATAATAGCATTTAGACTAAACAAATTATTCCTGTCATTAGCACGGGTAGATAGTGAAAAAGCACACAGTGGCCTGAGCAGTGAGTCGCGCTAAGGCAGAAAAGCCTTTCCATATTTTTGGCCAAAGGCTTGTTGTGCCTTAGTTGTGGTCTAACTGGTGTAACACCCAAACAGGATACCTGCATGGGCTCATTAGGGAGCTGGTGTCCTAGTCCTGCAGTGTGGGGCTCCCTAGGTGATTAGATGAGGAGGTAGGAAACCACACACCTCTAGCACTACTGTTAAAATCAAATTTTCCCAGTGGGTGAGTTCACACAATCCTTGGAGCAGGAGAACCATTTCCCCCGTCTGATCCACCTCAGCTTCAGTGAAACATGTGCTGCAAGGCCAGCAGCACAGGAGAAAGTAGCTGTGTCTCCATTGCACAGAATCCTCTGTTCCCACCAGTCTTCAGATGCCAAACAAGTCACCAAATACCAGCTGTTAAGAAAGAGTTTTTCTTTCTGGGCTTCACTCTTGGAGGGCTGCTGCTGCCATAGGCAGAAGAAGGGAGTACAGAGAGAGCTGCCATTGCCTCTTATGGTCCTCATGACTCTGGTAGCTCCTGCTACACCACAGGCTACACTGTCCTACAGTGTGGAAACACCAGAAGAGCATTTCCTCAGCTCCAGACAGCAGAGCAGAATAAGCCTGCAACCAGGTTAAGGTCAGTAAGGGGATGACTGGATCTTTGAGCAACCTGGTCTAGTGGGAGGTGTTCCTGCCCATGGCAGGGGGGTTAGAATTCAGTGATCTTTAAGGTCTCTCCCAACTCTAACCATTCTATGATTCTATGACTCTGCTCTGCATCATGCCTGGCTGCCCGTGGCTGATGTGGAGTTAGGCTCCCTGCAGGGACTGAGAAAACAGAAAACTCTACACACTGCAAGACAGCCACGTGCTGGAAAGATTGGCAGCAGGGACAAGATGACTGGGATTATTTCTCAATGAAAAGCAACCTGTAGAAGTTAGAAGAGAAACTGGGTTTGCTGCAGGAAAATGGCTTTTCTTATTAGCTTCTTTTGTACTTGTACTTTCTACTGTAGTGGTAAGTACTACATATACACATGCATAATTATT
This sequence comes from Limnodromus scolopaceus, assembly GCA_028565335.1. NCBI lineage: Eukaryota > Metazoa > Chordata > Aves > Charadriiformes > Scolopacidae > Limnodromus > Limnodromus scolopaceus. The sequence continues at coordinate 149,968,580 of JAOXNO010000001.1, forward strand.
GATACAACATAAACCTTTTCTGCTTTCTTCCTCTTTTCTCCTAGACTTAATGCTTGCTTTTTTTTTTTTCTTTCCAAAATATTGAGTAGACATAAGAAACCGTTTTCCAAATTGTGACAAACAGCCTAAGCCACTGACTTGATAGCACTTACATGGATTTATGCCTGCTGAGGATTTGGCAAAAGAGTTGTTTACACATAATTCATTTTCTTAATTGAAGGCAGACAAAGACACCAGGAGGAAGACAGAGGTGCACACATTAAAATCACCATATAGAATGTGTCCCTTGCCCCTACAGTATTCTTATTCTAACAGGTCATGAAGACATGTCTTGATTTCCTAAATATTTCTTAGTGCTCCTTTGAGTCAAATGGGCAACTGAGTAAAACAATAAATATTTTAATAATTTATAGTCTGAGTTTTTGATCCCTCATGACTTAATCTATTAAAAAACTTCTGCTCAGCTTGGAGCAATAGTTAATTTCTTAACTGAATTTTCTGTATTTGAAATGGTTAATCTTCATAATTATTATTGAAATAATGTACTATCAATTTCATATCTATAATACAATTGTTTACTAAATATCCATGTATCTTAGAGACAGTCAAGCTCCAGCTATTACAAATCATATATAATTAAGAAACTTCTATGGTCAGAAAATATTTGGATGAATATATAATTAAATTAGCATCAGAGGGAGATGTCAACAATTTAGCTGTATTTTAAATCTAAGGCTAGCTGTGTTATGCAGCTTTAAAATCTCTAAAATTGAAAAGGCAATTTCAGTTGCTTACAGCAGGTGGTAGTATGTGCTATTAAAATAAAATATTTACTTCCAAGAAAGACTGCTGCTTGGTTAATAAGAACATGAGTAGAATGAGCAAGAAAATGACTGCTGTAAATGTGTTGAAAGCTTGTAGATTAGAAAATAGAGTATTTATTACTTCGTTATTTTTAAAGCTTCCTGTTTCTCTGCCATATTACTACAGCACTAACATCTTGGGGGACAGTTATGGACAGGCCGCAGACATGTTACCAAAAATAACTCAAATAGCCTACCTCTTACAGGGTGGTTTTCATCCATAAATCCCACAGTCTTTCAATCCCACAGCCTTTTTTATGAGACAGGCATGAAGCAGTGTAGAACAAGATGTAAATATAATTTAGGTAGGTAAAAACAAATTGGTGATTCTGGTAATCCACTTTCAGTTGCTGTCTGAGACTGGGGTGAGCTGGGATGAGCTGAATCTCCAGAGCCTCTTGCTGCAGAGTCCTCTAGAGGCCTGAAAGTGCTGTTTCTGCACAAAGGGAGCTGTGCATCAACCTTGCCCAAAGCTCAGTTGATCCTACTCCAAAAATCACTTGGTCTAGAGACTAGATTTTCCTACAGCAATATCCCTGAAACAACATGTGTGTATACATGATGCGTACAGCCAACAAGATGAGGCTACTTACAAAGGGAACTGCATGGATCCCGAGTAGAAAAGATACTCATCGCATGTCTCCATTTTTACTTAACATGTGTTCCACATCCAGAATATAGCAACTTCAGGCAGATTTTGATCTTTCTCCCCTTATGCCCTCGGGAGGGAATCTCCACAGGACCATGCATTCCTGTCATGGGGGCCACATGTGAAAAACAGGGACTAAGATATCCACTTCCATTGTCAGACCTAGTTTTGTATGGGTATGAACATGCATTTCCCACACGTGGTATGAGATGCTGTGATCAACAGCAGTGTCTCCTGTGCAGTTACTCAGTATTTTCTATTGGATAGGTAAATTCTGACAGCATCTTCCAGTCTGGATTTTAGAGGTAAGATGAGGGGCGATATGATTAATGAGTAATTAGAATCAGCAAGATGTCTACCAGCTTCCAGGTTGCAGTTAATTCAGGGCAAAACTAGCAGCAGATATTTAGGGTAAGTTTATCCACAAAATTATAGTTACCATGGAATTCCAGATGCCTACAAGAGTCATAAAACAGTGAAGATTGCTGTTGAGCAGCTCAAAGACACAGCTGAGAACCTGAGTTCTTTTGTGAATTTTTATGTGTTAGTTTTCAGTCTCTAAAGGCTTTTTGCCCTCATTTACTACATTAATATGGTATGTCTAAAGGTTGTTTCCCTTGTGATATTAGTTGAGCACAGCATGGTCTTTAAATGAGCCATCTTCTTGAAGTCTGTATAGTCATTTTCAAATACACAAAATTAGCAGTCAATTTAAGAAAGTAATTCTTATCACAGAAACATCTAATTAAGATTTTGATAATTGTCAAAATAATTTTTTGGCTACCAATTCTGCTCAAGCATGACAAAGGTAGCACCTATAGGCCCTTTAGTTGAGTTAATGTCAGGGTACCAAATAATAAGAGTTACAGGGACACCTGAGAGCAAAGGTTCTTTATAAGCCATCTCATGTGCCATTGGTTTTGTACAACTGAACTGTTTTTCTTCAGACAATGTGCAAAGTGGAGAAACATTTTTGTCTTCTACCTTGGAGGCTCATTTTTAAAGCCAAACAAATCCAAACCAAACCTCTGCAAATTGCAGTCCCCCAAAAAGCAAGATTTCCCTTCACTGAACAGCAACTTAAGAAATTCAGTGTCAGCTTTGGCTGAAGCTGGGCTGTTACTCTGACATGCTTTCATTTTATACTGACCTACAATAACCCCATCATTCCCATACTCCCTTGAGCAAAACTTAACATTTGTTTCAAGCCGTGTTGTGGTATCTTGATTGCAAATACCCACTAGGAATTTAGCTGAAACACTCTTGGCTTGTGCATTACATAAAATTTCAATCCTGGAGCACAGTCAGATAAAAGAAACTATAATCAACTGTGAATTATCTGTGGGTGGTTTATCCGTTTGCTGATTAATCACTCCATTAATCGTTGCAAAGACAGTGAGCTAACTCAGTGCAGAGCCAATTTCTGTGAGCTGGGCTTCTAAACTCAAGTGCAGTGCAATATGAATCTGGCTACCTGTGTCCAGAAGTAGTCACTTTTGCACAGTTTGTATCTGCAGTCAGTAAATGTGCCACGCAAGAGCTCCTGTACTGCTACATGTAAACCCAGCCCAGACCCCTCCCTGGTTATTCCCATTACCAGCAGCTCTGGGAAGAGCGACAAGGAGCCACCAGAGTGATGCTGCCGATGCAGATACAGCATGGCTGGGGGCAGGTAGGGGGCGAATAAGGTCACAGGTATCTGAAGGAAATTCTGCAGAAACACTTTCCAGCAGTCTTGGTAAAAGGATTTTCAATTTCTGGTGCAGAATGAGGAAAATGGATGGAGCCAACATAGATGCAGTGCTGTATCTGAACTACTAAACCTGTGTGAAACTAGAAGCCTGATGCAAGGAAGCCACTGCGAAAGTAATTTGAGGTCCAGCCAATGATGCAGGGGTTATTATGAACTGAGTCTACACAGAGTTGTTTGGAAGACTCTGTACAGTGTTGCCTATCATCTTTATGAGCTGGGATCGTTCACATGCATGCTTACCCATCTATCCCAATCTACTCCATTACCCTGGATGGAAGAGAACTAGCTGTTTTCAGATGCATCGTCTATTTGGCCAAATGCAAGTTTCATAGAATCATCGAATCATCAAATCATAGAATGGTTTGGGTTGGAAGGGACCTTAATGATCATCTAGTTCCAACTCCTCTGCCATGGGCAGGGACTAGACCAGGTTGCTCAAAGTCCCATCCAGTCTGGTCTTGAACACTTCCAGGGATGTTCATCCCTGTGTTTATCCACAATTTCTCTGGACTACCTGTTCCAGTGCCTCACTACCCTCACAGTAAAGAATTTCTTCCTAATATCTAACATAAATCTCCCCAATTTCAGTTTTAAACTGTCACCTCTCCTTCTATCGCTACATTCCCTGATAAAGAGTCCCTCCACTCCCCATCTTTCCCTTCAGGTACTGGAAGGCCGCTATATGGTCTCCTTCCAGCCTTCTCTTCTCCAGGCTGAGCAACCCCAACTCTCTCAGCCTCTCTTCGTAGGAGAGGTGCTCCAGCCCTCTGATCAACTTCATGGCCCTCCTCTGGACTTGCTTCAACAAGTTTCACCTACAGCAGTATGATTAACGAGTCTATGAAAGAGCTGTGCAGACTGCAAACTGAAACTAGGAAAACTGTTGCAAAAATATTACAAAAAGTAAACAATAATGCTTATACTTCAGTTATACTTGTTTTCAAAATTTTAACATCAGGATGGATGACTTTCTGAAAGATGTGTCTGGGTCCCGCTGAAGGTACGAGCCTGAAGGAAACAGCAGAAGCCTAAGGACAAACTAGATGATTATATTTGTTCTCTTCAGTTTAAAAAGTCAACACGGTGATGCCAGCAATAGAGATAAAGCATGGGGTAGGTTCTGCGAGTCAGATCTATTGATTTACAGAACTGATGAGTCTCAGGTTTAAGGTTTAAGCTTCTGATTTTTGTGTCTAGCTTCCACACAGCTATTTATTATGAAGAAATAATTGTAAGGAAGGTGAAAGGCTTTCCAAGCTCTCCCTTTCCAGCCAAAACACTCTGGTATGACAAAGGCAGGTAGGTGGCAGTAACAAGTGACTAATACCCTGCTGGATAATTACATCTGCCACAGGCTTATCTCTTAGCACCAAGTGCTTTAAGATTAAAAGCAAGGAGTATAACACAAATGCTAGAGATACTGAATTAAGCAGAAGGAAAAAAAATTGCCTGTAGAGAGTCAAAGAAACTGTAGGAGTTCAGATGGGTAATGAAGACTGTAACACTGAGAGAGACAGAAACTTCAGTGTGGAAGCTGTCTGACAGAAAATGTTCAACACCAGAATCTGTGAACATGTTTTGGGCCCCTGAAACAGGTGTGGCAATATACTGAAGGTAAGGCTCTTTGTCATAACAAGATAAGTCAAGGTAAGGTGCCTAGGCTTTCAAAGCAGGGGGAGGGAAAGTACTTTCAGATGTTTGAGCAAGGCACTTGTTCTTCACTGTGTAAAGAGCCAAGGATTTCGATAAAAGGGTTCAGTATTTCTTATACAAAAACCTGCATCTCCAATTCAGACCTTTACAGTAGTTTTCCCCATGTCATAAAGCTGAGGTTTTGTCTAAATGTAGACAAAAGGGAGCAGAAATCTCCTTTTTTGTTGGCACAAATTGTGTAGTTGCAGCATGTGAATATGCAAGTGAGTAATTTGAGATACAAGCTCTCCATAGCTTGACATCTTTTGAAGTACCTACTAACTCTTTTTACAGTGTTTTTTGAACCACAAGACTGCATTGTATTCCAGGAGGTGGGTCACTGCACATATCTGCTGTTGAAGGAAGACCATTTTCCTATGTTGAATGCAAAATTTAGGACCTGCTTTTGTAACCATGGCTATTCTCTCAAAATAGATACTCACTTTCAAAAGGGCATTCCCCACAGAATATATCAAGTGGGTGAAAATATAGCACTGGCGTCCAAGAAAAATATGCTGGGGGTGGAATTGATCTCCAAAAGGTTTAGCATATTTTTTGATCTTTAGTCCTCCAAACATGAATAACGAATGCATCTTATAAGAAATGCAATAGCAGCTTCTCCTCATCTTGAAAATATATAATGATGGAAAGGTACACCGAATTCCCCTACCAAACTCCCAAATGCCTGTTCTTATCAGTCCTTTCTACCCCAGGAAGAAACAGTTAATAAGTGCAAAGTACAGCCAGTCCTGGAGGCCACTGATTTAAATATATTTCTAAATAAAAATATCCTGGAAAGTAGTAAAGCTGAAGGAAAATAACGTGCTGAGGTCTGAAGGTTTTATTTTTTAAACAGAGGGCTCTAACTTACATGTCTTCACTGACCACAGCTGCAGCAATAAGGTACATAGAAAAGCTTTGTCTTGGGACAGATACTCCCAATACAGTTGTGTCTTACTAAATCAAACCTAACTCTTAAACTCCATTAGGGAAGTGATAAGCAACAAATCTTGCAGAATTGGTTTCACTTGCTCCCATGGGGTTCAGTACTCAATATTCCACATCAGCATTAACAGGGTTGATTTAAGAAGCCAGCTTTCCATCTCAGCAGAACCTGTTTGGCATATTAAGATGGTTTCTTTTGCTGGTGAGGATTTAAACCTATACAACTGGTAAAGACAAGCATTCCAGACCACCCCAACCCATTTGGATTTCCTGATAAAATATTTGTTTTCCATGTTAAGACCTGTCTTGTAAGAAAAAAGCAACAACAAAACAAAAACCTAACACACACCCACCCACCGACCCGGTGATTTCAGACTTGTTAAGGTTGGCACTATCTGAAACATAATTAATTAGGACAAAGTGGCTGATGAAGCGTGGCTAGGTGCAACCTGGCACAGAGCACAGAACACACTTGAGCTGTAGCAAGTAGCTTTACAGATAATAAGCCACAGAAATACCACAATTTAGGGAGGAATTTCAGTCATGGACTTGAACTGAAGAGCCTTTCAGAGTCAGAAGTTGATGGAGAATGAGGGTAAACTTGAGAGATGGTAATGGTGATAACAGAGGTGTCTTGCAGGCTTCTCTCCTGTGCTGGAGTGGCGTACATATATGATCCCTGAGGAAATGGTGTTTGTGCATGCTTACCTACGATCCCTGTACAAAACCCTTAAAATTCAGCACTGGAACAGTGTTGTCTGTTCATGCAATTGACATACAGAAAAGAGCAATGATGCTCTTTATCTGCCTTTGAAAGGTTGAGGGCAGTTTACGAAAGTCAGAAGGCAAGACATGGAACTGAAGAGAATAATATAGGGAGTGACCGCAGCTGCTGTAAAGAAAGCGGAACTTAACACAAAAGGGGATGGAGAGTGGCTTTTGTTTTGGATTAAACGTCTGTGTCAGCTGAGTGGTTGTATACTGGTTGTATAAATCACCTTTCCTGAGTTAATAAAAAATTGTGAATGCCTGCCTGAGCCAGCCAGACCAGCAGTCCTGCACTTTGATTCAAACACAAAAGGAAATAGTGTAAAGAAACATAGTTTTCACAAGGGTATTTCATTCATGCTTGCATGTAATACTTTTCTTTCAGATTTATATTGAGATTCTCAAAAGTTTTAATTTGTTGTTCAGCAGTCAGTTTAATTTTTTTTCCTTCTCCCCAGCTTGCTACAAGTTTCTTGTATGTATACTATATTGTGGGAGGTAGATTAGACACTATGCAGTAAGATCGTGTTCTTGCTAAGAAATAAACAAGTTATATTGATCTCAATTTGGCTGTGCATATATTGAAATGTCTGCAGTTGTTATTCTATCAGCATTGTCCTACTGCAGTCACAGAAATATCCATCACATAAAATTCAACACAAGAAGTCGGTTTGAATCAGCCAATCTCTCAATCATTTCCAATCAAGTGAAGAATGTTCATAACATCATTTCAAAAATCTTGCTACCATTCCTGCCCTGGCAGAAATAATAATTCATTTTTCACCTTTGGGTGCAATGACAATTGTGAAGAGGAATTGTTTATAGGTTATCAAGGATGCTTGAAAGACTGATCTGATTCTAAGCCTGTGAAGGAGGCCAAGCTGTTGTCCTTGTACTGTGTCCTAATATTTATGTAAGGTTAGTCAGTATTATTCAAGGCAAGTAAAGATGTCAAATTTAGTTTAACATATACAGATACAGGCTGTTTTACTAACTTAGTAAAGTGGTTGACTAACTTGGTAGTCAACCAACCACAGTGGTTTAACATCATTTAAAGGACTACCCTGTCTTATTTTCAAGAGCAGTTAATAATTTTCAACAAATCTTGAAGAACAGGAAACAGGAACATGCATTTTTTACAAGTCTCTGACCTTGTTTCCTTTCCTTTAAAGCAAAAGTTGTTTGTCAGCTTAATATAATAAACTGCTCTCAAGATTAACATGCCCTTCAGGTGATTGCTGAAGGTAAAAGAAATGTCTCTTTCAGCTGAAAAGTAGATGTGATATATATGGCACAATTGTTTACGCAGCCAGCTATTAAATAGATAATGGTTGAGTATTAGTAATATCTGTATCTATGTAAATATAGGTAAAAATAATAAGAACTGTGCTTATTAAATCAAATCTGCCTTTAGCCTAGGCTAGTGTTATGTGAATATTAATCATAATTAGAATTTGCCTGTATTGTGTGAAAAATTAATAAACTGTATTAAAGCAAATAAACATATCCTTTAAAAATACTAAATTAGAAATTAGATTTAAAAGTAGATTCCTAACTTTGTAATATTATAAATTTTAAAATAATGATACAGTTTTACCACATAGGTTCATCCCTGTAAAATTCTTTTCTAGCCCTTTATTCCCTTATACCAACAATTTTTAAACAGTCTCATTGAGAATTGTTTAAAGGTGTGAAATCTGCTACAGAGGAATAAATATGGCTTACATCTATTTTTTCCTTATAAGAAAGTTTATGTTCCTGTATTCTTTATAGCATAACATGTTCAGGACATGTTTTAAAGTGGTATTTATAGATATAATTAAACAGCTCTTCCAGGACAAAGGTAATGAGAGGGAATTTTGATAATTCTAGAAGTGCTAATTCAGATTCAGTAGTTTATAGGCCTGGTGCCCACAACGCGCAGTGGACAAATTGTGTCAGCTGGAGTCTGGCAGTTGAAGGTCTTGAACTCAAGGAAGTCAGTAGCCCTCGATTCCAAGGTCTCACATATTCTCAGTCCAGCAGAAACCTTCTTTTCCAGAGAGGAAAAGATGATGCCAATAAGATGACGGGTAGCACACATCTGATGCCTTGGAGCCTGTTCAAACTCTAGTTTGAAGAAAGAAATGCAGGTTTTCACACAGCACAGGGCAAGCTGCTGACCTCTATGCTAGTCACTAGTGTTTTCCTCCTTCAAGTGCCCACAAACTTTCCTGAGAAACTTGCTGTCCCAGTAACCTCTTTAGCCACTTGGTTATATTTATAAAAGTTTGACTATCCAATGTGGGAACAAATGGGCAGAACACAATGCTGGTCTTTCGTGAGACCTCAGGTAAACAAACCTTGTGATCTCGTGCCCAGGTGGAAAAGCAGTTTGGTCTACAGTGGCCAATCCTGGCTGTAGTAGTCTCACAGCAGCTAGAAAGAGTTTACAAAAACACTATGTTGATAAAAATAGCCTCAAAAGTATGAAAAGCATGGACCTTTTTAAAAAAATTATCTGTGAGACGCTTTACAAACAAAGTCCCCACAATAATAATAAAATTATTTTATTTGGCTCTAAACAACAGTTGCACTGATTCACTTATTGCTTTCTCTTTTCACTTTCAATCCACTCTTAAAGCCAATTTCTATCATTTATTTTTTAATTTATATCTTGAGAGGGTCTAGTTTTGCTTTGTGGTTAGGTTTTTTGATGCTGTCTCCTTAGTTACATAGAAGATGATATTTCAGAAGGACTCTTGCACTTTTTTGTTTATTCCATTCATTCAGTGGAATTTATTTGAACCCACCTGCATCTGCATTTGGTTATTCCACCTAATAGAAATATGAACATCTTAAACAGGCTACATATAGTAGTTTTCTTATATGTTCATTTCTAGATGGTTTAATTAATTTAATGACTGTACATGCATGACTTAAAACAACAAGTCTAAGTTTTTGCTGAGCCACATTGTTTCTAAGATTTGAGAAGGTGGATTCACTTTCCTCTTCCTTTTGGGTTCCAAAATGGCCTTAATGCCTCCACAGTATTTTTTCTCTCACAGGCTAGTCTGCAGTTGCCAACTTTTACAGCTGCAGGAGTGTAGCCAGACACCTTTTTCCCTTTACCCTTTTGCTTTGGTACAAAGGATGGCAGAAGGTGGGACTCTCCTCTCTGGATTTAGAATTCTTCTGGAAACATTTGAAATCCTACTACTTTATTGCTTCAACATTTGTGATGCTCTCTAGAGCTTTTAGAGCTCCTCAGAGTTGTTCTGAGTATTTCATTTGGTAGGAGTCCACTACCACGAACAAAACCCTTGGCAAGGAGGGGTGGAAGGGGAGAGACCTTACCTCACCAATACATGCTGAACTTTCAGCACTTTTAAAGTGAGATTTTTTAATTCATTTCGTACCTCCTTCTGGTAACCAAACAGCTGAATGCTAAGTAATACTTCAATACAACAGCTAGGACCAAGATAATAATCCTAAACTCTAAACGGTGATTAGAGGAAAATGCGTGTTTTCCACATGTTGAGTAGGAAATGCAGCGACAAATAACATATGCCTAGATAGTTACATTTTGATTTTCCAATATATCATGACAGTGCACAAAGTTTATTATGGCTGAAAGTTCTGGTGAACTGTAATTCACTTTCTGTATTGATTTTAGTCTTAAGAGCTCTGTTCAGGTGGATCTTGTCAGAAGTTTTGTTTCAAAATATTTTCTATCAAAACATATTTTGCTGGAATGTTTTATTTTTCACAAGAAAAAATCAAATTTAGAGGCAGAAATGCAGTTACTAATCAGGAAGTTAATGATTTCATGGTCATGGAACACCTCTAGGGGCTGGATAAAGAGTCCCAAGTCTGTGTCTTTTTTCGAACTATTGGATCAATGGCTGTTTTGAGGTTGGAGTCACTTTTTTCTTGTCTCCTTTATATCGTACGAACATCTTGAAATCTAGTAATTTTGTAATTGTAGAATAGGAAGGTTTTTTGAAAGATGTGTCAAAATATATCACAGCCTAGGAAAGCCATTTTCTGCTTTATTCTTTTCTCTGGTGATTCAAAGAGCACATGATTGGGATTCCCCTTGGCATGCATGGCACTTTATTCATAAGCCTGGGTTCTAGGGCAAGTAACACTGGTATAAATCAAAAATGTATTTGCTGACAAAGCCTTTATTGAAATTCATTGGCTTTTACAGAGGTGCAACGGGGTCTATGATGGTCCTTCTCTTCATGCTCCAAAGATCATGTCTCCAGTCACATACACAGAGGAGGCTGCGGATCTGTTACTCAGCTTAGCTGTGTGACATATTGCCAAGAGATTTGGGTCGGGCACTTCTCTTCCAAGGGTTATAAAGTCATTAATTTTATTCTTGTAGGAAGATAGTTCCTCACATTTGAGAAAAAGATGTTCTTGTTATAAAGGGCAGCATGAAAGGCAGTATTTTTGGTCACTTTTTGCTATATCAAATCCTATGAGGGGTTATAAGCAGAAAATTTATGTACATTAATAGATACAGCTCTCAAAGGTGCCCTTGAACATTCTGCTAGAAATGAGTAGTTATTTACATGCCACTGTTTGGTAGAGGAACAAGTTTTGATCAACAGGCCGAACCTCTGAGGATCTGTGTTTGCAAGAGATTACTTAGGAGCCACACTAAATCAGTTCATTTCCTGTATGCCATATGCCCATGTGCTTTCATAAATTTTTCTGTCAACTAGCACTTTCCTCTTCTGGGGAATGTACTCTGAGCCCTCTGGCTGAATGAAGAAAGTAATAATGGAGTGGCCCAGTATGAATGCAGGTCTCTGCCTGACATTTGCTGGCATAATACAGCTGAGGAGTGGGCTACAGGTGACACAGCTCCACATCAGCCTGGCAGCTCTGCTCAGGGGTAAGGGAGATGAACCTTTGTGAGGAGCGTAGCCATAGATACTGCTTTGCTTTTCTGTGGAGGTTTGATGTGAATGCATGCCACATATTGTCTTTCACCTATTATTTCTCTGAGGCTGAGTGCTACTGCTAACAATAAAATTTCACAGGCTTACTTTAGCAGAATATTAATGAAAATCTTCTAAATCTTCGCACATACACATGCAAGGCAGCAGCTGCTTTTGTTACTCTGAGAGAGATTTCAAACATTTACTTACTGTCAAGCTTTATGCATATACGTGCATGTGAAAGGTCAGAGATGGTCGTTCTATCATTTGGGATGAACACAGCTGAATTGAAATGTCACAGCAGTTGTACCTAGCAATTTAAAAGCTTTGGAGTGTTGCAAGCCTGTGGATTCTCCTGCCAAGCAAATAAAAATCGACTCTCTGACTGTACAAATTTACATGATTACAGATAATATATTTTACATCATGCTTGCGGAGTTACTTGAGCACCGGTAGAGCACAGGCAGCTTTTGGACTTGATTGGAGTTGAGAAGCTTGCTGTGCAGCCCCGAAGCAGGGAAGCAGGCTGTTCGTAGCAGACCATGGAAGGCATCAGTCAACCTGATATGTGGCTGATAGATGTTAGCCTTTTCAGACCTCTCAGACATTAAAAAGGAACTCTGCAGAAGAAGTCAGGGGATGTCATGGTGTAATAAAAGAGCATGAAGAAAATTAATTTTAAATAATTAATTGAAGAAAAGACAGTGTCTCTGTAAGTAGGGCTAGACTAAAAAGAGATCATCATTCCCTTGTCAAATGTTTATATCTAGTAGTTTCAGCACTTTCCTTGTCGAGAATGGGCGCTGTGTAAACAAAGTGCAGGAACTTGCTGACTCAGGGGAAGGGGGACTGCTGAAGCATTTATACTTGCTCCGTTCCTCAGGAAGCACTTTGCTGAAGAATGTGGTGAGTGGTTCAAATGGGAATGGGGAGCATGGAGGTGCGCACCTTATCAGTGGAAATGGGAAAGTGCCTGTTAAAAAAAAAAATCCAAATGTATGAACACTCCACAAGATGAAGTGTGTTGTAATTTTGTGATTGTGTAAAGAAAATGAAATCAAAAGGGTAAGAACAAGCAATGTAGATTCCATTTTTTCATGGGAGATTCATCTTGAGAAGAAAAGAAATAGAGGTTAATTTATTTAGCATATGGAGTGAGGACAAACCATAATGATACTTATCTCCATGTGGAATTACAAACTGTACTCCTGACTATCTGTATAATCATTAGCCATTTTCCTCGGAGAATCCTCCAGAAGAGGCGATAGCAATAAGGGTCTGTGTAAGTTCTGTAGAAATTGTTTTGAAACCTACAGAATTTAATAAAAAGTGGGATAATGCCTATAAGATTTTAAATGAAGCTACAGGTTTACATGACAGAAAATCTTATCTATCTATTTTAATATAGTTAAGATATTTTATGATTGTCTAATTCAATAATTCTTTCAAGTTTATATATTTTTCTTCTCTAGTAAAGACAGATCTTATTTGATTAAGGAAAAACAACTACGATTCAAAAATAGGCTGTTGTCCACCTGCCCACTCTTAGCATACATTCTGCTTAGCAAGTATAAAATTAGGGTATATCTTGTACATCATCCACTAAGTGGGTGCTTCATGGCATCAGTGAATCTCAACATATGTTGTTTAATGACCTGTAGCTCTCCCGATTTCCAGCGTAACCGTCTTTTATATTTATATTTGAAAAGAGTATCTAGTTGAGAACAAGCACAAAATTTCCATAAAAACTCAAAAGAAGGGATGCTCAGACTCTCACAGATCTAATATCCCATTCTTCAACCATTCCTCTGTCTTATTTGTTTGTGTAATTTTTTAGGACAAGAACTAGTTCTTCCTCTTCGCTGACTTCAGCTGAAGACACTGCAGTGATAATTTTGTTGTTTCTGGTAAATAAATAATGCTTTTGGAAGAAGATAGTTTTTATTCCCCAGGGCTGCTTTCAGAGACAGAGGACATAATCTCCCAGCACATAGATTAAAGATCCTGCTAGGAAACAGATATCGAGCAATTCACCCACCCTGAGCAACCCTCTCAGGTGGAGAAAAGCCATTTCAGAGCTCTCAGCCATTGCCAAAATCCCAGCAACCTAGCTGCTGCTTTTATCATTAGCACTCATCAGAGCTTCAGAGAAGATGGGAAGGATCTTGAAGTTGCTAATTTCATGAGGGAATGAAGGGAATAAATTTATAGAACATTTGAGAAGACTGAATAAAGGCAGCTGGCCGAGGAAAGCTGGGGATAAAAGCGCAAAGAGTTTCATATGGTGTTTGTCTTTTAATAATAGTTAGGAAATAACAGGAAAAAAAGCCTTGCTGGTAAGGTCCTCTTAGAGAACAGAGGCACCCTGGGGGATAGATTTGGAAAATCTAAGAAAAGCCCCTCTTGCGTGAAGAACTCTGGCTGCAGTATTCATGTTCCTGTGGCTGTGGATAACAGCAGATGGGAAAAAACAAGAAGAAAAGCTTTTGCAGGGTAGCCCACTAAATGCAGCCTGGTTTACCGACAGGGAGGGGTAGGGTAACACATGGCCCATCTCTGCTAGCCAGTCTGCTCTTGGTGTGTTTTGTACTGCTGATGGCACAAGTATCCACCTTACAGCTAGCACCTGTGCAGATGAGGGAATGGAGGTAAAGGAAAGCATGTCAGTATTTAGCCTATTATTGATTTAGCCTATTATTGCTATATACATGCAGCACTTTCCCCTACCAAAAAAAAACCCACAAAACCAAAATCAAGAGGACACCCTTCTTACCTGCACCAGGAAACCCAAAATAAACACGGAGAGAGAAAACCACAAGCCACTTTTTTTTTGAGCACTTGTGTGTTGGAAACATAGAAGCTGAGAGGTAAAAGTCTGGGGCAGCAGAGCTCACTCTTACAGGGAATTGAGGAGTTTAGATGCTCTTGGGTTGAAAAGGAGCCGTGTACGTACAAACTGTAAGAGAAGCATATGTCTGTGCTCAATTGTAAAGAAAGGAGGGATAAGGGAAGAATCACCCTCTAAATTTGGTAAGGAAAACTAAGATGTTTTTTGCTGCTCTGACTCCTTCTTTGAGAAGAGAGAGTATAACCTTGGCTTTGGATGCAATTTTTACAAAGTCTGCTGTAGACCCCAGGATTAAACAGAGTGACTGGTTGTTCTATTAAGCTTCAGAAAGCAGGAAGATGCAGGGTTGCTGACAGGCAGTCAGGCACCTGCCGGGTAGCGTAGGGGAACTCAACCAGTGGGTGCTTTCTTCTCTCCTCCACTTTGAGTCTACTGTGACAGATGGCATTTAGAATTGATTGGCGTATCTTCTAGAGTTTGTGCCAATTTAAATTATCTTTCAGATTTATTGTAAAAAACACTGAGATGAACTGTGTGACTCAGTGAATCAACTCACTGAGAAAGAAAGAAAGAGAAAGAAGGAAGGAAAGGAAAGGAAAGGAAGGAAGGAAGGAAGGAAGGAAGGAAGGAAGGAAGGAAGGAAGGAAGGAAGGAAGGAA
>JAOXNO010000001.1:149983790-149999852 GCA_028565335.1 Limnodromus scolopaceus
GGAAGGAAGGAAGGAAGGAAGGAAGGAAGGAAGGAAGGAAGGAAGGAAGGAAGGAAGGAAGGAAGGAAGGAAAGAAGAAAACCCACTATGAAAAAATCCCCAAATCTGACATCATAGTCTAAATGAGGGGGGGAAAAAAGACACTCATCTGAAGACAAGTGCACTGCAGCTTGTGGATGAGTTGCGTCGCATTGTCAGTTTGCAGCCTTACAAGGTGACTGCATCAAAAATCCTTCAGATAGATTGCTATAAAAGACAAATGGTCTATTTAAACAGTTATTCTTATTCAGAAACAAAAAGAGCGTAGTATACAGTATACAAAGTTGGTTTTTTGTGATTAGAATTTGTTGTATGCCTGAAATGAATTGACTTAAACCACTTACTAGGGAGAGGGCTGGGTAGCATTCCCATAATCTATTTGTATTAAGTCTTAATTTTTCTGGGATTAATATTTTGCATAACATTCTGCACTTCTATTTTGCTATAAGTCAGTTTGGTTTATGTTGAAACAGGTGCCGTGGATTTGCTCTTGCTGCTGGCTTATTGGGAAGAATAGCCCATTCACCCAGGAGGCCTTAACACAATTTTAAAAGTCAGGGAGAAGGAATCAGGATGAAGCCTTATTAGAGCTGGTAATTAGAAGCAATGACAGCAGCACAAAGCTGCTTTACTCCCTCGGCTCCTAAACTCCGTCAAGGACTACACTTGAGAGAATAAAATGTAAGTGCTTGTCAGGGATATCAGTGAAGTTGCCCCGTTCCTGCAGAGGTCTCGCAATGCGGAGCCATAGCCGTCCCAGCAAGACTCCTGGCACCATCCCAGCCCTGCTGCTGGCATCCCTCCCCTGCTGTCAGTGCTGCAAGGCAGGTCACCGCCTCCCTTCCTCCTGCTCTCGGCTGCCAGCAGCAAAGGGACAATATTGCTCGGCCCGGCGCCAGTTGCCTGGTGTGATGGCGTTGGATCAGCTCCTCACCTGACATAAGCCAGGCAGAAGGAAAGTAGACAATGTTCTGAAAGGTGAGAAGAAGCAAGAAGAAGGTGACAGCAGCCTGGCGAAGTGTCCAGGAAGGGAGAGAGAGAAAGAGAGAGAGAGAGGGAGAGGTAAATCTTGTAGGGTCACCTTGAGGCAAAGCATCCACTCCCTGAAGCGCAGTGAGAGGTGGTTATTTGTCTTTTGTGAGAACTGTGCTTGGCCCAGAGAAGAGAAGAGAGAGGTTGGTTTTAAAATATGTAATTTTCTGGTGATTAAACATTGCATAAAGCAAATATTGCCACTTTAAAGTAGATTCCACATTCACAGGAAAAAAAGGTGTATGATTTTATCAGCATTCTGCTACAATATCTGTCTTGCCAACATGTTCCTAAAACCACAGAGATGATCCTGAACTGAACTTTCTACTCAACTCTTTCATCTTTTAGGATCTTCTTGACAGACAGACTGTCAGTTGTCAGAGTGTCTGTCAACTGTGAAAGCTAGCAGCATATGCTGAGACAAGCTGGGAAGGGCAGGGTAAGAGAGATGACTTCTCTGTTTATATAACAGGAGCTCAGCAGAGCGACTACAGAAACCCTCTGGAGGAGCAGACGCATCTGAAGGTATGAAAACCAGGCAGGCTGAAGTATTGCAGGGAAATTCTTTAAACGCACAACGTAAATTGTCCTAATTCATCTCTAGAACTAACTACAGCTCTGTTTTCTTTCTGGTGATTTACTGTTATTATGTACATTATTGTTTACTGCTAATGATTACTTAGCTTAGCACTCTGTCATGTCTCTACTGTGCAGGTCATATTATCAACGCTTAATGGGTGTTACTACTCAGAAGGGGGATTTACCCTTTAAATATTTGCAGGCTGGTATGTTAGAAAGCATGGTGAAGCTGCCTGGATGTTACCAAAGAGACCTGTACATCTAATGAACCACCTAATACACTTTGGAGCAAGATTTGAAGTGCTTGTTCTGAGTCTTTGCAGTCTTTCACTGTGGTCATTCCTGCACACCCCTCTTCAGCCCATTGAGGCCTTCAACAGATGCTTTATCTAAATTGTCATCTTAAAAGCGGGGAAGACCAAAAGCATTAAGACCTGTGGCTTGCTCTCCCCATCAACCACCTTTGGCAAACACATTATCTCTGCTTATTGCAATATTTGGATAATGCTTTGTGTTCCAGGATTAATTTAGGCCACATCCAGACTGACCCGCAGCCTTGTGCCATTCAGGACACAGGATCCTGATACCTCTTCCCTGCAGTCACTCACCAGGGTTTTTTTTTGCCCATGGATGACAACATTCAGCTCTGCCTCTGAAAAGCAGAAAAATGTAGAAGTGGCCCCAGCCGTGATATAAATGCAAAGGTCCTGTGGATCCAGCCTGAGACAACATCTGCACAAGATGTAAAGCATTGCTGGTTGCTGCTGTGAAGGACATTAATATCTTGACCTATTGAGTAAAGGTGTGCCAGGTGTCTCCTTCATTCATGCTTTCAGGTTAAAAGAATAAGTTTTTCATGCAATACTTGAACTACAGTACCAAAAGGTTGTCTATCAGGCAGTGTGAACATTTTGGTGGCTAAATTATCGTGGAGACTTTTGAAACATTGATATAAAGCAATGGCCACTCAGGGTAGCACAATTCCCCCAAGAAAAGGGAAATTCTGCCTCCCTTTCTTCCTTCTTGGTCTAGAAGTTTAGAAATCATAGTAACTCATTATTACCTGGCTGCGTATAACCAGGCAAGAGTTACAGATCTAATGACATCAAAAGACAGTTTACAGCTACATAGTTGAGGAGGCTTATCAAGACATACTTAGCAGGAATTTTTCAAATTACTGCATTTGGGAATTTATCATTAGACAGCAGTGTCAAATTTTAATAAGTGAAATTAGTTAATGCGTGTACAGTGCTTTGAAGATATGAAATGCTATTTAAATTATGGGAAGTCAAATCAAGGTAAGGAATACAGGCTGAGCAATGGAGAAAAATATTTTTATGTAATGATACAGTGGCTTCATGTGCAATGAAATACTATGTACTCTATCAGTAGAGAGCCTTTCACTTTTTGGGTAGGAATCTTCTCATTTTGCTGTTGTTATCTTGGACTGAAAACCAAAACATCAGCTTTTTTTTTTTTAGATTGCGTCATTTCTACCTCATCTTATCAAAAGAAAGACAGCTTCTCCTTCTTTTTCTTTTGTCACGCATACTCCACTAAGGGAATTTTGGCACAATGATGTGACATTATGAAAAATTCAGCTAAGCTTCAGCTAGGATGATTATTATCTCAGTTATAACACTGATTTCTGAAGCATTTTTTAATTAGTCAGTTTAGGGAAACACATATTTGGGGATTAAATGATGCTTGGAGTAAAACAGTGAATGTCTCATTAAAGATAACTGAAAAAATCTTAAGAACAAAGTGGATTTAAGAATTTTTTTAAATGAAAATATGAAATGCTTGCATTCTTGGTTAAATTTTCATTTTTAAGAAGTTTGACAACACAATAAGCTGGTGAAAAATATGAAAAATTTCTTATTAATATTTTTCAAAACATATTTGCACAAATGAATTAAGCAGTAATTTTATGCAATGCTTTTCCCTTTTATAAAAGCAAATGTATTTTACTGATATGAAACTGTGCTGGAGAAGATATTGAGACAATAGAGAATACAACTCATAATGCTGTGCCCAAAGACACTGGTAGGTGCTGCTATATTGTCACATACACTATGTAACTCACAGAAGTTCAGATCTCGGAGGGCAATCTAGAGTCAGGGCACCTGCAGAGTAGGAAGAGAGTTTGGCAGTGGAAAATGCTCACTTCTTGATGCCATCCAGACATTTGATGCTTACTCAGCGTTGCAGGGAGGTGACTCACTCTGTTTGGCTCCACCCTTTAAATCATACCTTGATAACAGAGCAGAATTCACTTCTTGCTTTTTAAGGCGTTAGTGCTGGAAAGCCTATGGTTGCCACTTTTTTTATAGCAGTCTAACAGGTAAATCACTCATCCAGCAGGCTGATCATTTGTTAAATTTGAAATCCTCTTTTCCTGTAGTTTTGCCATGTCCCCAGGCGAGAAGGGAAGAGACGGGGGTACTTTCTGCACATTTGGTTGAAGTTATTCCGCTCAACACTGGCATGCAGAAAGGCAGTTAGTGTAACCCTATGGACTAACAGCCAATACAGCCACCTCCCACCTGGAAGGAGAGGAGAGAAGCTTGGGAAGCTTTTATCATCAAGACTTATACTACAGTTTACATTGAAACCCATATTAAATACAATGCATAAATGGTTCTTCACTCATGCTGAAAATGTTGGGGTCAGAACTGGGCTTGTTACGTGATTTGAAAGATATTGGCAAAGTTGTCAAGGGAAACCACTGTAATGCTTCTCCGTAGTACATCTGATTCTGCTGTGCACAAAAGCTACAGCCATTACTTTTTTCTTACATGAGCACTACAACCATTCTTTTCAAAATAGATATTGATCCTGCCCCTGGGAGTGGCTGGGCAAGCACGTTAAGGGAGCTGTATTGCTTGGGAAAACTGATAACTTGTTTCTTAGGCTCATGCAGGAAAATGAGGTGAAGTAAAGCCTACTGTAGGATGCTAAAGAGAAGCTTAACAGCAAAAAGGTGATGGAAGCAGCAATATTTCCAGGGCAGAAAAGCTGAAATTGAACAGAATGAGGCACGTGTAAGTGTAGTGTATGATGCAACATCTGAACAGCACTAAACCCAACTGAATATTAAAAAATGTCAAGCTGATCTTCTAGCAAGTGACAATGCCTGATCCTTTATAAACTGCTTCAGTATTTACATGTATTGTTTATCCTGCGCCTTGCATTGTATATGGGTTTGGTGGAGGATGGAGAAGAAAACTAGTGTGTACCTAAATCCTCTGTCCAGCTCCTTTCTTATGTAGGTGATGTCAGGAAGTGGTTTTGGTTGTTGAATCAATCCCATGTTCTGTCCAGGCCAAAAAAAAAAAAAAAAAAGGAGTGGCCAGACATTCAGTTGGTAGATGCAAGTAAAATCAATTATTGCATGTATCGTCCAGGTTAGCAAAGTGTGGAGCACAGCACCAGAGCTAGAGTTCAGCTAAGAATTGTCTTCCAGTGCAAGGATGGCTCTATTAGTTGTGTGCTAGCAGCTTCACCACTGAAATGCAGAAAACCCAAATCCTCATGTGACCTGAAGAAGTCCTTTTGGAAAGGAGATGATGAGCAGGGAAGCTCTGAGTGAGACGGCAGGAGAGAAAATTCATTATCATCCAGCACTACAAATAATGTGGCCCTCATGAAGCAAACCTGTTTAGCAAAGAACAAAAGTAGATGAGTAGGACATAAGTAGAAATGCTCAAATTAATCAAGTTTGACTCTCAGGGAAATTACTTCTTACAATTCTCTTCATAACTGACTGTTCACTCTGCCCCTTCCCAATTAGAACATGAAGATTAAGTATTATACTATAAATGTGACAGCGAAGAAAAAAATGCACGCATATAATATGCTAGAGCCTATGAAGTCCCCAAAACCCAAGTGAGATGAGATCTGCACGCTGCTTTTTAAGAAAGCACCCAAACTGACTGCAAACCTTACAGAAAGAAAACAAACTCTAACTGTTACCACCTCAGATGATCCATAATACAGGCATAGAAAGCTCTTCTCTATTACACCTAGAAGACCAGCTTGAAATGTGTTCAATCCAGAGTCACTAGCTTGAATCCTGCATTTTATTAGCAGTGGTGAAAACAGTTCTGCTCACCCTCAAGGGCAGTTAGAGCGGGGAGCCACTATCAATAGCTGCTGCATCAGGCTGGGTCTTGTCAGGTGGTATTCTGTAAATTTAATTTGGAGCCCTAGCTTATGACAAAGGTTTGGTTCAAGTTTATTCGGCTCCCCCAACCCTTCCCTGAATTAATCCATTATTCAGATCACATCTGAAAAATGTACAAAATAAAATTGCTCTGAAATTCAGAGATCTTTTTAAAAAATGGGTTTAGGTTAGTTAGTAATGCTGGTAAGTTAAGTATCCCCATTAAAGACTTGAATAAATGATTCATGTAATTAAAAGCATATTCAAATGCACATACTAGCTTCTACAGAATGAAAGAAGAGGGGGAAAATGAGTATATACTAATATTAATTAATTAGCCTAGCAATGTTAATTAGGTGACTACATAATTAGATTTGGGACAATGAGGTTTCATTTGCTGTATTTGTTAATATTTGCTTCCTTCAGACCCAAGTAGATGATCTCAGCTTACTTGCTGTATGTTTTTCAGTGAACCTGGTAAGAAATGTCAGATTTTCCAGTGTAACAGAAAAGGATATTCTCTGAGATACTTATGTAAATACCATAATAAAATTTTCCTTGACTTATTGGCTTTTTCTAGAAATGTTTCCCTAGAGAACTGCAGGGTAGCTGAAAGAACATAGGGAGTGCCTGAATAATTAATTATGTTTGATATAAAAGCATGAGGATGATTGCTTTCAATTTTGAATATATAGTAATATAAGATTTTGTCAATTATATTCTGAAACTACAAAGACTTCCCAAAGCATGAACAGTAATAATCAAATGAAGTTGCTGATTACTCTTTAACTGTTATAATATGCCCCTGTTCACAAGAAATTAGTTTTATTAGATAACTGCATAAAGATGTTCAGAAATGTCAACAAGCTAGTGATTCGGATTGTTGAAATTAGTTTGCTTTATTAAGCTGATAACCTTTGTCTGTCTTGTTTTCATTCTATCTTTATCTTCGTACTCCATCAGTTCCTTTTTTCTTCTCTTTTGCATTTGACTGTTTTCCTTTAGTGCCTAAATCTAACTGTAGAGAATAATAGGTGCTTACATCCAAAGCTGTAACAATCTTTAAAAGACAAGGAAAGACAGTAAGGAATGCAACAATTAGTCCACTTAGCTCCTCATGAGGAGCGCATCTCTTTCCTGTTGTCGTTTTGCCACCTATTCATCTCTACCTATATTAAGCTTTTTCATGCTGTTGTCATTTCCTGGGCATCTGGCAGCAACCATTTTCCTGGCATGCCTATTTTCTCAGTTGGGTTTTACTTCAAAATCAACGCATTTCTACTCTTTGCAGAGCATTACTTCCGCTGTATTTTCTTACTCCTGTCTGGGAGCCAGGAAGCATATTACTATTTCATGACTCAGGGAACAAATGACTCTATTTCGGCATTCTTCCTCAAAAGTCATTTTACTTTTCAAACTATCCCTTCTTTCTGGCACTTGGAAAAGTAAAAACTTCTCATCATGTTTGATGGGCATTTAAGTGAAATTCTCTGGACCAGGCCAGGGTGCTTATTGTTGATGTAACAGGAGCATTCAGGAAGGAGAGCAGGGAAGAGTCACTTGCATTTGTCTATGTTCACTTCTTTCATGGGTGCTCCCTACTTGAGCACCCTGGCTGGCACTGCTGGCAGAAAGAGAAAAGCTGGATGCATTGCCAATATTTAGAGTCCATGTCCTTGATGTTTTATGATCTGGCAGAGAGGGTCAAGGATTTTGATCTTCTCCTACTATTCAGTAAAGTGTTTTAGTTAACTAAACATGTGGGTCTTACTTGTTTTAGGTAATATATAGTATATGAAAACTATATGTAGTATATGCAGGCTGTTTCTTAAGGTTTTTCTTAAAATAGAAACTTAACAACATTTTTTGAAAGTAGAAAAGTGAATTAATGATCCATAACATGAAAAGATCGTCAGGTTTTGAGAATAAGTACTTTCTCAGTTTGTGATCTGGCTGATGACAAGTGGACTGATGAAAAACAGGAAAGATGAAATGGTATAACTCTTCAGAGTTACAAGAGCTGCACCAGTTAGCATCTGTTATCAGTGGGTGCCCCCTTCTGTCACACTGGGACACCCTGGTTTTGACCTTGCTAGTTCTCACGTTAGCTCTGTTATGAAGAAGGCCAACTTAAGAGCAGATAAGAGATAGAGCAAACTCTGTCCCCTAGATATAGTGTCTCCTGATTGTAGGTAAAGGATAACAGCAAACCACCAAAGCTCTCGTCTTTCACAGATATCCACAATACCTGCTTGCTTTACTGGTGACAAACAAATAAACGCCTCTGCTGAGCTCCGAAGCAGCTGTCTCATTTTTGTGCCTAACTGTACAAAATGATACATTTGCAGAGGGAAGCGACTTGTTTGTCCAGAAGAGAATGGGGCCCTTGTCAATAGATGCTGGGACTATTCTTTCAGAGACAGCTTTGCAGCTGGAGAATTGCCTGGCAGCAGTATGATGAAAAAGACTGACACTGGCTCAGTCAATTAAACCAGCAAACAGCACTTAATCTTAAACCAGCATGCATTCAAATAATCTGAGCTCCTGCATGTAGCTCAGCATAGTTGACTTCTCTTTTGCAGAGCTGCAAAAGACTTTTGGGTAGCAGGCTGGCAGGGCCCTAAGGGCACGAATGGGCATTTCAGTCCCTGCCCAGTCTTCCCTTGGTCCTTCCTTCTCCTCCTGCCCATTTCCACTCAGCCTTAATTCCCTTCCTGAGCTGTGCTGTAAGTGTTCCCATCTCTGGTTCTACCTCCCAGATACATCTCAGACCTATCTTGTAGATAGCCTGCCTCCTCAATGGGATAGTCTCCTTGGTTCATATAGCTCTGTCTCCCTGACAGATTTTGGACTCACATTGCTGCCTTCTCTTCAGTCCTGTTTCTGGCACGGTCTCCTCTTTCTCCTGACAGAACTGCCTGGATGAGCCCTGGACCTGGTTCATTGCTTGCTGTGTCAGAGGCTGTCAGTGCACCCTGTGACCAGCAGCTGGTTCTACCTTTTAAAAAAGAAAAGACACACTATGGGACGTGCTTGAGTTTTTGCATAGAAGAAACTCTGTTCCTCTGATCCAGGCCTTCAGGGAGAAAGGGAACTCTTTGATCAGCCTCTTTAAAGGATCAATCAATTGTCTTCCTAGCAGGTATGGATCCACTCCAAGTATGTGATGTGGGCAAACTCACAGAGCGGATTTGAGTTTACCACTGACTGCCCAAGGTGGAGTTGACAATGGAACCCTATGTACTGTGCTGATGATTTATTTTTTTTTAACTCTATCACTTTGTCAGCAGGTTGGCCATACAAGGCCATTTTCTGGGCAGAGGTTAAAGGAAGCAAAAGAACAGCCTCTCTTTGGCTTCCACATCTAGAGAGGTGAAAGCCCAAGCTCAGCCTTTCCGAGTTTGGATCACCTTCCTGATGTGTTAGTCCAAGCTGTCAAAGGGTATTCTACTCCCTATGGTTCAAGCGTTGGCAGAAACTGGCAGAAACTACATAAAAAATTTCCATTTCTCGCCGACAAAGAGAGACAGAGATTTTGGTGACATATGCTGCAGTGCATGGGGAGGGTGATGAGTTGGAAACAAGCTATGTAGAGCTAGATCATGCTACTTCATTGGATACTGAGGGATTGCTGGCTAGTGCCTAGCAAAGTACTCTACGAATGTGACCTGTCTCTCACTGAAGTTCTGCATACTTCAACAGAACAGTATGCGACCCATAAGCTACAGGGAGCCAATACCTAGGAGAGTGCTACCACATGAGACTTTTCTTCTTCCTTAGCTAACTTGCTGCAGAAGTGCTTACGCTGAAGTGCATGGCTTTTTATAGGATTGTCAAAAGTATGCATAATCATTTGAAAAAGAAAGATTATTTTGTTCAATCAGAGGTATATAATGAAATGCTTGATTTTATATACCTACATAAAAATATGAAAATCTTCAGTTTCAGGCAGTTCAATGTTTGCAGGTATAGTACTTAATTACCAAGTTACTCAGCTATAATTATACATGTAAGCTGAAAGGAAAATTACCCAAGCCTTTGACATTTCTGTGGCTAGATTTGTTCTTCACATGTAAAATAGACATCTCCACCAAATGTAATGTTGTAAAATATTTGTGTTACAAGGTTGTATTAAATTTCTAATGAAGGATAAAAGAATTCCTGTGCTGAAATAATGCATGAATGTAATGGAAAGACTCATTCTAGCCCTGGAGATTTTAATCTCTAAGTACTTGAATGTGGTATAATACATATTAAAATATAATGAATCTTAGGATAATTTCCTAATGTGTCTTTTCTATGTTCTTTTTAGTGGAATATACACTGTTTGGCTAGGCAAAACACATGTATTGGTGAGGCAGTCAACATGCATTTAGATTCAAACAACCACATTCAGTGCTCTCTCTTTCTCTGCGGGTGTTAAGGAGCTGTGCTTGTTGTGGCAAGAAAGGCAGCAGGACAAAAGTCATAAATCAGTAGGAAATTGTCATTAGTGTCTGTAACAATTTGTATTTTTTAGCATTGGACAATATATTCAGAAAAAAACAAACTGCCATATAAATTCTACAAACTGTGTTCCTTATAGTTGTTCTAGTTTGCTGTAACAAAGTCCTGAAAGTTTTTCGCTTGTTAAAATAGAGGCTGTGGCAGAAATTCGGTTCTGTTAAGTCAGCTGGCATTTGCTATCAATGGATTTTACGTTTTACATTTTACCCATATAGCTCACGTTTTTCTCACCTAAAATCGCAAAACCTTCAAGGTAGAAATCCTGCCTGCCATATCTTTGCTACTGTGCAATGGAGGGTAAAAGATGCCTGAAACCCAGGGAAAACAAGCAAGTAGGAGCATGTCCTGCTTAAGAAAATGATATATTTTAGGGAATCTATCCTATTATTTTTAACCACATATTTTGGGTTTTTTTCATCTCAGATTCTAGGGAAATAAGTGTATAAAGCCTGAAAGGGGATATTTCTGTTTGCTAAGGTGAAAATTGACAGGGAAACTCACCTTTCAAGAGATGAAAAAGATAGTAAAAATCATAATGAAAAAGGTCTTTGACTTTGTCATAAGAGGTATCACAAACAGTCCCACAAAATCATGTCTATAGTTTGAGGTGAGATGAGGTATTGTGACTTGATATCATAATCTTGTTTTCTATTTTATTCTTTTTAATGGATTGCCAAATTCAGAGGTGCACTAAGTAGTGGAAGCCATTTCAAACCATTAAGCATTAGACTAGGACTAGTTATATTTTAGCGATCATTTTTGTAGTTAACTTTGATTCAAACATGAAACAGATTCATGTCTTCTGTAACTCATTTACAGTAGGAATCAAATTGGCTTCTAATATTTAAATTTCAAATTAAATAAACAGAACCTAACACTAAAAATCATTAATCTTAATATTATCCCAAACAGATTGTTTTTAGAAGTGAAAAATAGCTTAGCTTATTGTAGTCCTGTAGCAATTAATAGGTTTGGTAGCAGTCACTTGGTAAGTAAAGTCATGCTATTAAAAGAAGACAAAAAATCCATATCACCCATTTTTTTTACATCCTTACAGCAGTATTTACTACTTTTTTTAGTACTGTACCAAAAAACAATATGGCACAGTCAACAGAAATCAGAGGTGTTTAAAAATATACATGATCTTTTATTTATACTGAGATTAGACTCTGATCCCGTTATTCAGTAGAACCTCATTCATGTTTCACAGCAGCCCAAGATTTCAAAGCAGTTATTTTGAAAGGTGAAATATGCCAAATCTAAATGAAATTAAGCTCCGCAGAGAGTGTTTTAAAGATGGTTCAGAGGACTTAAAAATGATCCTTCTTTCATAAATAAATTTACTTGCTTTCCCTAGTTGTAGAGGAGGAGACTTCGAAGATAAGAATCTGATACCTCAACAAAATCTAAGTCTAGGGATGTTTCAAAGAGATAGCTCTCGGAATCTAAAGGCTATGAATATGCAATTATTGTCATGTCCCTGGAATATTTCCAAGCCCCTTGACAGAGAAGAAATGTGCAATTCATCTGACTAACTATAACCGTATACAGTATTGATGTGTATATCTTAGCTACTCGCCCTTAGGTCCTCTTTGCAATCAGTGCAGAGAAACAGACACTTTTAGGTCACTGTTCTTCTTATTTTAGAGACAACATTTAAAATGGGAGAGGTGTCTATGTTGTTACCATCAAAAGTTAGGTGACACAAATAATCCTGAAGATGATAACTCTCATTTTAAAAAATCTTGTTTAATCGTATTCCCCTAAGGCTACCCATGAGTAGAGAAATGTAAGGACTACCCAGGAGTAAGCTTTCCTTTTGTACTCAGAATATATTAATAGGAATAAAAAGGCTTTCATGACATCTAATTTGCTCTGCAAAAGCTGCTTATTTTAGAACATAGAAAAAGACAGAATGTTTTTGCCAAGTCATTCTGATCTGAACCAAATACATCCAACTGGTGCCACTGAGCAATATTTTTCTGTTCGACTTTATTGATATTTAATTTACTTGGCTAGAACAGAAGCTAGGTACTAGTTCGAAGAGAAACATACTTGGCTGTAATAGAGCGTGTGGACCACTTGATGGAGCCATTAGAAGTAAGGTAGCTAGCCTGCCTCTTGCTGTGTCTCTGCGATTGGTACATTAAAATGTGAGCTTGTGTAGTAACATCTAAAACGTACATATAAAATACAACAACGCCCTTAAAGAGTAGAAACAAAGGTCCCATTGACTCTTGTACAAATTCTGTTCCAGCCCCTACCAGCCCCACTGGACCTTGTTATTCTGAAATGGCTGTCCATGTCTAATTGTCAAGCACACAGACATCTTCCAAAATTCCCCCAAAACCAAAAGCCACTCATGCAGATGTTCACTGATGGTAAATAATAAGAAGAATGGACATTGCTGGATGAAGCATCCTTTTGTAGTTTGCACGATTTTGCATATATATTGTTTCTAACATGCTTGACAAAATCTCGACAGCAATATGCAGCTTACTTCCACAAAGACATTTTTAATTTGATGGAATAGATGCACAGTATTGTGCGCACACACATATGGAATAAGAGATACATCTTATAAAAAGGAGATATCTTAAATAATTGCAAGTAATATTCAAAACATCTATTCACACAATATATTTTAAAACAAAACCACTTTGAGTAATATTTACTACAATATTGTTCTGCTTTTGAGAATATTCAACTGGAGACAGACCAGATATAATTTCTTTTTGATTTTCTGGTTTGGTTTTGGGGTTTAATTGGATTTAAGTAGTCATGTTACACTGAGACACAGTAGTGAATTACATGAGCTGATGAACTGTCTGACTTCTGTGTTACCAAAGAATATGACTAAAGAAAATCTGCTGTTTCTCTGTGACTACAATGAAATATTGTAAGGACTGCCGTTTTTGCTTTAGAGTGCAGATGTTTATATTGAAAAACAAGTGCTGCTCCCTAATGTTGTCTCATTCTGTAATAATTATTTCTTAGTACTGCAGTATAATTTGTAATCATCAAAAAGTCTTTATAATCATCATCAACTCAACGTATTAATATGTAAAATTTAATTGTTTCATGGTTTATGTACTATCACTTGACAATTTTGCTGAAAGCAAAGATTCAACTATTGCGGGAAATTAGACAAAATGTAAGCAATAACATGGGCAAAATATTGCCTAAATGACAATATTCCATCCTGAGAAAGTAAACCTCCTTTTTCTGAAAGGTTTTCTTATGCCTTACAGTAAAGAGAAACATAATGAAGTTAAGTATAGATATGTATAAAAGAATACATTAAGGGAAAGAACTTTGTGTAAATGCAGAAATCTCAGTGAAATTAATTGAAAGGACTAGTGCCACTGTTGCCATGCTTTATCTTCTTTTCCAACCCTTCATCTGTTTTTTGTTGTTGTTTTTTTTCCCTCACAATTCGTAATCCTGCCCGCAAGCATATTATTATTGGAGATTATTAGACAAATGCACTGTCTACTGAATTCTTTGCAAAAGTTCTTGCCTTGACCTGATTTCTAAGTGCATATTGGCTTGAGAGTCAGCTGTGTATAAGGAATATCCTGTGACATTTCATGCATCCAAGATAGGCGTTTACAGCTATGATTTATACTGTATTTAAAAAGCATGCAAAAAAATCCCATAAAAAGTGTTTCATCCTAATTTGGTTTAATAGCTTCTGTATTTCTAATTATTCCATGGCTACAAAATCAAAATGATGCGTGGTATTATTAAGCAGTTACAGCATTCAAGTAAATATGTGATAGAATTGCTTAGACTGGAGAATGAACTTTAATAAAGTTTAGCATCATAATGAGGTAGTCTAATTTTTAACCTCACAAAAATTCTCAACCTTACTCTTAAGTCAACAACATACAAGAGGTAACACAGCGGTAGCCATGGAAGTTGTTTAAAAATATTCCATGCTGTCAATATGGCATTAATTTCTGTGTTTCTGATGTTTTTTGAGAATCTTGTTAGAATATTTTTATTTTCATTTCCTGGTTTTAGGATCTTTTATTGAGAATAGGAAAGCATTTCCGTTACCTAGCTTCTTTTTAATTTGAAAACAACTACTGTTTTCTTTATGTTGATAGAATCAAGATTATCAGAAAACTGTTTTAGTTTTGCTATCTTTAAGTTCATTCCACATGCAAAACAGTCATCCAAGAAATACTGATGTGAGGTCTGTTTTTAAAAAAGGGAACTGTGCAGAAGGTATGCTCAGCCCCATGTGCTATGAGCAAAGGACACTGATAGCACAAAGGATTTTCAGTATTCTGGGCATAGCAATAAAGCCATTTGGGCTAAATAAACAGATGTGGAAAGTTGTTTACATTACAATCAAAGTTTTATTTGTATGGGATGACTCACAAGATGTGGTGTTCTGTTTGCATGGTAACAACATGAACTTCCAGCTCAATAGCTCTTCAAAGCTCTTTCACAGAAGTATTGGGGTCTATATGGAAGCTCATTAGAGCTTCAGCAGTGTCCCTAAACTTGTGCAGTGAAGCCTGCTTTGGACAAAGACTAATAAATATTTTTGATAACAAAAGTTTACGCTACTTATATGATTTAATAAAGACTTGTACAATGCTTAGGTAGCAGAGGGTATTGTTGAGCTAAAGATATCTTTTTTTTTTTTTCCCGATCACTAATATGTTTTATAGGACATAAAACATTCCCTTGTCTTGACACTAGGTCAAGAAATTATCTCTCTCGCAGATAATGAGGAACAAACAGATTTTTCTGGGAACTTATGAGCAATTTCAGAACTCCTTCTAATGGGAATGCTGGTCGGTTGTAAAATACCTATTTTAAAAAGTCACTTTGTCCTTCAAAGAATTAAACTTTTCACCTCAATTTGCTGAAGCTGCTTTTGCTGAGAATCCTCCTTTTTACTGAGACCAGTCAGTTGACTTTCTTCACCATCTGCCACCCTGTCAATGGCTCT
The DNA here is from genome assembly GCA_028565335.1 of Limnodromus scolopaceus. Taxonomy (NCBI): domain Eukaryota; kingdom Metazoa; phylum Chordata; class Aves; order Charadriiformes; family Scolopacidae; genus Limnodromus; species Limnodromus scolopaceus. The sequence continues at coordinate 149,999,081 of JAOXNO010000001.1, forward strand.
GCTTTTACTGTTGCTTCTACCTACTCTGAAGATTCTCTTTTCCTGATCTTCAAATTATAGCACCCATGACACAGTACACACTTGCTTTTCTCACATGCAATAATGCAAGGACTTTATGTATTTATCCCAGCAGTTCTATTCACTGTCTTTTCTCCCAAAGTTCTGTTTTGAATGTCATTCCAGAAGGGACCACTGCTTTCAGTCTGTATAGCTGATACTCTCTTTGGTGCCTTGCTGTCCCCTAGACTGTGTGAAGCAATGATTTCTTTAACATAGTTAAATTGCATAATTAGTGCAAAAGAAGATGTCTACTTTCTCTAACCCTTCATTGTAATTTCTGGCTTCAAGCATAGCAGCTATTTCCTCTCCTGGTTTATTACTTTTAAAATCAAATACCTGAAGAACATCAGAAAATTGTCTTCAAAGATCATAGTGAATTTCCTTTAAGTAAAAATCCTGATTAAGGTTAGATCGCATAAAGCACATGCTTATTTGGAGATATAGCAAGGTAAGATAAATAGCCAATAAAAGATTTCTTCTTAAAACTGACTACCTCTACTGGTGGCAAACCTTAATGCGTGTTTTGGTGGAATCCTGAAAGACCTCTTAGACGTGAAGTTGCTTTCCCCCAACAAAATAGCAGACTGGTGCAGCTTACTGCTTTCTTCCTTATTCAAGGAATTTATTCAAGACATAGAATCATAGAATCATAGAATCATAGAATCATTAGGGTTGGAAGGGACCTTAAAGATCATCGAGTTCCAACCCCCCT
>JAOXNO010000001.1:150007391-150028003 GCA_028565335.1 Limnodromus scolopaceus
TAGAATCTTAGAAATTGTGACTTCAAACGGACTAAAGTATGCTATTCTTTCTCATATCCTTTAGTTTCTTTTTTTTTTTTTTTTTTTTTTACTCTAGAAAATACCACATTCACCTCCATTTGGTTTTCTTAGCTGAGAAAAAAGTGAATGAAGACTTCAGGAGTGGGCTTATCAATATTACTTCCTAGTGGAACTGTGAGGTCTGAAATTGTGTTTCTTGGACCAACCTTACTGTGCTTTTATTCAGTATTTTTGATCAGTTAGTGTGCCCTGCAGAGATGCTATGTTACTCCAGTGACTTGCTGTGTTTGCACTCCTGAAAATAAGGAAGTCAATAATATTAAATAAACTTCTAGTTTTCACCTCCTGTAGATTTCGAGTGCTTCCTGACTGCATGAAATATGTTTTTCTTAAAATGTAAGATATCCTGGCTATAAACTGTGATGCTTTATGACTTAGAAAGTCCTGGATCCATTTGTTTGTCTCCAACGAAAAATAGCTTGGCAATGTGTTAGGTGGCTAACCCTGCAGTGTTTGTGGAGAGGCAGGCACTGCCAGCTGGGATGCACCCGTGCAGAAAGCTGGGGACAGAGCTGCCCAAGATGGCTGGTAGGTGCTGTGGAAGGGGCAACTTGCATTTTGCTCTTCTGTTGACTTCAGTACACAGCTGGGATTGAATGGAGAGATTTACATTATCCTGTGATCTTTAGCCTGGTCACTAGAGTTCCTCTGAAAAATCAGGAGGGCTAGGGCATGTCTTTGTTTCAGAAAAGCTGCTGGTGAAAATAATCATAGACTACCAGGTTGGAAGGGAACTCAAGGATCATCTGAGCCAACCTTTCTTGCCAAAAGCACAGCCTAGACAAGATGGTCCATCACCCTGTCCAGCTGAATCTTAAAAGTGCCCAGAGATGGGGAACCAGCCACTTCCCTGGGGAGACTATTCCAATGGCTATTTGTTCTCATTGTGAAAAATATTTTTGTGGGATGAGTTTACTGGTTTGTAGAGGTGGAAGGGCTGGGTTCATTCCTTCTTCTGCTTAAGAAGTTGTGTTTCACAGTTAACTGAAGTTTCTTTAATCAACAGTTGTTCTCGGTTGACCTCTTTTTGAACTTCTTTGATTTTGCAAAAAACAATGAAAGATTCATTGCCTCAGAGACACAGATAAAGGAGGAATGCCTTGATCACAGAGCAGTACCCAGAAAACCCAGGGAGAGGTAAGCACAGTAGAACTGCCAAGTGAAAGTAATAAAAATCAGAACATTAGGGCTCTATCTGCATTAGCATTTTGGTTTGGGGCAGGAATGCAATACTGAGAGAAATCCCTTGATTTCTCCTAACTGCAGTTTGGTTCACAGTGAGGTTTTGGTACACACAAATGAGACTCCTTTCAGAGATAATGACATTAGAAACTGCTTCAGGTGCTCACCAAATGCACTCTATCCTCTAATGGGAAAATAATGGTCCAAGGCAATGACTGCTTCTTCCAGCAGATTCAAATCACATGTGGTGGGGTGCCAGGTCCAGGGAACTGACTAGCTTGAATTAAACCCCCAAATTACATTTATTATAGATGTAGAGTTCTCAGCAATTGCTTTGATCTACTTTTGCTCCTCTTGTGCTAAAGTTTGGTTCAGCAGAGAAATAAATTCAGATTATATTGGACCATGACTTTAAAAAGTTAGCTTTTTAAAGACATAGGAAGAAAGAATTCAGACAGCAAAATGGATGCTGCCTAGACACCCCTAATATTAGACTCATTTTAAAGCAATATTGCAGAAAACATTAGTTGAGATAGAAGTTATTGAACTGAGAGGCAAGGGAAAACAAGAAAAGTTTTAAGTATCATTATCTTATTTTAATATAATTTTCTTTAGTTGGTTATTGAACTAACAGCTCTGAATACAAAATAGCTCATAACTCTTTCATTGAAGATATATAGGCTACATATACACTCTTATGTTCCACCTATTGAAAGTATTGCTAATAGAATTTCTGAATGTCTTCTGATCATTCTGTTTGATATGTACGGTGTCACTTGGGGAAACTACAGTAATGTATTTTTAAAATGCCTCAATGGCCACTTGTAAATTGTTTCTGTTGTTAAATGTAGTTCTGTATTCAAATGCAAATGAATTATTTAATAGGATATATTTCAGTAAAATCGCTATTTTACTTTTACAATTACTGTTTTACCTTTATAGATAGTCTCTTGAGAAAAAAATATCTGACAATTTAAAATAATACAGAAAAGCAGATCCTGGACTAAAGCTTATAAATTTTGAAATTGAACTGTTTTTCAGTTACATTAAAAGTAAAGTCCATCTGCTGATAAAAGCAGTAGCATTAGAAGTATTGTACTGTATTTTAGAGTTCTTCAAATCAGATAGCGTAATCTAAAATTGCATCTCTTTAATCATCTGTTTTATCTCCTACTTCTGGCATGGTTTCAGCAGTTGATAAGAAATACATAAAGTAGAAATTAGATGCTTAGAAATTCATGACTTCTTGGAAATTTGGATTTTTAGTGTTCATACAATCCAAATATCTGACAGTCTCAGAGACTAGTTCATATATTGAGTTGATAAAGGCTTTGGAAAATGAAGGTGTGTTCAGCAATATAAGGTGGCAATATTTCTGGAATGACTAGAGCCTTGACAGAGGCTTGTAGGGGTTTGGGTTTACTATATTTTCAGTCACTAACAAGGAGTTTGATCCAATGAGGAGAACTGCAGCTCCCTATTTGAAAGCAATGCTTGACTCAGAAATGCCTTGCTCCTACAGTGGCATCCAAGATCGAAAGTTAGAGGCATGGGAGGAAGTGACATTCAAAGAGGAGATCAGAAATCCAACTACTGAGCAGGGTACCACCTAAATTTGGCTGATAGAAAATGCTGGGAACACCCTGACATTTTGCCACAGGGGTGAATCTAAGCTCTTGGCTCAGGGCAGCAGGTTGCCATCTCTGTGTAAGCACAAGGTGCATAAAATTATATTTTCTAAGATATAACATCTAACAAGGTACCTTGACCTTTTATCTCCACCTGGTAGAGTGGGTAGACATCTTTTATGCGAGGCTAATAGAGCCGTTGCTCAGGCAGCATTAAATCTGCCTGTGGTAACATCCTACAAGTTTGAAGGTCAGTGCACGGAAAGGCACATGCACTCCTTTTGGCTACATTAAGGAGCTTAATGTGCTGTTTACAGCAGATTGCAAGATGATTACATAGGCTGAAGCATTTCAGTCACAATGCATGTAGAAGTATCATAAGCTAAAATTTGTCAAGAAAATGTGCATATCTACATTTACAAGCAGGCTACCACAATTAGAAAATGTAAGATATCTTGTAATCAACACTGACATTTGGTATTCAGCTACTGGAAAGTGCAAATTGCCAAACTCTGGACCAATTACTTCTGGTAAGGAACAACAAATACAGCCATAGCTCTTTGAGGAATGTAAATTAAATTTTAGGAGAGGAACTGCTACTAGCTAACCATGTCACTAAGTAGGAAATGTAATGAATACTTAAATGTTATTTTAGAAATTTTTCAAGTGTGGTCAAATCAGGTCACAGCTGCTAGTAAGTCTCACAGCATGCAGAAATGAACTGACAAATACTTAGGATCAGCGAATAATATGTCAAGCAGTTCAGATACACATCATATCACCCAATTTCAATCTAATCTTTCATGAGCTTAAGGAAGATTGAGATGAACAGGAAAGTTTTCCTTCTGCCACAGCAACTCATCAGTAAAACGACAAAGTGTCTTGCTCTGTGAGAGAGGCGGTATGGTCAAGAAAACTTAGATGGAGAACGGTGAGCACAAGATATGTTGGTTAAAGCCAACTTGATATGTTCGATAAGAAAAAAAGGGACAGGGGAAAGTAATACAATACCAGTGAACATAAGCCTGTTATAAAGAAATACATTCATTTCTTTTATATCTCTGCTCAGACTAGGACATGATTAAGAAAACATGGTTAAGAAAGACATTTTTAGGAGGCAAGGATACTGTTCAGATTCCAACATACTGGGCCAGTTTCAGAGTCAGAATTCAAGAGTCATCATACTGTGCTTTTTTTTTCCTGTATGACTTTTCCTTAATAAATCTATGGTTGACTTGGAAATAAAATCTTAGCATGTTGTAAAAAGTGGCTAGTTAGATGATTTAAGTTAGCGTTCTGTAGCATTTACCTTAGAACACTTGGTTAAAATAAGTCACAGATAGACCTAGCAGGAGAATCTGGGGTATTATTAGTTAGGAATTTGCATTACAAGTGGGCCATTGATGAATGACAGGAGGCGCCTCTGTTAAAGGTAATGTAATGATTAGTATGCATCGTGCAAATCTACAAGTTCAATTTTGGAAGCAAAGAGGCCTGGACAATTTTTCTGCATAATTAGCTAAAATTAAACTTGGCATATGAAACTTTAGTAGGTCATCCATTCTGAGAAGATTCAATGTACTTTAGATTGTGGCTAGATATTCAAATTTTGTAATCCAAGCCATTTATTTATATATATATATATAAAATATATATACAAAGGAAATTTATATACATATATATATATGTACTCAGATTAGTTATTTTTGAAAATTTCTCACAGTTTTTTATACTTTCTATTCTGCTATAAGTGTGGCTGTTTTGACTTCTTGAGCATACTACTTCTCATCTCAAATATTAATTACCCTGCCTTGTATGCACTGTTTTTCCAGCCTCTGAAGCCCTCCAGCCAACCATTAGAAAATAGTAAGCACAAAATCTGCATTACAATTCGGTGTGCTTAAACGGTGACTAACATGCCTATGAGTTAATTTAGATACAAAAACTCCACATTTATTGCCACTGCAGTGGCAGGATCCCTCTTGCGCTGGCCATCAAAATTTGAAACTGAAGATGCCATCACAGTAGGGAACCCTCATCTCTTTGGACTTTTAGGCTACTATCTTGCGGCAGCATCCATGGGTAAATCTCTACAAGGAACGTAACCTGTGTTGTCTTAGTGCGGCTCTTTGATAAGGCTGACTGATCACACCCACGTCACCACCTCTCCTTTTATACATGTCATATTGTCATCTTGCTTTTGTTGGAGGCTAGATTAGCTCTTTAAAAGGTTAGATCCTCTAAAGTTAACAGCTAATGGCCTCATCTTTTTTAACAACAATTTTGGAATGAAACTGTCTTTTCATTGCCTTGTATACGTTTTTCTCCCATCTTATAGTTCTCTGTCTTAAGCACTAGCTAGAAAGGAGTACATAAAAAGCCGCAGCATATTATCTCTATTCCCTAATTCTGGGAATGGATCTTTTTGAGTTTAGTTCCCAAAGTGTTTCAGCTGGGAAAAGTCCAATAAAACAAGTTCAATAATTGATTTTTTTCCCCCACTTATTTCTTTCAAAACCCTTCATCGAGTTTGATATCAGTGCATGGATATTTTTGGTCACATAGAATTGGGTTTTTTTTAAGAAATCATTAATTTAAAAAAATCATTTATCTGTAATTCCAGGGAATACGTGCAAGAGAATGGACTAGTGGCATTGCACAAGTGGCAGCCGTGCTGGTATTTCCTAACTTTTTTACTTCTGACTTTTTTGCCTTAATAATGTTTCTCTAATATAGATTCTGTATGTGTAATATATTTTATTATTTCTTCTTCCTTTCCCTAATATTTATTCAGCTAGAGTCTGCAAACTGGCTTTGTATGCTTTTGTGTCTTTAAATATTTGCTCATATAGGAAGACTCCTACATGTACATTTCTGGTGATGATTCTAATGAGGTACCCCAGCCTTCAGGGCACAGTTCTGTCAGCAGGTGCTCCATACAAAAGTAATGTTCAAGCTTGCAGGTTATCTTCACAATAGTGTAATTTTCTGGAATGATTCAGCGTGCAGTGGGGGAAATACTGGCATAGGGCCCAGAGCACTTAAGCATCTCTTCTTCTTCTGAACTAATATTTACAAGTTAAATACCACATGCTTCATAATGTAAGTAAAAAGTTAACATTAATAATATGGGTGGAATTGTGCTGCTACCATTTTCATGATGGCAAATTTTCCTCATCAAAAAAACCCCAAGCCCCAAACTCACTCCTCAGCCCCAAAACACCGAGTCGTTACTAGACTTGTGATTACAAAAACAAAGAAGTTTAATCTCAATTTTAAGCTAGCTAAATTTACTTTCAGGCCTCTTTTTTCACTTTATTTTTAGTTACAAAACAAGAAATAAAACTGACATTATTCACCCTTTGAGTTATGCAATGACTATGCATAGTGGTCATCCATTAAGCAAAGAATGCTTTTTGCGCTTATGGCACCATGTATACTATACAAAACCACCATGAATTTCATATACTTCATATAATTTTTTACTTACGATGAGAAATTATTAGAATACTGAAAAAATGAAATACTTCATTAATTCATTTGGTATTAGAAATCCTTTATAATTCTATATAGAAATCCCTTTGTTTACAAAAAAGAGTATAAATTGAAAAGCTCTTATAATTAGAGGGTTTGAATTTTAAACAGAGGTTAAAGAGAATGCTTTATATCCTGTTTCCAAACTTCCCTTTTACATGTTCATATTTATACTAGAGAGATTGTAAAATTTTAGTTTAAAAAAAAAGAATTAAAGAAAAATCTTCTGGTTAAAAAGCCAGTATGCCAAACAAAATTTTAGTCAAAATGAAGCCTTTCTTTAATCAATATTTTGAAAACTTTTGTAAGTTTTCTCAAAAGAACAGGCATAGTCTTCTTAAGATTACAGCAGGGATCACAAATTGTTGTCATCTCAGTATGCTGGTCCTTAGAATAATTGCAGCCCTGAGTCCAAAAGTGAGTTCTGAAAATGGTCTTTGCTGGAAAGCATTTTAAAATGATCTTCCAGCAGTTAAGGATATCAATCATCAATCTACTTTTTGACAGTACCTTGAGTCAGTGTTCATCCTGGTAAAATCAATATTACGTTATACAGTTAGTACACACTTTGACAGATTTCCATTTCATACCAACTGCCAGGAATTACTGCCAGGGAGCTGGCGGGGAGCTGGGAGCCAGGAGCTGGAGGCAGCAGTGGGGAGGCAGGCAGGGCAGGGGGTAGAAAGTGGTTGTACCTACATGGCGCAGCGTACCTTGCTTTTAGTTTTAACATCAGCCATGTTATAGTCAGCTCAGTGAGAAGCTGAATTCGAGTTAAATACACTTCCCATGTACTTCAAAATCTTTCTGTATTAAAAGATCCGACATGACTTAATGTCTTAAAGACAAGCATACCATGAATAAAAACCAGCAGATGATCAATTGAATTAAAAATTTGGACCAACTGGATTAAATCTTTGAAACTAGTTGATAAATATCTCCAATAACAAAATAAAAGTCAATTGGTTACAGTAATTTACTATAATTAATATTATCAAAAAAGAAAGTTTCAAACAAGTCTGAATAGGGTATTCCGAATAGGTTAAATGTAAACTCTTTATTATAAGTCTTCAGTTAGTGGACAAGGTCTTTCACTGATTCATTTTAAAAGGTTCATTTAAAGTCAGTAGAGATTCTTGGTGAGACCAGATGAGAACCTGATCCACTGTCTTTTTTCTATTGTATGTACTCAGGACACTGATCCAGATTAGGATATCTAGTCAACATAGTGCTAGATATAATTGCTATTTACAGACAGTATCTTATCATTGCAGGATATCTGTAGTGAAGATTCTCAAATTAATCATGTTTTTACAGATTTCTTTCATGAGATATTTTAAATTTTTTTGAATATATGTGTTTTCAAAGACCATATGAACATCTACTGTTTATGAAACACATTTTAAAAAACTTCTTTAAAAAGCTTTTTTCAAGTTCAAAATTTTCTCTGAAACCATATTTTGCATGAAGAGCAAATGGTGATTAAGAATTCTCTTTGAAGTTGAACACTTGTGGAGAAACAAATGAAACATTTTATGCACTTCTCTCTATGCTTTCAGCTAGCCAAAAGTAAAGAATTTGCAGATGGTTTAGAAGAAGGCGGGAGGGAAGGAATCAGATATTTATCTCATTTAGAAATGAAATTGTGCCATAATGGTGAGATTTTCATGATGGATTTTCTTTTGAAATACAACAGAAATAAATATTGCTCGGTGCATGAGAAATCCTAGGTTTCAGGAAATTTGATGCACGACAGCTTGAAATCAACAACCAAGATAAGCAGCTGCTCCCTGTGAATGAACGAAATATTTATTGCAGTGCTTGTCGTGGGGGAGTTTCGGGTGCCATAACACAAGAACAGAACCATACGACTCAGAGGCACAAAATCCATTTTAGTTACAAAGAAGATGAGATAATGACTTTTGTGCTCAAATCCCTATTCTAAGCACATTACACACTCGGGATAACACAGACCCCGTGTCTCCCTCTGCCTTTGGTGCATCTCAGACCTGCACCACGGACCAGGAAAAGAGGACACTAATGCCAACTGAGTCCTGGCTGGCAGCCCAGGTCCCTGTGTGTTGCTGCACCTCAAGCCCAGACTGATACAGGGTACCAGACACCCAGGTATGAGTGTCCCCTGAGGACAGCTGTTTTTACTCGTTATTGCTGTTTGAAAACAGATTGTCAGAATAAGCTGCCAAAGGCCTTGCCACTTATGTAGCCCCAGGCTGATCTTCATGATTTTCCCCATAGTCAGAGATAATTACAATCCATTACCTGTGTTGCCATCACCTTCCAGCCTCCTGCCCCAAACAACTTACAGAGGTATCAAGCTGCTAATGGCTCGCCTGTGTTTCCTTATTTCCTTCCTGCACGTACCTAAGTCACTAGAGTAGGACAATTAGCACGTGTCTTGTTTAGCAATGCTCTCGTCTGGGTATCCCCATGACATTTATCTGTGCATCTCTGTTCTCTGAGCACCTCTGTTCTCTGAGCACACGCCCAAACCATCTTATCGTTTAGGGCTGGGCAGCTGTTCTTGAGGTCCCACCTACCCAAGTGATGCTTTTGGGTGGGCTTTATCTTGACACAAATGCCACTCAAGGAGAGAAGACTTATCAGGTAGGTGCTGCTTTGGGTGATGAAGCTTTGTTGACCATATTATCAACTGACAGCTTTGCTCTGAAGTTGTTTGAGCTTCAGCAACTGCCATTGTACTGTAGAGATGGTTATGCAGTGATATTTCCAAGTTAAATATGTCTCTTACCAGCACACGTTATTTCCCGAAGACAGGATTCCAAATCAGTTATATGCATAATTAAAAATGTTATTTAAAGAAAAGACAAACCCTTGTCCCTTATAAAAAGCATGGCAGGTGGTCTAAGGCTGCTTAGCAATTTTCCTGGTACTATTTTCGCATTTCCTTTGAAATCACTTCAGACAAATAGCATCATATTTAGATACTTTATGAATTTTGGTTTTGGATTATGTATTATGAGATGAGAATAAATGGCTTTCTAAATTCAGTCATAAGTATTCTGATTTGTAGCACAGGTAGTCATTGCACTTACCAGGTTTTCTGAGGATTTCTGTGAAAATAGTTTCAACTACAACTAGCCTGAGACTTTGTAACAAAACAAGAAGATTGATTTTAGTGATCTGAAAACAGAGGGGTAATTATGTTCTCATTTTCATGTTCATGATGTGCACAATTCTCCTATTAAACTTTAATGGGTGTTGCAAGTGAAAAAACATATGCAACAAGATAGGGAAAACACCAGAAAGCTGTTAGCCTTGAAACTCATTGTCAGATAGCAAATATTATTGCTATAAATCTTAACTTTCACAGCCAGCGAGAGCTGCAGGCTAGACTAGACAAAGAGACAGGCACGGAACTGTAGCTGTGCATTAAAAGTAACACACTGTACATTGTTAAAATATGTATTGTGATTAAGCTAATATTGAAACGTGAATTTTATAACCTTTTCTGATTTTCTTTTCCCCAGGCAAAAATCAACAGTTTTCTAACTGCAGTATCCTTCACAATTCATTTTCTGTAGTGTCAAAAGAGGTGTATTAAACACTCTGGGAGAAAACACACTCTCTGATATGGTGGCAGCAGGGTGCATATGGTTTCATAACAACATGAAAAGCTCATCTTTCTTCCTCTCTCTTTCCAGGAGCTGTGGTGGGAAGGGTGACACAGAAGTGAGAGTGCACTACCTGCAGTCAGTTCTCAGCGAGCTGTGAGAAAAGACGGCATGGAGGAGTGCAGGGTGTATACTAAGTAACATCTGTTCCTAAATGGATGCAATAAGATCCAACCTGCTTAGCATAAACAGAAACATGTCAAGTTAAATAGGGTAGCAGCAGGACTCAAGGTAGAGCATGTGGAAGTCGTGAAAATAAACGAGCGGAGCACTAACATTTGTGACACCAGTCAGCTGCTTAACCAGGCTGGTGCACTCCCAGTGGCATGTCCATTTATTAAAAACATAGGGAAAAGGTGGGATTCCAGCCATTTAACATAATGCAGAAAAGAAGCACTAGAAATTGTGAATTACAATATGTCTTCGTAAGAAGTCTGGGAAGCAGGTATAGTGTTTTCTCTTGGCTTTTGACCCAATCAAAAATTTTGGAGTGTGAAGCTGGACAGTTAAAAACCATGAAAATAAAACAACAGCAAAGTTTTCAACCAAACAGAGAGTTGGAATGGCATTTGAAGGGGTAACCAGAGAAAAACCCTTGCCTGTGCTTTCACAGGAAATTTTTTTCAAGAACTAGATCATTTGTTTTTCTGATATCTGGGCTTTCTTAAGACTGTAATGATTTATTTTTTCTGCTTTTCCCCAGCCTCTTCTGCCACATTTGTTCAAGTTCAGCAAATACTGTGTACATTTTGATTTTAAAAAAAATATAAAAACTAGATATAAATATGCACAGATGTTCATTCCTTTCTCAGAGGAAAAGCTGCCCCATTTTAAAAAAGCCCCAAGTCTGAAAGCTATCTAATGAAGCCTCGGTGAGGGAGGGAACTGAAAAGGAACAGCCAAAGTAAAAATAGATGTTTCAAGCTGAAAATTAAAGAAAACACATGACACAAGTGAAAAGAAATACTGAGAGGGTGATTGAAATAATATGTAACAGAAAAGTTACATTTACAGGTAATTTGATGAATTAGTTGAGATGACATTTGCGACCATGATCATTTTAGCCCACAGCTTTACACCAGCATGTCCTCACCCATATCACTGCTCCATGCTAAATGATCCCTGAAGGAAAAATCTCAAGCACATCTCCTGCTTCAGCCTTTAAATTCAAGTTTTACTTTTCCCAAATTAAGCTTCTCTAGAAGAAAAAAATATATGATTTTTTTGTGTCTTCCTGGAAACACTACAGAGACTGTTACATGTTGGACAATTAAATAATTTTTTTTTTTCACTAGCAGGAAAACAGAGAGAAAAGACACAAAAAAGAACATTCTCCACTTCCTCTAAGAAAAAGCAAGTCTGTCTCTATCAGAAATTGAGGTTTTGGAGAGGTAGTTTTATACTTCCCTGCAGGGGGAAGTAGCTTTATACTGCTTTTCCACCAAGTACATTAAACATAAGTCTAGCAGCTTCATCTTGCTTTTCAGTCATTCTTCACTCGCCACACACTGAGCAAAATTTGACTCACTCTACGCTGGTAGTGCTTTTAGTGAGTTACCGTTAAAAACATCATGGCATTTTAACCTAACAGCATGAGAGCAGATACATTCATGCATCTCCACTGGAAACAATATAAAATGGGATGCAGATAATATTACCAATGCTATATGCATGGTACTGCCAGCATCCTGTGTCATTAACCAAGTGCTTGTAAACATTATAAAATACAGACACTAACCCACAGATTTTTCTTTTTTTGAAGTTTGATTTTGTGAAGCCCCTGTGGCTGGCAGCAAACTCTACAACATCCAAAGTGCCAGATGCCAGCTTGTTTTGTTTGGCTCTTTGGTTTACAGATGGATATTGCTAAGTGGGTGCAGACTATCAGGTTTATTCCTTTGTCTCCTTATTTACTTGCTTTATTTGTTTTCATGCACAGGTAATAAACAGCTCTCTGGTGAGCTGTCAGTAAATCTCTGGACTGCAGTCCTTACTCTGAATTAATTAAAAGGCAAAATCAGATCAAAGAGCTCTCACAGGGGCCGTGGGAGAAGAGGTGTCAGTTTGCTCTTAGGAGACGACCCATGAGAATAGGTCTGTTATTAGTGAGCTGTGGGTTCTTTCGTGTGTGAGTGATAGTGGGGTGGAAAGCAGGAAGGGACATCTGTGCTAGGGAAAAACAAACTAGCTGAAGCACACTTCTCAAAGTTCTTTGATAAAACAAGCTCCATGCTTCATGGTGGGGAGAGAAAATGGAAAAAGTATCCTCAAACATTTCAGTTAACTTAAAGTGTTTGATCTCATTTTGGAATTATGTGATATGCTTTTAAATTTTTTTAAGATCCATTTTGAAATGAAAGTCATCTTGAAACAACCACTTTTTTTCTGAAAAAATAGAGTAATGCCTTTGGCTAAAGCCAGAAGTTAACTCTTCTTGTTTTTAAGGAGAAAACTAGGGGAGAAAGAAAAAGAAGAAAAAAAAAATCATGGAAGTGGAATATCTTTGAATAAATCCAGAAGTGTCGCAGTAAAAATTAACCAATATTTGTAAAGTTCTTCTAAGAGCTAGCACATCATCTTGCTAATGTAAAATTCCATCTGTCTGGAAAGAATGGTTTATAAACCATATTAATGGTATACATGGTTTTAAACTTTGTTTTGAAAAAAGAATAAGAAGTGGTTCACAGTCGATGACAGATCCTCTCAGATATGGAGGATTAAAGTTTGAACTCTGCTGGCAAGCTTTTTTTAAAACAAGTAAAGTAGACTTCATCTTGCATTACTTTCAAATTCTACAGTGTAGATAGCTACATCTGAATTAGACATATTCACCTCCCTTTATAGGAAGTGCAGAGAGATAAATACAATCCATCCCACCATGAGATAAAAACATGAAATGATTAGGTGAACTGTTACAAAATATCGCTTCTTCCTCTCCAGCTCCTTACAGAATTAATGGTCAGGTGTAGACATTTGTATTATAGACATAAGCAATTCAGTTTAATAAATCCTCCTGTGGTGTTTCTGGTGTTTCTCAAGTCCATCGTAGTCTTCTGTGTCCTGGGCTGCTTCAGGAGTAGCCACAGTCCCTCGCTGCTGTGGTGGGAGGATACAGAGCCTGGCTGGCCAGCAGAGCTGGAGGCACAACCTTGTTTTGGCTGAACACGCCTTTCTAAAAATTACCCAGCTGACTCTGGTAGACCTAGAATAGAGTAAAATCTGTAGGGTAGAGTAGTAGCTCTTTAAATACTTTATAAATCTGCTACTGAGGATTACCAGATATCATGTTTAAGGAGACTCCAAGCTCCAACTGGTTTACAGGTGATTAGGCCTTGTGTTTTGCATATTTTCAATAAGCACTATCGTTCTGATCCCAGCATGAGCCTCGTATTAAGTTTGCTTAAGGAGTAAAAAAATATTAACACCTACAGTGTTCACACCAACCCCCTCCTATCTTCAAGTGAAGTGACAGCAGTATATCTTTCAAGTTTAGTCACTGACCTGGCAAAAGTACTATGACATAGCTGACAAATTTTCTTTTCAGTGCAACAAGAGTTATTTTTTCATCAAGAAATTCTTCAGTTCCAATAGAAAGAAAACTTTGGTTGATGCTGTTTATGACGGTTTTGTAAATGTCTGTGGTCTGGGAGTGGAAAATGGTGGAAGCTGGTTTCATTGGTCTCTGGAATTCCTCTAGCTTCACCTCTAAAGGGTTTAATCTACTATACTTGTTAGTTTTCTTTCCAAATCTTAAATAATTTCCACTCTGTATGGCACTACATTAAAACGTGCCAAAAAAAAATCCCACAGGTTAAGACAATTAAAAGCATTCTTTGGAAGGCACAAGGATGGTGTTTCCTACTTGCCTGAAGAAGGGAGAGTCGGGACAAGCAGATTGACAAAACCCACAGCAGCAGGGTTGGATGTAATAGCTGATGGGATGAGAGCAAAGGAAACCGCTGCTGTAGGACAGGCTGAGCTGAGCAGCAGTGAGAGAGTTTACTTGCTGATAATGATGTAGATAATGTGTTACAATAAAGAGGAATGAAAGACACAGGAGAACTAAAACTGACTGACAAACAGCATATGGACTTTTTTTCAGGGACCACTAAGGTGAGAGCAGAGATGCTGGATTAGGGCTTTCAGCAGCAGCCTAGCAAGAGTTTTTCAAGGAGTTACTGTTGCCAGAAAGGGAAAAGACAGCTTCATTTGTTGCCCTAAATGCTAAGATACCCCTAAATGCAAAATATCTTTTTTTCTACTGGAAAATGAAACATTTGGTTTCGAGATACATGTCTTAATTTTACGAATTACTTTGTGAGATATTTTAATGACTTTAAAAGTCATGGCAATTTTATATAAAATTGCTACTGTACATCATTTGTTTTAATTTACCAGCTGACGTTTGATTTTTATGATCATACAAATTATATTCAATTTAATTATGGTTAAATTATGATAATGATGATATTAAATATTCTAACATATTTTAACAGACTTGATCATTGGTCAGGTTTCATACCTACGCTAAGTGTTCGTCTGGAGTGCTATCCTTATAAATAGATATTGGGTACAATTTTCTAAACTAAATCTCCCTTGCTGCAAACTAGGCAGATTACATAATTGAGAAATGTTAATTACTAGTCTCTTTTTACAGTAATACAATATTCTAGAATATAATTTAAAACTGACCTAAACTTGTTAGTTTAGCTTTCAGAATTTGGAAGTATGAATGAACACAGGTTAATTTTGAGGGCTCATCAGGTTACTGATTCAGCTGCAAAATGGTTGATTGTAAAATATTTCAGTAAAAAAATACAGAGCCAGCACACTGAAATTAGTCTCAACACTGTCCATTCAAGATAAATCACAATTGGATGAGCAAGGAAAAGAGACTCTTAAATCCTATCACAATACCATAAAGAATAAAAAAAAATAATCAGAAAAGGGATTGACATTTAAATAAAAAACATAATGATGTGGTAATATAGAGGAGAGCAGGAGGAAAAAGCAAATGTTTCATCCATGTTGAAGAACCAAGTATGGTTACAACACTGGTGAGGAATGTTGACTTAATTTATTTTTAAAACTGTTTGATCATTTAATGAACAGACCTAATCATTGATCAGGTTTCATACCCTCGATAGCTGTTCCTTTGGCTTACTATCCTTATAAACATATATTTGGTACAATTTTCTAAACTAAATCTCCCCTGCTGCAAATTAAGCAGATTATATAAATGAGAAATATTAATCATCCGTCTCTTTTTACAATAATTTAATATGTTCCTGGAGACACCTATTACATACCCTTTCATTCTTTCTCTAAGCAAATCCAATTTACTTTTAAATCTTTCCTTCTGGGTTATGTTTTCAAAACCCTGTATTTCTGCTATTCTTTCAATTTGTTCCAATTTTTTGGCATCTTTCTTAATGTGGTATCTAAAACTGGACACAATGTTCCAGCTTAGGCTTACCTTGCATGGAGCAATGCGAAATAATTGCCTGCCATAAGCTAGCAATGACACTCAATTATGTTTGGGTTTTTTTTACTTAACAAAGTGGGCACTGAATTTTTTTTTGAGTTATCTATAGTGTACTTGGTGCCCAGTAAAAGAATCCGTGCTCAACTTGTTGGTCTGTCTTGTTTATAAAAGCTTTCCTAACTTTGTGCGTCTTACAAAATGTTGTTTCTTTCAGTCTTCTGTTTTTCTGTTTTATATCTCTATATGGGTACACATTTTCTGCAGAATTTGGTCTTAGAGACAGAGACAGGTTACTTACAAATCTTTTTAGTCTTAAGATTTTGTGGCACTAATGGCATATAATTTCCCATCTTTTCTCTGTATTGAAACAGTTTGTTCTTTTGACTTAATAGTGACATTTGTCAAAACTAAAGCTTTTTCTGAACTTCTTTTCTGTGCCTGGGGTCTATTCTAGCAAATCTCTATGCTGAAATTTGCATTTGTTTGAAGATTTTTATTGTTCCACTGCTCTTGTTCCTCACCTTAAATTCACAAACTCTATTGCTTTGTGATCAGTTTTATCCATTGTGCTTTTCTACATTGTGAGCTAATGCATTCTTATTCAAATGTACTGCAAGAGAGCTGCTCTTAATTGTTGCTTCCAACTTTTTCAAACCTAATTTTTCAAACATTTACTGCTATATTTTTCCTCCAAAAATACAGTGGCAAAGACTTTCATTACGGTTTTTTGTTTCCCCTGATAATAAAATAAGTTTGTTTCAGCCCACACCTCCTTTTAATTTGTTTATTAAATACCTAATATTAAATCAAGCCTATCTTATTCTGTTTTATTTTTGGCCGTATACTTTCAACAGATATTTCTCTCAATGCTTTGTAAACCTCAAAAAGCCTGAGATGATAGAGGTTATTTGACAAATGCTGAAACAGAAAAAAAAAAGCAGATGGTGCACTCATATGTGTAACTCGCTTCCTTTTTTTTAATATTTTTTTTTAAGTAAAACTGTATTTGAATGCAGATTTCAGTCAGTTTACCCTTAATTTTTTTCTCTGTTTCCAATAAAGCTATGGTATGGCTCATTTTGGTATACTCATTGGTTTGGCTCAATGGTATACTCATTTTTCCTATTTGATCATGTATTCAGAGTACAGACACCTAATGTTATCTTACCCTTGAATGTTTCCAGGGATGGGGCACCTACCACTTCTCTGGGAAACCTGTTCCAGTGTCTCACCACCCTCATTATAAAAAATGTCTTCCCTCTATCTAGTCTGAATCGTCACTCTTTTAGTTTAAAACTGTTACCCCTTGTCCTATCGCAACAGGCCCTACTAAAAAGTTTGTCCTCATCTTTCTTATAAGCCCCCTTTTGGTACTGAAAGACTGCAATAAGGTCTCCATGGAGCCTTCTCTTCTGCAAGCTGAACAACCCCAACTCTCTCAGCCTGTCCTCATAAAAGAGGTGCTCCAGCCATCTGATCATTTTTGTGGCCCTCTGGACCCATTCCAACAGGTCCATGTCTTTGCTGGGCTGAGGGCCCCAGAGCTGGATGCAGTATTCCAGACAAGGTCTCATAAGAAAGTAGAGGGGCAGAATCACCTCCCTTGACCTGCTGGCCACGCTTCTTTTGGTGCAGCCCAGGATGTGGTTGGCTTTCTGGGCTGCAAGTGCACATTGTCAGCTCATGTCCAGCTTTTCATCCACCAGTATCCCCAAGTGATCCTTGGCAGGGCTGTTCACAATCCCTTCATCCCCTAGCCTGTACTGATAATGGGGGTTGCCCTGACCCAGGTGCAGGTCCTTGCATTTAGTCTGGCTTTCAGGCTACTTTGTATAAATGGAAGATGTCAAAGATCTGTGTTTGTGTTCATCATGTGCATTGGCTAAAGAGGTGAAGGATGAAGTCTGGAATAAACAACTATTTCCACCTAAATTATACCTGATTCTTTAACATTCCAAAGTTAGCCTTTGCCATTATGTGTCTTAGGCTTATCAGAGAAGGGCAGAGGTTGGAAGGGATCTCTGGGTGACATGTTTTTCAACCACCTTATTCAAGCAGATTCACCTAGAACTGGTTCCTCAGAACCATGCCCAGAGAAGTTTTCATTGTCACCAAGGAGGAAGAATCGCCAACTTTCCCTTGGAAACCTGTGCCAGTGCTCAGTAGTCTCCATGGCTTTTCTTTGTGTTCAGACAGAACCTCTTGGATCTCAGTTAGTGCCTATTGCCTCTTGTCTTGTCCCTATAATGAGGAGCCCAGAGCTGGACCCAGAACTGCAGGTGTAGCCTTGCCGATGCTGAAGAGATAAAATCTCAACCTTCTAACAACACTCTTCCTAAAGCAGCCAAGGAGGTTGTTGGCCTTCTTTGCCACAAGGAAATGCTGCTGTCTCATGTTCAACTTGTTGTCCATTAGGACTACCAGATACTTTTCCACAAAGCTGTTTTCTAGCTGATTGGCCCCCAGTACTGGTTACTTGAGTTATTTCTCTCCAGATGCAGGATTTTGCACTTCCCTTTGTTGAACTTAATGAGATTCCTGTCTCCATTCTGTCAAGGTCCCACTGGGTGGCAGGACAGCCCTCTGCTGTATCAACCACTCCTTCCAGTTTGGTGTCATCTGCAAACTCGCTGAAGGTACACTCTGCCCCATCATCCAGATCATTAATGAAAATACTGAACATGACTGGATCCAGTACTATCCCCTTTGGTACACTGCTACTTACTAGCCTCCAACTAGATTTTATGCCACTGAAAACTACCTTCTGGGCCTGAATATTCAGCTAGTTTTCAATCCACTTTGCCATCTGCTCTTCCTGGCTATAATTCATTGACTTCTTTATGAGGATCCTATGGAATTTCCTCACTGTTATTTAGGCAGACAATATCCACTATTTTACCCTCATCTACAAGCTGGCCTTACTCTTCTGCTAGTCACAGACTCTGCCTGTGTCTCCACTGCAGTCGGGGTTTGTGAACTTCATGCTCTTGAGTTTCTGAGAAGATCCCGTGCCTCTTTTTCTTTCATCTTCTCTGATGCTCTGCAGGCTGTTGGCTTCCTCCTGTGACTCCTCCAATTGATAACACAGCTTCTCAACAATGACATACCTTCTGCGGGAAAGAAGACCATCTCTAGCAGCCCCAGTGAAAGGCCCCAGGCATTATCTGCAGTCTGGGGCTTGGAGGGCTACATTCACCACCCAAAGCTCTGACTGGATCAAAGCCTGCACTATGACTGGGACAGCTGCTCCAGCATCTGCTAGAAAATGTGCACTGTGGCACATTACAACTATACACAAGAATGTTTATGCTGGTCCGAACTGAGATGAGGACCCGCTCTTTTTACCCTGCTGTGACAACTTCTGTACACACTGCTGCATCTGTGAGCTACACTATAGGCCTAGGTCTTTTATAAATCTCTCCCTACCACCACCATATCTTGACCATCCATAATCAGGGGGTAGCTTCAACAAAGGCTTCAGGCACCTTTAGGTCAAGGGGAGCTGACTGAGCTCTTAGAAAGCTGATAGTTTACCTTGCACTTACCTGACAGCAGCAGGTATCCTCAAGTTTCTCAGACTTGAAATCAAGGTGTTCCCCAGCGATCTTGGACCTTGTCCCCAGAAGATCCAGAAGCTCCCAAAGCAGGACTCAGAGCCTGCTGCCTCTGTTAGCCATATCTTTTAGCTGCACTTTTCAATGAAGGGTATGTACAACGCTTATATAAGACTCCAAAGAAATGTTGAGTTTCTTATTGAAAAGGCTGTAGAGCAGATCACTAGTTCACACAATCTAAGATTTTAATAAGGGTTGTCTCTTTTAAATAACTACAGTCTGTTGCAGCTCATGTGAAATGATCTCTGGAGAGGGCAAGAGAGAATTCAGAAGTCCCAGTTCCAGAATATCCTTCTGCATTAGCAGAACATCTCAAGGAAGGCAATAGTGCAATTCCAAAACCAGCTCTCATTTGTGAATATGTGAAGGACTTAAGTTCTTGGTCTGCCACACTGGTCCTTCATAAAACTATACATTCTGTCAGGGTTGAAGGGAGTGCATGGTGAAGACTGTCTTCCAGGTCTGAGTGGTTTTTTTTGGTTTTTTTTTGGTAAGAAATCTTATGTTTATTTCCAATATTTTTATTACACTTTTGGTCAAATAGCATATCCTTACTTTCACTGTAGTATGATGATGTCGCCATCAGCAAGTTTGGTGTTTGTGGCATTCATGCTGACTACTTTCTTGCGTTGATATTACTGGTTCTAAAATAAAGAGTTTTTTCCTCTTCAGAGAAACAGCTAAATTTTGTCAGCCCAAGGGTCCATCTGGTCCAATATCCTTGCTCTAACAGAGGTAAATAGCAGATGTTTGAATAAAGTGCACAAGTAAAAGGAATCTATCAAATATCCTTCCTTGAAATGCCCTGCTGGCTTCTGGTAATCAACAGTTTAGGGATTCCTGCTGACCTATTCCTAATTGCATTAGATGGTATATGTATCCTTTCCGCCACTCTACAAATTCCAATGCAATAGTGTGAAATGGTGTGAAAATGGGATGATCATTCACTGAGGTGGTATATTTCATATAATGTGAAATCATTTAGGAATTGAGTGTAATCATGTGTATTACTCTTTTCTCAGTTGCTATATAACACAACAATACAAACATATGTAATAAAACTTCAGAATTACGGTTATTTTTAATAGCGTCATAACCAGAAAATAGTAATCAATGGACAGAGAAAATAAATAAAAAGAGAATTAAAGATAAAAAATGTTTTTTTTAGTTTTAGCTCAAGAAAAACAATTTTTAAATGCTTTGTAATTGATGTGCACTTTAAGGTTTCAGTAATAAATTACTGTAAAGCTAAGAAGTTATAGGATGCATGTAACTCAATTTGAGAATCATCAAGGAAATATTATTTAAGGTGCTGAGCACAGCCTGTGAAAGTAAATATTTTAAAATTTATGAAGCACCCCAACTAGAACTCAACCTGGCTTTGGATGTTAAAAACAATAAAAAGAATTTCTATAAATATATTAATAGCAAGAAG
>JAOXNO010000001.1:150036961-150064836 GCA_028565335.1 Limnodromus scolopaceus
GCAAATTTGCTGAGGGTGCATTCGATCCCCTCGTCCAGATCATTGATGAAGATGTTGAAGAGAACCGGCCCCAGTACTGAGCCCTGTGGGACACCACTCGTGACTGGGCGCCAACTGGATTTCACTCCGTTCACCACCACTCTCTGGGCCCGACCCTCCAGCCAGTTTTTAATCCAGTGGAGAGTATTCCCATCTAAGCCATGGGCAGCCAGTTTCTCCAGGAATCCTTCCCCTTCAACCTATAGTATATAAGATACAAAGGCTTGTGTTTCAGAGACAGAAGTCCGACATTTAAATGCTGCTGTTGTATGCTAAGAATTTAACTGAAAATGTAACTTGAAGTAAATTTCTTGAGGACTCAAACTTAATCAACTTGAAAATTAACAAAGAAAGAAAAAGGAAATGACTGTTTAATTTGAATGTTTTATACTCTTTCCCATTATTTAAATACAAATTAAGGTTTCAACCGTAACTTTGGAAAAAAAAAAAAAAGGAATCTCAGAGTTTAAAAATATCAATGGCATTTTTCAGGTTATTTTCAATGAAATTTGTAGTTTCAATGAGACGATAAGTATGGACAAGCAATTTCTTTTGAATGACTAGAAATTATTAACTGAAGCACTTCCAACAAAGCCTATTGACATCAAAGGTGGCTTTTGTTTTATGAACATATATTTGTTACAAAGTTAGATAGGGAGGGTTGAAGTAATTCCTTCAATTCAGCTTAAGAAAGAAATCTGAGAGAGACTTGAAGGATTATGATATATGAAACATTTCTGCTTGAAGGGACCTTTATAGGAAGGACTGTTAATGAAAAAAAGTACAGGAGAAGATGGGCTTTATCCTCAAATAAATATTTTTATTCTTAATATCCAGCTTAGGCATGCATGAAACTGGAATATATTGTTTAATGTGAGGGAGGTGCTGATAAAGTCAGCTATTTAAATTAAAAACTCACCTGTTTTCTCTGTGCTAATACCTTTCTCTGAAGTCATGCATCAGATCTTTGTCTGGCTGGGTGATTCATGTTTCTCCCTGCCCACCTAGATTTGACCCACAGATCTTTGTTGCAGCCTCCACACTTGTAAAGTCTTCTCCTAGGATTTACTTGTGGTAGTTTGCCAGCAACCCTCTGCATAGTTTTCTTTACTGGATGTCTGTAAGGACAACTTAGGCATGCTTGACTTTGCCTTGGATGTTATAAAGTACTTTCTGGACTTACCTTCCTATAATGCTGTTACTTACTTGAAGCAGGCCCTGACAACTTCCCTCTTGCACAATATCTTGCGGGATATTGTTTAAAAAAATAAAGTCTCTATTCACTTTCTTGGATTCTTGTAATTTTACCTTTTAAACTAGTTCTTGTTCTGTAAAATAAAATGCTGCTGGACATGGTTACATTTTTTCTATCTTTAATATAAATAAGGGAAGTAGTTATAAATAGTTGATGAGAATCTGTGCGTACATAGTGGTTTTTAATTGCTGAGAAGTTTCTACTACATTCAGCTTGCAGCTGGCTGTATTGTTATTGTGTTGGTCACATTGTAGTTGGCTAACTTATTTATTGCCTTCCCAGCTATATTTTGGGCTTTGGACTATGCTTTCATAAGCCCAGATGGATTTCAGCCTAAATAATACGTTGAAATCTATAACCTAAATATAAAATATAGATTTAACTAACTAAAAATATTGTTCCAACTCCAATGTTGATGGCTACATTTATTTTGTGATCTTCCTGTAAATAGGTAAAATTATGTACATTGGTTTTGGGCAAATTATATTGTAATCCTTAAATATGATTTTGTATATAAAATGTTGGATCACGTTAATAATTTCTGCTGTAAGACAGGAATTTGGGCTGAATAAGGGGGGGAGGGAAACAAAGGGTATTATTGAAGGGTATTATATGAAGGACAGTCAGGCATCAGTGTAATTTGGCTGTGAAGATGGCAGATAATCTTAAGATTTATTAGCTGCAATATTTCTTCAAAAAGAGGAAAGAGTAGTGCCACTGGAATATTAATGTGAAAACAGCGGAATTCTGGTCACCCAGCTCTAAGAAAACCTACCAAATTCTAGCTGGGAATATGATTTGGTAAGGAATCCTCACTCAGGTGTGGATTTTCAAATTTCCAATCACATTTAGAAGAATTTTCTGGGCAAAACTTCCAAAAGGAATGGCAAAATAAAGAATTTAACTTGGTTTTGAATGGTCTTCCATTAGTTCATTGAATGGGTCGTATGATTATGCATCACTTATTTTGCTCTGCCAAGAAACGTCGTGGCATTTTTATGGCTGATCAAGGAAATCAGAAATGTGAAACAGTTTTCTGGTTTTGCTGTGAAGAATTGTAAGCAATGCAGTTAGGTTAGAAGTTGTGTACAGTTAATGTAGCAAGTAATAACGTTTTAACATGATTAAAAGCATGATGATTATATATTGAAACTGGTTTTTGATTGGTATTTCCTACTGATTTCAGTGAACCCACATCAGTTTTCAGTAGCTGAAAGCTGTGTACTTACACACTTACTTTTCAGGAGCTGCTTCCAAGAACTAAAATTTCTCCAAGGTTTCAATATCAAAATATAAGACATATATGGGAAAATCATTGACTTAAAGTGACATAAATTAGTTATACACATTTTAAACACAGAAGTGAATTAATCCTCAACAATATGAATAATTAGTTTCATTGAAATTCAAATTATTAAAGATGATTATTGATTTGCCTTTATCTGAGAGAAATTATTTGGCCATCAGTGTCTGTTTGTTTCTTCCTTCTTCTGTACAAATTTTCATTCCTTCACATAGACAGCTGAGGTTTGTTATCTCCTCTTCCTTTACCACACTTCTCAACAGTTTGGAGAACTGCTCTCTTTACCTTCTTTCTGCTATGTCCATTCCATATTGAAGCATTGTTCTCTTTTTCTTGTGTTCAGAATCAGAAAAACAACCCAAAGGAAATAATAAGAAAATTGATCCTTCCTGAGTATTTTTCCTGACAAGGACAATGAATGTTCAACTACGGAAAATAAGAAAAATCTTCCTAGCACTATATCATCACATATTCATCATTATTATATTGGAGTGAAATAAATTTTTACTTGCCAGCTCAGTATTTCCTCAAATATAAATCCCTTTCTCTTTGGAAAGTCAAAAGCCTTCCCTCTTTTTTGTATACTGCAACTCTTCCTTTAAAATATTAGGGTGTGCATTGTTAAGCATTATGTAGATTGGTCAGATTCTGAAAACATAAAGACGTAGAAAATCAAATAAAATGAACCATCAACCATGTAAGTCTATCTTAGTACAAAGATTTTCATCATGAACAACAGGTATTAACAATCATGCAAGCTTGAATACTTTGCTTCACTTTCTGTGAACACTTATCCATAGATTGATTTTTAACCACTAGAAACTGGGATGAATTATAAAGCACCCAAAAACCCTCCCAAGTGTTAGAGAAGGAAAGGGTGTTCTGCAGCTCCATACCAGAAAGGCATAACATAGCAAACGAACCAGGTGTGACAGTTGATATTCCCTCTATGAGACCTAACCAATACATCTGCAACACTTGAAACCTACACTTGAGAATAAACAAAATGTGAAGTTGATGAGAGTTTAATGAAAACAATATCTAACTTGAATTAGTCACAGCGGAAGCTCAGTAATTTTCACTTGGCTATCTCCCAGAATCTGTAATTTTAAAGGAAATGGTGTTTCTCCCTTCTTCTCAACAAAGACCAAGAAACAGAGAGCCATAGGAATACTGTAGCAGTAACAAATTATTACCCTTCTAAAATATATAGTATTATAGTACAGAGTACACGCATGTTGCCGCATCATCACAAAAGATAACTGCTGATACCTTGGTCATATTCTTTGTTATAACTCATTGGATTCAGGAATTTTATTTCTAAGACAGCTAAACTGGGACACATTTCTTGAAGCAGAAATGTGCAAATCCTTTTGTTCTAGTGGTTCACTTTGTTAGGTTGAACTAGGGATGGAGCTCCTTTGACAGTGCCGAAAATTGAATCTAGTTCTTTAGTGCTCTGTTATGCTTGCAGGACTGAGATGTTTAATACATGTTTCCTAGGTCTTCTTTTTTAGTTTTGGGAGCTCCTTCTTGAGATAACTGGACTGAAAGCAGCTGATAGCTGATTTTTACTTTTGGTGCACTAGAACTGGATTAATCTTTAAAATAATTTATATCAGTTTACTTAATGTGTCTGAGTACACATAAAAGCAAGAAACACTTTGTACAAATGAGAAGCAGTGCTCAGACTTAAAATAACTCTTAGCTATTTTTTCTTTTCCTAGAAATGTGGGATGTAAACGAAACTGTAGTCCAGTTCACACAGCAGGACTAAGCAGGTACCAAACAGGATGTTCATTCTGATGAAAAGCTCATTCAAGTCGCTTTTCACTGAGACCCTAGTGCCTAGGTATGAGCTAGATGTAATTTCAAATACGCATTGGTTAATTTTTATTATTTTAAAAAACAGTGCTGATGTCTTTAAAATACACCCAGTGGAGCATACTTCTGTAAGAAGTATACTTTTATTACTCACTGGTACTTTAAAAAATAAAACTAGAAATATCTTGTAGTGGAGTAAAAGTTCTTTTCAGAATAAGATATTTCACTAGCAATGACAGAGAGAATCCAAGACAGATTTGCCTAATCATTGATCTTCTTCTGAAAATCAAATCAACAGCTCTGGATGAATCACTTAGCTTAATCGTCACAAAGGATTTCATTTTTTCTGTATTTTAGAAAGGCTACTGTCTTTAGTTTTATTAAATTAGTTGTTCACTTAGGGTAACATTCTGGACTAATCTATGGCTTTTATATCTTTTTTACAAAAATTAGTCTACAATGTGCAGGAGGTTGATAGCTGGCGTAAGTTACACAGCACATTTTTTTCTTTCTTTTTTTTCCTCCTTCACGTAGATTCAAGAGTACTTTCATTGTGCTATCTGCATAACTGAAGACAGCCATGCTTACTTAGAAGTTGTAAACCATATTCAGTGCTTAATCACATTTTTTATGGGCATCCCACAATGGCCTTTTCTCGAAATCAGGACAATCAAACGCTTGGAGGCCCACATCCATCCTAGAAAAACAACATTTTGTAATTGAAGTTACAATCTTTGTATTTATTTAGTTGTGTCCAACCCTAAAAAGACTTCTTAGTGTAGAAAGTCTTCACTGAAAGTAAGTCTCCTGATAATTTCAAATATATGAAATGGTAAAATGTATTATAAAGGAGAGCATGGATATATATCTATCAGGATATTTTCTGTCCCTGTCTTTAATATTTATCCTACATTTTGTGATGTGTGGCTACATCTCCTGACAATTTTGCAGAGCTCCAAGGGTTAGCTGTCTAAAAAATTGCTGCTTTGAGCTGGTCTTCAACAGAAAAGGAGACATCAGTCACAGGTTCCTTCTGAGAATGTCATCTTCATTCCTTCTAGCAGATGCCTCATATTGTGGATGCTTTCTCATTCTTCATTAGCACATAAAACATTAGCATAGATAGATAATGACTGAAAATTTTTATTGTGTTTTCTATTATTTTTAATGTGGCAAAATAAGCCATACTTTTATACTTTCTGATAAAATGGAGAACTTTTCTATTTTGTTCTGAAGACCAGTGTAACACCTTACTTAGTGTAATCCCAACTGACTAACAGATTCTTTTTGGTAAACATTTTTAGAAGTTTGTAGTTATATCTACATTTTGGAATTGCTCTGATGTTCACCATACTTCAAATCTGCATTCTTCTGTAAGGCAATCTTCCTTTTTGCTGTAAGCCATCAAAGATCTCAACTAAGGAGACTCCAGTACTCTTGGTATTGGAAAATTATATTCTAAAGGGAAAAATGCCTTTTATTTAGCACAATAGGCTGTAAAAGAATAATATACTTTCATGTTTCTGCCTCCTAGGACAGATTAGGTTCTGCTGCTGAATAAGTATATACAAAAAGTAGTCCTTCTGGTGCAGCAGTTGCTGTTAAGCAAGGGTAGAATTCTTTGCTGAGAAGTGAAGCGTGAATATACTCCAAGGTGTTTAGTAGTTATTTCGGTTTGCATGGCTTCTTAATTAGAGGTGTTTGAATACCTTAAGAGCTCCCCATGCATTCATCTTTGGGACATAACTTACAGGAAGCTTATTAGGAGGTTTTATAAGCTGATGCAATACCATCAAAGACATTTTTCTTTTTTAGTTGATCGAAGATATAGAAAAGGCTCTTTGGTTCGTTCCCTCAATTTCTTTAGTGTGAAGGACTTGATTATATTTTCGAGACCCATGTAAATCTGTGTTCTTTAAGTGGTTACCTTGATTTACACTAACTGAAAATTTGGTTTGTGGTTTTCCTGAAATAATTTCACCTTAAATATTTTTGTTTGCCTTAACACTTTGGTTTACCTAAGGCTTATCTCAAATAATTTGCATTTTATTAATAAAGTTGTATTCTTTAAAAGGACTTTGAATATTTGTTGCTTTTCTTGTGTTTACTTTTCTTGTGCTGTGTGGGCACTTGTTTGTGTTTGCTTCTCTTTTCTAGTTTGGTATCACTGTTTATTTTTGTATCTTCTCTTCCTTTCAACCTACCTTATTATCAAGTATCTTTTACTGTCAGCTTGAAAGTAAATGTCAGAGTTTTGTTCAGAAGGTGGGCTAAAACCAAAACACAGAATTGGAGTCCTTCCCCCCTGTCCTACTGACATTTTTTACTCTAAACATGAACTTTACAGTGTAGGTTTATTTTTAAAATATGAGTTTAACCACTAAATCCAAACTTCCTGCAGCAGAGAGATTTTCTTACACAAACATTGTTACTCTAGCATTGTCTGAAGTTAGTATTAGTGTTTCTCATGGGATGACTTCTTGACAGATTTTTTTTCCTTATAAACAATGTTATTTTGTTTCAAGCTGGAGTTTCATTTACACCATTTAAACATTTCTCAATATATTATAACAAAGTGTTCATTAAAAAGTACACTTTTCAGAACTGTTAATTAAAAGGGCATGCTGGGATAAATAAACCCATATGCTGTTGATTAACCACCTTTTAGGGGTCAACAGTTGGGATGTCCTGCTGTGCTTATGTTAATTGTTGTCCAAAATTTTACCAGGAACTGTTTTGTCCATATGGCACTAGATGAAAATGTAAGGTCTATAGAGAGAATGAACAAAACCCAAAGTAAAAAGGTATCTCAGACTGTACTGTATGTGTGGCAACTTCATGGTGGTACTTGACCTGCTCTATTACATAAAATACAGAAAAAAAAAAAAATAGAGTTTATGTGGCTGTATGTGTGCATTCATCATTATTATGTCTATGAATATCTGCCACTATTTATAGAGACAATATCTACCTGCATGTAAGGAAATATAAATTTTGTAAGAAATAATTTTCCTAAATAATGAAAAATAAATAGGATGCCAATATGTTTTAAAGCCCAAAATTACATGGCAAAGAGTTGTTGCTGTTGACTCTGTATATGTCATTTTTTATCTGAACAGAAATCAGTTTCCCTTGTAAAACCCAATATATACTGACATTTCTTTTTGTTAGTTAATTATCCGCTGAAGACGTCTGTCTCCATGGAAGGTGAATCACAGAAATGTCTATAAGAGTGGAAGATTTGCCCTTTGATTGTCCTACTTGAACTCACCTTTACTGAAAATTCTTTCTATTTGTTTGGATTCTTTCTAAATTGTAGATATACAATTTTTTCACTTCCATCTTTCACAATATAAAGAATTTATGAAATTATTTACAAATGAGTTTAAAAGAAATCCAAACAAATCTCTGACTGTAATATTTTATGCAGAGATTTAAATTAGACTAAAAGTTTTGCCCAAGACTGTTAAGATTTAGTATCTCTTTCACCACACTTCTGCTGAAAGGAAAAATTGCTGGCCAAGTTTGAGCTTCAAACAGTGATATCATTATCTGTCACAAGTTGGAGAAAAAAACAACAACAAAAAAGTGTGTATTAATAATATCTTTTACTTAGAATGTCTTCCTTCTCTTTTTCAAGAGGGAAAATCAATCACTATTGAGAAAACCTCAAACTTTCAAACAAAGTAACTTTAGTTTCAAACAGAAACACAAAAAGAGGTATAATTGAGGAATGGATCAGTTTAGTTTAGCTTGACAGTTCATGAGGAGATGGTGAATGACATACCTAAATGCCTGGATGACAGTATTTCAAAATACGGGTGGAGGACACCATTCTTTTCAATGTGACATTGGCTGCCTGACAGTTTCTATGTGGTGAACAGTTTAATGCTGGTTCCTGTTGAAGATCTGGCTCTGCATACAGTTTGGTCCACCAAAGAATGAGAAAATCCTGTAACAAATCTCCTGTAGTCAAGCTGGACAAATTAGCAATCTTTGTGTTTCACAGAGAACCAAAATTCTGCTAACCATAGGGCTTCCTCCATTCACACTGTGGATGTGAGTGTGACTTCAGCTCAAGAAGAGCTGGAGAAGGTGATGGGCTGGATGATGACAACATGAAGTGCTTGACTAGGCTGAATGCTCTGTGATACCACAGTCCTACAGAAGAAAGCAAATTTGCTCCTGCTGCAGGTCATGTTCATATTTCATGTTGTCTGATGAAGCAGCTTAGTCTGGTTCATGAGAAAGTAATTAGTTTTTTGTTCGGCATGTCTGTTCACAACCTGCTTTTGCTCTTTATTGGTCATAGAAACTAG
Organism: Limnodromus scolopaceus; assembly: GCA_028565335.1. Taxonomy (NCBI): domain Eukaryota; kingdom Metazoa; phylum Chordata; class Aves; order Charadriiformes; family Scolopacidae; genus Limnodromus; species Limnodromus scolopaceus. The sequence goes on from JAOXNO010000001.1 coordinate 150,045,702, forward strand.
TCCAGGAACCCCAAATCTGTCTGCTTCCTTAGATGTCTCTCCTTTCCCATTAGTTTAGTTCCCATCTTTGTTTTATATGCCTGTGATCTTACTTAAGGAGTATTTTTAGCTAACAAAATAGCTATTTGATTCAACTGTCCTCTATGAAGAGCAATTACAAACCACAGACAAGTCATTGAGGATGAAATGCCTCTGAAGCCATTCAACCTTGAACCAGTATCAGCAGTGGTACAGTAAAACTATGGAAATAAAGATGAAAATGTATTTCTTTCTCACTTGCTTCCTTTCTCTCTCCTATTACACTTCTTTCTTTTGCCTAGCTCCCAGTTCCGTGGCTGTATGTCTAGTTTCTTACCCTTTAATGATGTCTCTCTGTGTATTTTTCCTGGTTATTGTCAGGGAGGAACCAGGGCAGGGCTTGCTCCGCTACACCATGCAGGGTCAAGGATGGGGTAATAAGAAGTTCCTTGGACAGAGAAGGTGAAAAATGAGTCAGGTCCAAGGTCAGCCTGGGGAGTCCAGTGAGAAAGTCAGGATTGGCAAGGGCAATCCAGCCAGGATTGGCTGGAGACCGGCACTCATACAGCATTGCTGGGGCAGGCACTGGCAGCTCAGGATGGATTGGAATTGGATCCCAAGACATGGACAGAGTGGAGGGAAACAGTAGGAGAGGCTGCGCAGGGACAGGTAAGCACCTCAGTGCTCTCAGGGTCATGACAGGTCGTAACCATACCTTGTGACTTACCTTGTTCACTAGATATCATTTTAATTGTCTCCAATTTCATTTTTCACCCAGTGCAAGTAACCATGAAAGTCTCCCCCCGCCCTAAATTTACCTCAAATATTTCATTCTGTAGTGTTTTCCTCTCAATATAGAGCTGTGCTTCCTCTTTGTCTATTAACTGAGGACAACTAAGCAAGTCATCCTGCTAGAACTGCCAGTTTCAGAATGATAAGAAAACAATTTAGGTGAAAGGAAAAGAGAAAATTGGAAATTAGTCATGTTTGGAGAGGAATAGAGAAAAGGTTGTTTAATTCATATTTTCACTGAGGTTTTTTTGTTGTTTTTTTGTTTGTTTGCTTTTTGTTTTGTTGTTGGTTTTTTTTTCTGAGAGATCTCTTAGGTATCAAGCATATTTTCTAACAGTCAGTACTCCAAATTATCCTTCAGATTTTCTGGAAGTAACCTCATCAGATGCTGCCCATATGTCAGTACCACCTTAAGCTTCTTGAAGAGCTCCAGGCCAGACATTTTACAGAATACCCACTAAATTTGTCCTATTCTCAGCAATGGCTGATGATTGTCGAAAGTATGCGTTTCTGTCATTTCTGGTATACTGTCAGAGTCATACTGTGTTCTATTGCTAGATTTTTTGAGCTAAACTAGGTTTATTGTGCCCTTGGATTCTTGGCAAACAAGAACTTTATGTAGCACAGGGCAGATTTGTAGCAATAAAATTGTAGTCGGATATCTTACAATAGCAACTACACACCTATGTAAAACAGTTTCTGCAAATCTGCCATTGGACATTAAGTAATTCAAGCTATAAGAAGAAATTTAAAAAGATTTGAAAGGAAGTTGGCACTTTTTGAAATTCTTTAATTTATGTGCAGTGGCTATGAGTAAGTTATGTCCAAGAAATCCCCTCAAAAAACCTCCAAAATATAAAAATAAAACAAGCAGCAGCCCAAATTTGACTTTTCCCTTCCAAATACTTAGAATATTCCTTTTAAACTACAGGAATTCTACATGTAGATTTTGACCAAACTCAAGTTTTGGTTAGTAAAATATCAGCTGCTTTGGTAGGTTTGAAACTAGAAATGTTGCTCTGCTTTACTTTTGTAAGAAAGGTACTATGCCGAAATAATCTGTCTTAATGAAATGTGTTTTCCTTATGGCACAAGGAATAGTATTATCAAAGGGTTGAATTTAAGGGGTTTAGATATTGGGTTTGGAATGAAATATTTGGGATATTACCTTGTTATGAATGAAAACTTTGATGTTTTTGAGTAGATTCTAAACTGGTGCTAAATTACTCAGTGCAGTTACTCTGATTCATGCATGCCATGTAAGGATTGACTTGCACCCTTTGTTCATTTGTACTAAAGCTGTCTTCCTCAGTACCATTCATTTAAAAACCAATTTAAACAAAACCTAGGAGAAAACTGTATCTCTAAATAAGAAACCTTGCGGATAGCACCTTGCTTAATTTAGTATATATGCACACTCACATGCTAAAGCTGTTTATGATAATAGATGCACTGTGTAAATCTCAGAAACCTGTTTTCAAATTTCAAAGCAATCTAGCCTTGGGTTAGGTAGTTCTGTAGGAGAGAATATAACTAGCCAGAGTGACTGTGATGAGTATTCTTTACAGCTTAATACACTGCTGATCACTTATAAATATTCTACCATAATATGTTATTAGATTTTAATTTCTTTATCACTTTTTCTTCCTTTGGTTTCTATTAGAAATGGTTGCCTGAGGCACTTGGAGGTGTCATTTTGCATAATGAAAGGGGACTAGCATGAATGCAAATTTCCAGCAAATATTTTTCTTTCTTTTAGAGGCAAATTCTCATGAAATTTTCCCAAAGAAAATTCCACTCTTTTAGCAGTTTTTCTATGCATTTCTGGAGATTTTTTCCCTCTCATTGTAAATGGCAAATTCAAGCTCTTTATCCAGAGATTTTAATTTTAATTAAAAAAGGTGAAGTAAGTAGTTAGTTGAAGTGGTTTAAAGTCCCTCCAGATGAATGGTGATAAAGAATATAGAATTTTCCCATTTCTCATGACATCCTAGAATACCAAACTGGAGAGTTTATCCAAAGGACTTACTGCTACACTGCCAACAAGGGTCTAGTAATATGAAATAGAATCGTTTCTTTTTGGCAGGGTATAAATAGGGTGTAACTGAATGTTAGGGAATATATTTCTTTGGTAACTAATAGAAAAAATCAGAATGTAAAAGTCCAGCTCTTCCTAGGTAGGTATGCATGTTGCAAATCTTACTGATACCATCTGATTATTCAGCAGTATCTTTGGAAGCTGTGCTTCCATTTAAGTGCTTCTTTAGTGTTTACAAAACTAATTTGAGAAAATGTCCAGATTAGTCATCCTCCCGTGACTAAGTTATCATTAAAAGAAGCTGTAAATATTAAGTAAAAGGAAAAGATGAAGGAAATAATAGAAAAGATAGGTCAGATATACATAGGAGTAAATAATCTGGTTCAACCCCCTGCTACTTCAGGCAAGGGCATTTCATGAACATTTCAGAGATTTCAGTATCACAGATGCTGCCTTCACCCCCAAGTCCTACATCCTTGTTTCTTGAACATAGGTGCAAATGATTAGTTTTAGTACTGTACATTGATTACCTTTAATGTCAAGAAGATGAAGATAATTGCATAGCAGGGTCCTCTTACACCTTATTCTTCTTTTTATTTGCATAAAAAAAATAACATTTATGATTCAGCTTATGGTATGTCTGCTTTCACTCTTACACTTCCTTGATGAGTCCTTTTTCCAGTTGCCTTTGTCTCTTGGCTAACTCATAATGCCTTTCTTTGGGTAATTTTCATGCACTGATTCTGGAGCATTTCTACATTTTTTTCCCAGTGCTTGAAATGAAAACCCTAGCTATAATGCTTTTAACTTGGTATTCAAAGCTGGTTCTACATCTGAGGTCTAGCAAGTATCTTTGTCCCTCAGGACTTCTAACTACAGCAGAATTTGCATGGAGGTATAGAACATTGTTCTAAAACTGCCTGAAGATTAATTCTTTTGCAGTCATTCCCCAAGTGGTTTTAACCTAAATATTCCAATTTTTAAAAAATAATGTATTTTTTTTCAAACAATATTTCATACCTTTACTTTACAATACTGCCTCAGCATTTTTACTATTACCCATCCTTATCAATGCATACTTTTCCACTCCTCTATTTTTGTCATACTTGCCTTTAATTGTCTTCAACTCTGTCTCTATTTCTTGTAACACTAGTTCTGCTTTCTGCATTTTGTTGATCATTCTCCTGCAACTTACATTCACGGAGAGAGAATAACTCAGAGAATTAGAGAATAACTAGCAACAAAGAGCTAATTTATGAAATTAAAATGCATTGAGCTGAATGCTGACAAAAATAAACAAAATTTCATCCAGTTCTTCCTGAACACATCCTCATTACTGTGCCTCTTGTCAAACCTGACAACCACCTATTCCAATTTCTGTGCGGGAGAAAACCATGACCATCAGGTCTTTGACAATGGCTGTCATCTGCGCTATAGACACAGGTGTGCGTTTCAGCTCCTGAATCCAACTGCATCCCCCCTCTGCGATTCTCCTGTGTTGAGCTAGAGCTGGATAACCACTGATTTCCTTCCATGTCCGGGATGAGTGAAGGGTGTGTTTGGAGGGAGAGACCGTTTTCCAGTGGGTCTACTGTGTGCACAAGGAGTTTGTGAGCTCTGGCATCCAGGTAGCAGTGTTTATCTTAACAGTTCTCTTTCTACTATATGGAATAATTTGCCTTTAAAATGTAGTGGAAAATTACATTGGAGGTCAATTTGCTCCTTATTTTTTGTACTCAGTTGCAAGTCATTTGCAACTGATGGCAAACAAAGAAAGTTATTTTACCTATTGTCCTTCCATTAATAACAATGGACTATTTAACTAGTTTTATGGAAGAAAAGGAAACTTCCAATAACCTTGTCTGCTGTCATTGGATTAATGTATGTCAGATGGTTTTCCATACTCGTGTGAATCAAATGGTTTTCCCACAGAAATGAAGAAAACTGTTCATTGACTTATTTTACACAGTAGTTTTGATATTAACTCCCTCCTCTTTAATAAGGCATGTCACTATGGTAGGTTTTTTCCTTTCTTATTTCTAGTATATGAGGTTTACTGCTTAGAAAAGCAACAACATAATTTCATATTGTTTTAGTTATTACTAATTTAAAATTTGTGTCCAGGTAATGTTCAAATGCCTTTTTTATCAATCTGCTTGGAATTATGCCAATAAACTCACATTCTTTGTTGTTCTAAGTAACTATAACCTATGAGGCTGATATTCCTTGCATAGCATTCGACTATGTTTTTAGCAAATGCATCAGTGTCTGTGTTCATTCTGACAGTAGTTGAAAGACTTTGGTTCATTCTTTCCATACGTTTAGACATACTGATAAATATTTGTCAACAGTTATATTTATTGTACCAACTCAGGAACAGAAGGAAAACTTTTCAAACAAAATTGCTGTGACTTCCATCCAGAACATGAATGTCTTCTCTTCCACAGAAACATCCACTAACATATCGTTGTCAACATCTCATCCTCCCTCAGCAGTCAAAATATGCTTCGAAAATAAGTGCCACCTACCCTTAACATACTCCAGTGTAACATGCAAACATACACACTCCTCCCATGCTGGGTGATTCCAACTGAAATATAGGTAGATAGCTCTCTTTCTTTCTCTTGCAATTGCATAGTGTGTTGCTGTGAAAACAAAACCAATTTTAGTATCAGGGGATATTTTTGAGCTTTTTTTTTTTTTCTTATTTTTTTCCGATCCTGAGTCTGCTGCTAGATTCTTCAGTTGCCATGGTGAGCAGGGGTGTAGGCAGTTCTTCCAGTCAGGGAAAAAAAATAAAAATCATGAAATGAATGCTAATGTGAGGGAAAATTGGCAATACTCTATTTTATAACCCAGACTGGTTCATAAGTAAATATCTTTCTACCTCTGGATTTCATGGGGCAGCACAGGTAAAGGTCATAAAATGAAATGCCCATCTTGAAATAAATTCCTCACTTTTTTTTTTGTAATCGAAAAAGAACGTACAGAAGAGAATAGTCCAGTGATTCAAGAAAGATACTATAAAAATAAAACCCTTGGATCCTACTCCACCTCTCATACTGCCAATTGTTACTGAATGAGATAGCTAGGTAAAAGAGAGATGCTGCAATGAGTGACAATGGTCTTTAGGAGGCAGTGGCCTCTGGCAATCAAGAGCCTGGTCTCCTCTGTGCTTGCACAAAGTTGGGAAGCTCATTCCACGGTCTTTTCCTTAGGGTAACGTCAATTTGATGCATCCACGTGCAACAGAACCTCATAAATAGTTTTAACTAGAAAAAAAGCAAAGTTTGACAATTATACTTTTTAATATCAAAAGTTTTGTTTATCAGCCTTTAAAATACGACAGTTTTCCATGAATAACATGAAGTTCTCCATCTACTTTTAAAATAATGTTTTCCATTTCTTGCTCTTCTTTCCATTCTTCCTTTCTCTCCTCCGCCATTTCTTAATTTTGATTTTCTTTTCGTATATTTTAAAAGAAATATGTGGAAGGAGAAAACTATTAAAGAAAAATACTCATTTATTTGAAGAAAGCATGATTTCCGAAGCTTAAAAACATTTCACAAAACACCTATTTTTTTTCCCTCAAGAAAGCATTTCTCTAGGAATACAGTTTATTAACCTATCCAATGAAAGGGGTCAGCACTTCTTTTTATAGACAAGCAAAAATAATGGCAAATGTTTGCTGTAATTTTATCCTGGTTAGCATCATCTGTCTTTCACCTCTGAGATGCTCTGCATCGCTTGGGATTCCAACTGGAAGAGGTGGCAGCCGAACTGGGGGAAGTTGATGAGCTGACTCCTTGCAGCTGCCCTTCCTGCCCAGACAGTGAAGTGAGGATCAACTCCTTCCTAAATTATTGCAGTTTGCAGGCATGTTAATTTTAAGCTGTTTTCCATTTTTGCTTTCCTTTTAAGATGTTGCATTGTGAGGTCTGATAATTTAGTAACCTCCAAGCTGTCTGGGTGTGCTCAGCTGTGGCCTCTGGGCAGCACCGAGCCCATGCAGAGCTGGCTCTTCTGAGGCAGAAGTGCCTTGCCCCAGCTGGACCTTATATTTTAACTCAAGTGTTATTAAAACTGGTCCTACAAGGTCTTCTATATTTGTGGTACAAAGACAGAGCTACTATCAGTTGTACAGTTAGTTTTATATCATGATCACGTTCCATATGCAATATGCTTGTCAATGTGACTAGAAAGTCAAAAATATGTTACGATATTTTATTTTTCTGGCACATTGAGTGCCAGGAAAAAAGTAGATGTCGTTGACTTTTAGGTAGTGAATGTGGTATGTGATTTATTACTAGCTACAAGGGTTATTCTGAAGTATAATTAACATCTACAAGGTATCTCGAAATCTTGTGCTATACAAATGTCAAGCATTACTGTTATTGACTTGGAGTCCCCTAAGAGCTGTAAGAAACTAGTCACTCTCTTAGGTTTAATTTAGAGATGGTGATCCTGTAGATTACTGATATTAAATCAATATCTCATTGGAGGAACAGCACTATGTTCTCTTCCAACATATTACTTATGTGCTTAATAGTGCAAATGTACTCTCTTTCTCTAGAGCTGGATGAAATTTTACTGTTATGGAAGCTTGTGGAAAGAGAATTTTAAGTTCTGCTTCTGAAAAATATCCATAATTTTTTTTTTTTTTTTGCAATTGAGAACTCCAAATCTTTGCTTAAGACCTGATGATAAAAGAATATGTAAGAAAGGATTTTTTCACTGTTAACAAGCTTTGAAAATATTTCGTAACTTAGATCTGTAACAGAGGGAAGAAAGCTATTTACATTATGATTAAAATGGAAATTGTTTTATATTTAAGGCAAAATTTGGTGTAATTAACTTTTACATTTTCTGAAAATGGAAAACTTCTGTTAACAATAACTATTTTTACCTGCTTAACTTTAAGCTTCTTGTAAGCTAATAGTATGAAGATAATTTTTCCAGGAAATAAAATAAATTAGTTTGCCTTTTGTGTGTTTATGTGTGAGATTACAGGACGGCAAAGCACAACAGTACCTACCCAAATCTAACCTAGGATTTACACAGTCTTAAACAGACAAGGGAAGTTTAAAATCTTCTTGCCAGGGGCAGGTAAATGAGCCATAGAAGGCCAGAAAGGTAGCTTCTGCATGCAAAACTTTCTTTAAATCTGAGGACAAGACATAACAATTGCTCAGTGCACTTATCCCTATAAATCTCCTTATAACCAAATATTGTAGGAACAATGCTCTAGGCAAGATCTAGATGGTCTGAAAATAAAGATTTTACTCTTTTCTGTTTTAAAATACATTTCCTAGCAGTTTCCTTCATATGCTTAGAGATAGGAAACAATTTCACTTGACAGATATATCCTATCAGAGCTAAATGGAACCATTCAGCTGTTAAACACTAAGAATTTTTCAAGTTATCTTTTAATAATGATTATATCCTGGAGGTTTAAAAATAAAAACTTTTAAAAAATCAAGCCAAACAAAATCAAACAATTAGAATAATACTACATCTAAAACAAATCCTGATTTCTTTCACCCATAAAAAATAAGCTACACAAGCAAAATAAGTTTGCTTCATATGTACTTTGTCATTACAATCTCAACAGTATTAATCTCTTTTCTGCTTGAAAAATAAAAAGTCTAAGGAATCATAATCTTCCAGTAAAACTCACTGAGTGTTGCCTGATGAAATTATTCTTCTCGCCCTATCCATTTAAACAGAAACTCTTTGGGATGCTATAGAAGGCATACAAATTCACTTCAGCAAGTAACAGGTTAAAGCTAATCCAGGTTTTTCAGATAACTGTCTTGTATTCTTTTCATCAGAGCATTTGGTGCTAGCATTACGCAGAAAAGATGACTAATAATAGTATATTCACTGTGGAGAACAGCAAAATTTGAAGTCAAATTATGTGTCTCCAGGCATTTTTAGAGGTAGAATAAACAGTGATTCACTGTGTCACAATCTTCATGACCCGCCTCCACCTTCTTTCATTTATACAGCTACCCATGATCTATGGGTGCCTAAAAAAGCAAAAATAAGCACACAAATATAAGTCCCTATTAAACAGTAAAATCAAAATATGGTAAGGAATGAATATGTCAAATACTCCTACTGTCATGAATAGGGCTGGATGCAGTTCAGGAATGAATATGAAGCCCCTGTAGCAGTCTGCCTTCCTCTCTGTCCTCGTCCCAGTGTACCTGACATTCTGGGCTGTGCTAACATGGCGGGTCAGATAGCACAGCCAGCACCCCTATAAATTCCTCTCTTTGTCATGAAAATGAAACCTTGATTGAAGGGGAGAAAACATTGTTAAAGTAGGCCTTATGAGTTAAGAGCCAGATTTTCAGTAAAAAAGAAGAAAAAGTGAAACATTAACCATATGAGAGAAACATAGAGTTAGGGAGCTGTTAACCTACTTGAACATACACAAATCCACGGTACCAGGTAGGGTGCTGGTAGAGCCAGCTCTCTATTGTCTTTGAAAGGTTACACCAGCTGGGGGGAGTTTAATGAGGATGGGACAAGGAAAAATACCACGTCCATCTCCAAGAAGGAAGACCCAAAGAATTACAGGCAAGTCACCTTTACATCATCCCTGCTGTGGGCGGTGGAGTAAATCCTCCACAAGACCATTTTCTGGCCAAAGAAAAACAAAGTAATTGGGAATAACTAGCAAAAGTTAATCAAAGGGCAAATCGCGCTTGACCAACCTGATAGCTTTCTGTGATGAGATGACTAAGCAGATGAGACTAGTTGACATTGCCAAGATTTTCAACATAATTTCTCATAATATCCTTTGTAAGTAAATTAGTGAATACAGACTGAACAAGCAGACAATAAATGAGTGAAAAACTGGAGCAACAGCTGAGCTCAAAGGGAGGTGATCAGCAGTATAAAATCCAACTAGCAACTGATTAATAGTTGTGTCCCTCTGGGACAATATAGGGGCTAATGCTGTTTAACATTTCTATTAATGTTGTAGACAATGGGGCAGTAGGTACTCCCAGCAAGTTTGCAGAAGATACCAAACTGTGAAGGAATGTTCAATATACTAGAAAAGAGAACTGCGATTCAGAAAGACCTTAGCAGGAAATATAAATGGGCAGAAAAGAGGTTCATGAAGTCCAGCAAATGCAAGATTCTCACTCTGGGATTGAATAGCCACATGCAAAAGCAGAGCTTGGCAGCTGGCTTGCTTGCAAGCAGCTTTGCAGAAATGGGCCAGAGCTTCCAGGTTGAAAAGAAACAGGTAATCCAGCAGTGAGCTTTCACAGCAACAAAAACTAACTACATATTGAAACGTATTAGCAAGACTATGCTCATCAGGCAGTAGGTAGTGATTGTTTTCTCTTTTGGCACTTGTGAGACTGCATCTGTTATGTTGTTTTGATCTCCTCAGCACAAGACAGACATTAACATGTCCATCTTCAGACTTGAAGATATTCAAAAGCTGTCTGGATGTGGTCCTGGGCAACTGGTTCTAGGTGGCCTGATTGAGCAGAGGTGATGGACTAGGTGGCCTCCAGAGATCCCTTCTGTCCTCAACCATTCTGTGATTCTGTGATATATAGAAGTGTGTACAACAAAGGGCTGCTAAGGTGATTAGGAGGCCGAACCATCTGATGTCTGAGGAGAAGCTGAGAGGGCTGCTTTTATTCAGGCTACAGAAGAGAAAGGAAGGGTGAGATCATATCAATGTCTTCAGCTGCTTCGCTGCAGTGTATAGAAAAACAGAAATATACACTTGTAGATGTGCATAGTGACAGGATAAAAGGTAATAGAGACAAGCTGCAATACAATAATAATTCAATGCAATACAATAAATTCCTCTTAGATACAAGAAAAAAAAGTCACCACTAAGTTTTTCAAAGATTTTTTGGAAACTCCAGCCTTGGAGATATTCAGAACTTGAAGGAACAAGGCCCCCAACAAGTCCCTGAGACCAGATGGTTCCCACCCTGCCTAACTGATTCTGTGAAACTATGTTTCAGTGAGCAATGGGTTAAGAATGGAAGCACTGCCATTTATATTCATCAAAACCACACTGCTATGTGATCGCACTCAGTTATTGCTTAGATCTTACTGGTTGAGTTCAGGAGAAAGCTGAATAATCCCTCCCAAGACACACCTCTGATGTACTCATAACCCAAGTCCATACTATAGGTTGAACATACCTTTAAAAAGTACATAGGTTATATATGCTTCTGCATAGACAGGGATAGCAGTAGAGCATAACCGAATGCTACGGCAATTCACCTGAGTTTGTGTGACAGGTACTCACTTGATTTCCAGTAGCATTAGAGCTGTATTGGCACAGTGCTCTGACTGGTCTAGTTACCACTGCTGAGAAGCTATATATATATTAAGCCAAGTGAAGCATTAACTTCACTAGCCTATGCTGCTTGTGGTGTCTGAGGTGGCCTAAATATCTTTGCTTCCTTTCCTTGTTTGTACCCTTGGCAACCCAGAACTACTTTACACTCATCAGATTTGAATGCTCCATTGAAATTCACCTGATATCACCTAGAAATACAGAGTCCATTGGCATTATCAGAAGGTGACTCTAGGTTAGGCCTCGCATAAAATGCAAGAGGAAAGATTCCAGCATACTCTTCTCCAGTTTCCCCCTTGCCTAGGGTAGAATTAGCACTGTAAAAGGTTCCAGATAGGTAATTTATGTGCCTGTTCTCATGGAGTGGCTCATTCAAGACTGGATCCTTACAAGACTGGACGGGAGATAAAATATTCCGAAGTAAGGCATTTATTTTTTCTTTTTTTTTTTTTTTAAAGTTCTTCCAACATAAATAATTAAATATACAAAACAATGGTGAATGACCATTCTGTGGTACCTGAGATACTAATCTAGTATATTAAAGAGTAAAGTTCAATTCTTTTCTTGTTTGTGTGTTGTATAAGAAGGAGTTCATCTAACTTTAGGAGACGAATCATAGGGTTAGGAATTGTAAATTGTAATACATGTTTTTCCTATAAGAATGACCAAACTGTGGGAGTTTACAGGGAGAGGGAGCCTCTAACAAGCAAACTTAGGCAGCTCATATCTGTGGTAACTAACTTCTATGAATCTTGCCCTTCAGTACCTAATCTTACAGTGTACCGGGGGAGGCTAACTACCAAAATTGGATTTTGAGTTACGCCAGATAGATTCTGATGTATTGAGCTTAAGTATCTCATGTGGATTCAGTTTAAAAAAGTTGGTTGCTTTTATGCCTTATTCCCATTTAAAGTGCATTGCTTTGCTCATTGAATTCATATTTCAACACAGTATGCACTGCTTTGCTAGAAAAGCACCTAAGACCTGCATAACAGTGTAGAGGAGGTGCAAATGGTACCCTGAAAAAGAATCTGCTTTTAGAGGCTTCTGGTATGCCTCCTCATTAAGCGTCTAAGATGGGAAAAGTCTTGCATGACAAAGGATCTTATCTCACCCATTTTTATTTCTTCTCAATTAGAGATGAACTTAAACTGAAACTGTAACAAAAAGTCATAACTTGGGCCAGTCTCTGTGTTCACAGTGTATGTAGGGATAATCCCGGTGTCAAATCAGTTTATGCTCTTGTCAAACAAGGTCAACAATAATCACTAAAAAACAGAAGAGTTAGTTTTTGTCCTAGCTTATGCTGGATTCTGCAATTTTTATTTTACCACCAAAGAAAATCCTAAAGGTACTTAAATGTCAGTTACTACTTATTTGATATTGGAGGAGAGGTTTTCAATAGGCAGTGACCACAAATTTTAGAAAAATCTGGTATCTTAGGAGCTTCCATTTTTTCAAATGCAGTTTGGGACAACTAAAGTGGCTTACTTTTCCAAAACTGGAAATATTGTATTTTGGCAGCCCAACTTTTTCAAATGTTAAGATTTTAAGTGCAATACCCAAAACTGAAGCATGAAAAATCAATAATATATGTTACAAAATTTTACAAATGTCAAGACTTCAGTTTTTAATGTATATTAAAGATGACACTTTTAGCAGTACATTGCCCTCTAGCACTGTGCTATATATTGATTCAGATTTTCTAAGAGGCCTAGATATTCCTAGGAGGTGTCTATTCCAAATATTAATCCATCCTGACCTGACCTAGCTTATGAGATCTGATAGGATCCTAGTATAAGATGATATGTCTAAAGGCAGTTCTTTAAAATATTAAAATAAAAAACTTGGTCAGTATGCTTCTGCCAAGTAAAGAAAATTATAGAATGGATTAAAGAAAGTATGAAATAAAAATGAAGATCAAACGGACAAAGATCAAAAAAAATGAGATATTATTTTTTTAAATAAAACAAAAATAAATCATCTGAAATTTAGTGAATTATCTAGACTTCCAAAGAGAGCAATTAGAAAGGACGGGGATACTAAAAGCAAACTAAAGGATTTATTTTAAAATGGTTTCCACAATAGCTCATGGCTGGAAGAAGCTTTTTAGATGGGTTCTCTGAACCGGTGTGAAAATTCAACTTTACTAGGGATATTTATGTAATAGGAAATGCCAATAAATTTAAACTGCAATATTTAGATTTATACATCCTAGGATCTGTGGAAGTGCTGTTGACAGACAAGTCATTTAATCATTTAATATGTACTGATATATAATTAGAATTATGTACCTTATTAATTTAGGTATTTTGTAAATGTCACTAGACAGCTCCCTTAAGCTTAGGTATCTGAAGATTTCCATAAACTCTCTGGTATTGCGAACATGTATTATAGAATATTTTTATTAACTAATTGTACCAAATTGAGAGCCAGTTTGTCTGGCTCTCACAAATTGTCTCATTAGTTCTGGCAGGACAAACATGGACTGGAAGAACTTTCATGACGTAAGAAACATCTGCTCCAATTTAGAATAGAATAGAATAGAATAGAATAGAATAGAATAGAATAGAATAGAATAGAAGTAGTTTCTTATTGAAATTTCATGCATGACAGTAGGACTTAGCTGGTTTACTTTGAAATTACCTTACGAAGCCTCCCCTAGCAAGTGATAATACTTCCAAACCTCAAGCATAAAGAATTGGGCTGAGACAAGAAAGGTAGCTATGATCTTATTCTTAAAAAACCATTTCAGTTTCATCATGTTTGGTGTTGGTGGGTGATATGTTCAAAATCACATATCTTATTAACTGTAGAAATCCTTCCTAGAACCTGATTTCATCAGACCAAGCTAATGTGGTGACTGATTTTTGATCTTTCCCCTCCAGTTTATAATCCATCAAAGTAGGAATGTCTTGAGGCATTCCCCGCAACCATTTGTTGTGAATAAATGTTTCTAAAACTGAATCTTCAACTAGATAAGAGAAGCTTAAAGCAGGACATCAACTCTTTACACATGACAAAGCACACACCAGATCTTCTCTGGAGAGACTCTTAGCCTCATCTTTTAGAATATAAGTGATGTAGGGGGCTTAGACTTCCTAGAATTCCAGTGAGGAAGCAGATGAAATCTTGACACATCTGGCTGTAAAAAGTGTCGCCATTTTAGCTGGTTGGCAATTGCAGGATACTTGACAATGTGCAACAGATGTTAGAGTATTAATCACCATGTTTTACTTTCTGTGGTGAAGTATTTAGGAGTTATTCGAATGATAAGGCTTGACAGCTCATGTAAGTTGTTTTCATTGTGCTGAAGGTGAAGAAATGATGTGGCCAAGGTGCTCAAAAGAGAAGAATAAATTGTTAGAGTTTGTGTGAGGTCTTGCTGTTTAGAAAAAAGGAAAAAAATAAAAAGACCTACTAGCTACTTATAGGCCGTTATATAAAGGCTGCTTAGATAATAACCAGGACTAAAATGTCTAAGACTCTGCCCATCAGGAATGGGCTTTCCTCTGAGGGGGGTTATCACCACTGAGCTTATCACAACTGCTGATTAGCAGCTAGTGACTTTTGAATTAAGAGAGATTTTCTTGGTGAAGATTAAAACGGAAGTCTCGAGCCTGTAGAGAAGAGGTGTCTTGTTGAAAATGTCAGGCCTAGAAGACTTTCAGGATTCAGGAAATTAGTTATTTCTCCTGGGGTTTGAAACTACATTTTGGATTCCTACTAGACATAGGAAAAAACTCTTCCCACCAAACCATCTTCACAAATCTTAATATTAGAAAGAATAATTATTCTTCAGTTCTTACTGAAATTATTCATTGCACTGTTTTGATTAGTACTAGTCTTCTTTTACTGTGTTTCTATTACATATTTTTAAAATATTATTTTCCATGAAAGGTGTAAATGAAGCCATGTGGGATTTTCAAATCCGGTAACACTGTTTTAGCATATGGTATGCCATCACATACAAATGGTAGTTTACAAGGCTTTGAAAATTCCTTCTCCAGACTATCACCCCAAGAAACAAGGTCACTGGTCCCTTTCAAAAACAATTTATACTGAAGAGCATTTTTCTATGAGGGTTGGACTATCTTACCAGAGAGTCAGTGTTAAATCATTGCAAGCTTCTCATTTCCCAGGGAAATATTTTAAGTTTTGGGATACAAAATTGAACTACTTCTCTTGCTTCAGCTACTCTTTTTTTATTTTATTTTATTTTGTGCATGAATTCCAGTTGGACGGTCACTTTCTAAAAATAGCTTCATATTGGGCACTCTGGAAATACAGGTAGGGTAATATTTGTGTTTTGAACCATGCTGCAATATGGGGTTGCAGCAGAGCCTGAGCAGTTACTTGATGACAGGACTGAGGAAGCTCTGTACCTTCCCATGAAAAGAAACATTGACACTAAAAGGACTTCACTAGCAGAAATCTGGGTACTGATGACTGTTCAGTATGCAGTCATTATTTCCCTGCCCCGGGTTGAATGATGGATAACAGGTTGCTGACAAGTGGGGTTCTTGCCTTCCAGACAGCTCAGGACATGCTTATTTATACACTAAGAAAAAAAGTGAAGGTCTATCAGTAAGATAAGCATCTGCGTGAGTCTTTTCAGGTCTCCAAACTTTAATTTTCTGCAAATCCATTTTTATGAATTGTTAAATAATTGAAGAAAAAAAATCCATCTGTATTACTCAGATGCCAGACTTAGGACTGATTGTAAAAAGAGACATAATTTAATGTTAGGCAGCTGCATTGTTGCTTCTCTCATATCATCCTATGCATGTAATTTATTTTAATTTAAAACAATTGTGTTAAAACCAGATCACTTAAAACAGACTGGATTTTAACCTATGAAAGAGAAATATTGTGGAGGTTTTTCAAGAACATTGTAAGCTTCCATCTTTTCACTACATTTTTGGGGAAAAAAAAGGAATTTATTATTTTGCTGGCATTTTATGTGACATTGATTGAATAGGAATAAGATTGAAAATTTTCAGGTGAATTTTGAGGAAAAAAAGCCATGAAATATTTTGACTAAATATCATTTTACTTTATGTCTGTCACATCCTGTCAGCCTGTCTTATTCTTCTTCTGTTTTGCAAGCCTAGTTTCTATATATGATAAACATAATGTATACTGTCTAAAGAGACAGTAGCAGGAAATCTTCTGGAATTTACTGGAGACACAGTAACTCTGCAGAAGCAAAAGGAACTTGGACCTGAAAACCTGTAGTTGTTGCTGCATCACTTAAAGAAGGGATTTCTGGTTTTTATAGCAAAAAAGTCTCACAAATATTTAAATACTAATCCTGAAATTAAATTGGAAAATGAAACTAGGACTCATAATTTACTGAGACATTCTGGAAATTTTACTCCAAACAAAATAATTGGTCTGACTCACCATGACAACTTATGTGGGATCTGAAGGAGTAATCAGGTTGCTCACAGAAATCTTTGCTTCACCATCTCATAAGATTAGGGTAAAAATATGTAAGGCTATCTCTAATCTTGATATTTTTAAAATATTAAAACCTGAACATTAAATCTAGTCCAGTTAATCAGAATGGCTGCAAGCCGGACATCTTACATATTGAGAAAATAAACTCATAAGAATTAAGAATTTGTGTTTTGTAACATAAGACCTTTGTAAAGAAATGAAAATGCACAGAACTTCATTTTAACTTCATTTTACAAATTTAATTCTATTGTGTATACCCCTTCATACCTTTTAGTTAAGTTTTTCATACTGACCATATCGATTTTCATATAGACTATCATATCTGAATATATTTCATACTTAATTGAAAAAAGCCACTAATAAAACACTGCACATAATTTATAAAGCAGTATTATATTGTGCAGTGGCATTAAGGCCTTGCTTACTGTTTTTTTATTACTATCTTTGGCCACAAGTTTCCTTTATAATTGCACATCGCACAAAACAAACTCAAAAATCCCCAAATCCTACAGATAGCGCAAAGCGGGCAGAATGCATATTTTTCAGTTGGCATCTTGTTCTTTAAAGACAGAATTCTTCCCTCTTGGTTCCTTGTGACTGACACCATTACAGTCTTACTTGTATCCAACAAAACCCCAATAATTCTAAGGAGTTGCATTCCTTAGTTAAAATTTATTTGCTCTCTACCTGAACGTTTTCTGTACTAAAGACCACAGAAATAAGTACACTCCGCTTTTATTGCTAATATTGCCTAAAACAGGCTATATTGATGGTGTAAATGAATGCACAAAACTAAGCAGACTAAGATTAAAATCAGTTTCATTTGTTTTAATGTCAATGTAGGAAATCTGCATCCACACAAGCCACTGAAAACTAACTTGCAGTCAATAGAGAGAAATAAACACTGTCAAAGTGCAACTCATCCAAATTGATGCAGATACCTACTTCAGGAAAAGATAAATTTTACAATCAAAGTGTCTATTTCTCTACAGTGACTATGGAGAGACCAAAAGGTGACCAGCTCAGATATAAATATGTGCAAGGTAGTCATCTGCATTTGATCAGATGAATCACAACTCAGGAGTCAGCCTGATCAAATTTAAGTGTTGCATGTCTAGGCAAAAAACATCTAGTTGTCTGTCTGTTTTGACAGAAAATCAGAAATCATAATGACTTTTTAATCATTTAAACTGGTTAAAATACCAACTTAACTTTTATTTTTGACATTATTTGGTTTTCATGATGTTACTATTGCTTTGATTTCTATGGATATGACAGGGGAATAGGGGAATAGGGGGAAAAAATATATCTCCTTCTTTTATGGAATACATAAGTAAATGAAGATCTTAGGTATATCTTTATCTGTAATAATTACTGTGTTTAATTACCACTCCAGAACAAGAACTTTCACAAGAATAAGTTTACTTAAGCATGTTAAGTATCAACTCAAAAATTTAAAACATGCTCAGGAAATGCAATAGAAATTATGTCAAACATGATTCTTAGCAATAGCTAAAGACAATCATCTAGTCCCTTTCACAAATGTGCATCATCCATCAAATTCATGAACAGATGTCTCAAACAGTTAAGCTGAACAAACAAAAACAAATATAGCCATGTCGTTCATTACATGATTCCGATTCTAACTAATTTTAACCTGGTCATACTATAAATTGCTAGAACCCTCTTTTGGTTAAACTGCTTTTAAGATCTTAATTTATTATGAAAGGCATTTTACTGTTCCTTGTCTTTTTTTTTTTTTTGAAAAGTATATTATCATATTCGGTTCATAAAATCAATGCAATATTCTCCATTTGGGATTTTAGTCAGATTGAAAATTAGCTCTCACAATGCCCTAATTCTGAACAGTTAATTTCCTTTACTACTTTTTCCCCTTAAAAATCATTCATCTGTAAAAAGCGTGGAGATTTTTCACCTATGTAAAATTTTAATTTCAGAGAAGGAACCAGCAAAAATAGAAAGTTTTTGAACATGATTGAAGACATATTTGAAGGTATTATTAGAGGAGTTCCAGAAGTTAAATGAAACCAAAATGAGAGCTAATACTTGACAAGTAGAGATGTTGTACATTCTCAAAATAATTAGGTGTGCAGAAAAAGAGATAAATCAATCAGGCTAATGACCTGGTTAGATTAAATGTGAGGAAGTTATAGGATGTTTGTGGCAATCATGTTGTGGAAGGGTTACGAATTTCAGTGGCCCGCTTTAAAAAAATATTTCCTGTGATATAGTTGAGCATGACAGGAGAAAATCAATTAAAAAAAAGATACATCATAAGACCTGAAGAGAATATATTTGCCAGAATTTAAATTATGAGGGAACACAAGATTAAACAAAAAAAAAAAAGAAGAAGGAAAGTGAAGGAAAGTGAAGGAAAGTGAAGGAAAGTGAAGGGAAAGGAAAGGAAAGGAAAGGAAAGGAAAGGAAAGGAAAGGAAAGGAAAGGAAAGGAAAGGAAAG
>JAOXNO010000001.1:150064930-150081768 GCA_028565335.1 Limnodromus scolopaceus
CTATTAAATCTATTTATATTTCAACCCTTGTGTTTCTTTGTGTTCCCCGATTCCCCTTTCCAGGTGGGGAGGGGTCAGTGGGTGATAGAATAATTGTCTAAACGACAATAGATTGGTATGGGTTTTCTCAAACCATAACACTCCACTTATTTATTTTTTACATTCTGATTGTTAGCTAATTTTCTTGTCCCAAAATGGCTAGGTTCTAGTGATGAGTACAAGAAAAGTCTCCAGTCTGGCTAGGAGACCGTAAACTATTTGAAAACAATTGAGTATCAGTTTCCTACCTTTGATGAAATGCCAATAAATGTACCTGCTATGGAGTTGTTACATTTTTAGTCTTAGATTCCACATGGTCATAAATACCTGTTCATCTAGTCTATGTTGATTGAATTGACCAATTCTCTTTGTGCATAGGTACAGCTGTAGCAAGTATTAGAATATTCTTGTTTTTATTTTCACCAACACATACTTTACAATAAGAGTTACATCTTCTTTTCATTGTTGGTGCTGGCCGCCTGTCAAAGTGGTATAGGACAGTCAGGACCACAGAAAATCACAATAAATACTGAGGACATAAATTACCTACTTGAACAAGGTAGAAAATGTACGTATTTTTAATTAGCTTAAATTGTTATTTAAGGTAACTCAAATGCAAAACAATGCACCTTGGATGTGAAAAAAATAATAAATTACTCAAATAAGTCACAGGATTGAAAAGTTAACTGCATCAAAATGAGAAATCTACCAGGTTATCACTGCAGACAACTTGGTGTATATCTGTGGTCAAAAATAATAAAGATGGTAGATTGCATAAGTAAAGAAACACTGAATAAGGCAGAGAATATCATAAATCCCTGATACATGTCAGTGCTGCAATTTCATCTAGAACACATTATCTTGTAATAGTCTTATCAGTTACAAAAGAAAAACAATAAGAAAACTGTTTAAGAAGGGCGAGAAGAATAGCAAAGGCCTCCCATTGACTAATACAGAGATAAGCTGCAAAACATGGAGCTTGCTGTGTTTGGAAAAAAAGTGAAGTTGCATATGTCAGGGCCCGTAGTCATAACCACTGACCTGAAACAGTTTGATGTATCTGCTATAACTACCCTCCACCTGGGATTGAGTTTAGGAGGCCAGGAGAAACAGTTGAGAGTGATTGTTTATTTTCTATATTGTTGGAAAGGAGTGGAAGAAAGGGGACAGTGTTCCGGGTACAATATCTTTTGACACCAGGCAGCAAACACAATGAATGACAGGCACCATACCTGAAGAAGGAAAGGGAGTCTCTTTAACAGACAGCCTGCCAGCAAAACTGAAGTCCAGAAAACAGCAGCTGCGAGGTAGTCAGTCTGCACCTCAGCAGCTACATCCCACATCACCACCCGCGTGTGCTGAGATCACAGCTAACCTTGCTTTTCTGTGCACAGGTCTCCTGAATGACACTTGCCTTAGCAGCACCCAAACACGGCAGCAAACACCCCAACTGAGCGCTCCACCTGGTTGAGGACATGGCACCATCTTTAAAAACGTCACTGTGCATCACAGCTAGACAGCAGCACATTTCTTTTCCGTGCTGCTAGGAGTGCACCTAGAAAAAAAGTACCACATGGAGAACACTGCTGCTGCCACAACCTATTCTCCGCGTCCACCCTCTCCCCTCAGTGCATGTCATGTGGCCCCATCTCACAGTCTCAGCACAACCAGAGGGTTACTCTAGAGGCTGGCCTGAAAAAGCTGAAAATGGCTCTAGGCAAACAACTCAAAGTGAGAGCTGCAGCCCATCTGAAGTAACGCACTGGCCACTCTGGACTGTCTTTCTCTTTAAAAAGGTGATGATGGCAGGGAGTGGAGTCATGCAAGGCATTAACTAAAGGGCAGAGGAAGAAAGGGAGCACCTTTGTGGTACATCATTAAATTCTGCTCCTGACCGAGCATCCTTACACCTCAAAGAGGGCCTCACCTCACTGAGATGGGTGACAGAGCTACATTCTCAGTGACTCCCCACAAGCAGGTGCCTACCACAGTGCTGGTGCCACTCCCTTTTGCCTTGACTGAGATGAGAGACACCACACACTGCCCCTCACATTCCTTTTTATTGATTTTGAAAAGTCTGGGTGGCTTTCTGGCATGCTTTTTCCTCTTCCCAAATATTATTTTTTTTTAAAGCAAGCTTTATACATAGTTCAGATTTATGTTAAAGCCTTTGTTAAAACAGAAGTTGTTATCTACTGGCATGTGCAATGTCTTGGTAGAGGTGGTCTAGATACAAAGATCAAAAACATAGGGTTATTGATGGGAGGAGAATGGAGAGAAAAACCAAGAGCCTTGGTCATGACAGTGCCCTGCACGTTAAGCACCTCTAACAGAGGAAAGGTAAGAATTATTATTTCTGTCTGTATAAAATGTGGAGGAAAGGAGAGAGATAGAAACATTGTAGGTAGAGAGCAATGACCAATGGAACAGAAGCAAGGAGGCCATGACTCTAGCTCTTAGGGAAAGCGGGATGGGTTGGAAAGGATGTGGGCAAGAGGGCTTTCTGAAGAAAAGACTGTGGAAAGGAACTGGCAATGATTGCCAGTGGGAGAAGTATGGGAGAGGAAGAGGTGTCAGATCCACTCTTCAACAGCTGTTGGGGGAAGACAGAAAGGCCTCATTGCATTGCTTCTTCAATTTCTCTTGAGACATTTGTGAAGCTATACCCTGCTTAGATACCTACATGCACATTCCCATCCCCTGTCGCTCACTTCTGGGATAGACAAACAACAGCTGAAGGATTTTGTCCAGCTGCGATGCCTCCTGTCAGAGTGCACCCTTGCAAGCACCCTTGGGAATAAAGTAGAGCAAGAGTCAATGATCCAGTTAGCATTAAGGACCATGTTGTCCAAGTTGTCTCTCAAGACTAACCTTTCTTCAGTCAGGTGGCTGAATGCACGCTTCTCCAAAGACCTATCAGGACTGAAGTGAACAGAAGCTGTGATTATCCTGAAGTAACTTCAGAACTCACAACTGTAATGAGTAGGTAACCTCTGCCATGATGAAGAATGGAATTAGGACCACACACAGGCCGATACCTTTAATCAAGGTTTGCCCTTTTGTATCATCTGTAGATAGCAGAGTATGTTGAGGTGTCTGATGTGTTGGGATTCACTGGCATAGCTAACAGTGCTGGCCATAATGACTGCCAGAGAAGACTTCGGATAGTCAGAGGCAGCAAAGGTTCAAAAGGTGATGGCAACCCATTTCTCCACCATGCTGGCAACTCATTTCTCCACCGTGATGGACTTAGGGGATGATCAGAGCTCCCTGCAGAGATTGACTGTGGAACACGAATGTTCTGAACCCACACTGATCACGCTGCTTGCTGCTCCACATATCCCACCAGTGGGGCATTGTCTCAGGGCTGCCAAATTTCCATTCTGGAGAATGGAAATTGTGTGCAGTGTGACTTGTGCACCCTGCACGTAGACACAGCACAGACTGCTGATTTGGGCATGTGGTACATGTGAGTACAACTTGTCTGCCATGGCATGGGCCAAAGGACAGTATGCAAGTCTTGCGGAATACATTTCATGAGATCACAGGGCCTGTGCCAACTGTCTAGCAGTTGGGACAAGTATACTCTGTTTTGGGAGGCTATGAATGTAATAGGAAGGATGGTTAGAGAACAAGATTTCATATTCTTAGCACAGAATTAGTCAGTGAAACATGTATGTTGAGTAGTCTCAATAGCTTGGACTCATAGTCCAAGCAGAGACAATTATAGTAATAGGGTTAGTGAATTCTTAAAAGGAGTAAGTGGAATGCATGAATCATTTCAAAGATGTTTTCCAAAACAGGTAATTTCTTTCAGTGGTTCTTGGCTAAGACAAGTGAAAAAGGGAGCTGTTAACACAGTGATTGCAACTACTCCTGACTGATATAGACTTTGCTCAGTAATTTATACTCCTTAAATTAGAGTACTGCAAGGTGTTCTACTCAGAATCCTTACAGAGCATTTCAATGGTTCTGCTTGTTGTTCATATTTATTTAATAAGTACTTTCCACACTTGATAGCTTATTCATAAATTTTATATTGTCAAAGTATGTTTGTCCAGACAAGACACAGGATGTGGCTTTTCTTCCTGGGTTAGAAAGTCCTTCCAACTAATGCTTCTCTATATTTCCTATTTCATCATTCATTTCCAGTGAATGTTTGTGCTGGAAACTACATTAGTTAAAAGTCTCTGGGAAGGGTGCATGAACTCATAGAAAGAATTTATTTAAGAATTCCAATTAATAATTAGCTTTGTTGTACAATATATGTTTATTCAGGTATAGTGGAATATTGGCAAAAACAGTAAGGATGGGGTGATAATAAGAGACAAAATAAGCCAGTAGGGTCCAATGCAGTGAATTAATCAGGCTACTTACTGGAACTGTAAACCAAAGTATTATTTCTATAAAATAAACAAATTACTTGGAAGTAAGCCAAAGAGTCCAAAGCCTTGTTACAATTTTTTCAGGAAGCTTTTTACCTTATCTTATTTCCTGTTAAGATTTCCCACTTGAAGTAGCTTTTTACTTCTTCTGCACTAACTGTATATTCTCAGATCTTCATTTAAAACAAACATAATCTTTCCATTAAATGTTACTAGGTTTGAAAACTGAAGGCCCTTCATGCATATTTGTTAAATGATATTTGAAACAAACTTGCATCTCTATTTTCCGCAAGGAGACTCACTCTTTCTCGGGGTAAGTTTGAAAATACAATTTTCTCAGCTACAAAGCTGTTTAAATAAGTTGCTGCTACTGTTGTAGTTTGTCATGTGTTGCACTCAGTTGCACCACTTGGTTGTTGAACGAGACAATAAACTGCACTACTGAAACGAATTGGGTTACTGTCGTCATTTCACTAGTCCAGTTTGCAGAACAGCGATTGCATTGGCCCAGAGGGGCAGCACAATGAACCAAGTGAGGGCACAGGAAAAAGCACCTGGAGGAAGAAATGGTGGGATGATATTAAACTAGCATTGCCACCATGGAAAACCTCACATAAAATCTATTATTATTACTACTACTATTATTAATAATAATAATAATAAATAATAATGATAATGCACACTGTGGTGTCCAGCACAGTAATTATGAAGATATTCCGATGACAACTGCAGTCCCAAGAAGCACTGTTTTCATCTCACTTCTTACTCATCACTTTTATCACTTGTTTATACTATTACGTGATGTAAACAAAATAATAAAAATATGCTGCCATTTCAGTAAGCTGTCTTTGTGTTTTAAATATATCTTAGTAATCTTCACTATTAATTTCCCCAGATCTAACTTGGAGCTTTCATAGCCACGCACTTTGTCCATGGTTGGAGAACAAAAGACATGGATTTATAAAGAAAAAAAACCCAAACAACACGGCAAACTTAGTGATGGAATGATTGTTCATCATACTTTTTTTTCCTGTATTTTGCAGCTTTATGAAGAATGTCCATCAGTTGTTTAAGCCTTGAGTCTGATACTCAGATGATAAAAATCTGCAGATAAAATTACAATAGATGTATGCCAACAATGATTGCATGGAGGTGTAGGTCTTTGTAATATGAGAGAGACTTCAGTATTGTATCTCTGATTAATCTTTCCAAATATATATATTTTCTAGCAGAAAAATAGATGAAAAAGAAAATGGCAGAAATACAGTTAGCTTGTTTAAAGGAACGCAAAACATAACAAGAAATTTAGGCTTTATACGGGCAGAGGAACTAGCTATTGGTAATTTAATGGAGATAGTTTTAATTAATATCAAAGTTCATACGCTGCCCACCTTGCCAGCTTAGATTTGAGGGAAATCTTTGAGAAATATTTATCTGGGCAGATGTCTCACCAAGATATTTGTACAGAAATACAGCCAAGAATTATGCAGTCCTTTCAAAAATAATGTTGTTTAGTTTGTTTTGCAATTAAGAACATAATTGAAAATACAATTGTTTGAATTATTAACAAGGCCCAAACTGTCTGTGTGTTATCCACTCTGAATAATGCTTCTGTGTTTAGAATGAGAACAGAGAGACTGCTTAGGAAATTCCTATAGCTCCACTGAGAGAAACGGTCCAGTAATAGAGTATCCAAGTTCATATCTACAATACCTTAACTCTCCTTTAAATATTTTTCTGTTTATGTATTAAAATTGTATTGCATGTTTGCTTGTTGCAACATTAGAATAATGACAGAACCATTTTTTGCTGCACACAGAATCCTTGTGCCCCTCCTTGGTGCACAAGCATTGATTAATTTAGTAACTGAAGAACTACTAAATTAGGAACAACTGAGGAAGCTTAACTGCACATGAGAAAATCTACTGGGAACCCTAGGATGGTTAAGTATGTTTGTACAATGTATGCATAGCATCTATGGAAATATTTTCACAAGATGAAGCTCCTTCATCAAACCCTCAAAGCAGAACACGGGCAAATCTAGATCCTCTGCTGTGAAGGTAGCCTGGAATGCTTACATGCATGGAAGGGAAAGAAATCCCTGAACTCATCTTAGATTTTTGCTTTT
Source organism: Limnodromus scolopaceus (assembly GCA_028565335.1). NCBI lineage: Eukaryota > Metazoa > Chordata > Aves > Charadriiformes > Scolopacidae > Limnodromus > Limnodromus scolopaceus. The sequence goes on from JAOXNO010000001.1 coordinate 150,071,483, forward strand.
TGCTTTTCAATAACTCAAAAGTTTTTAATTCATGATATCAATAATTACAGGGAGGTGAGTGGCATAAGCTGTGACATTTGCTCATAGTCAAGAGCAGACTTCCTTTCGCATCTCTTCCCAAGAAAAGATGTCTGTATGTGCTTGTGGTGAGCATATATTTTTCATTCTTCATAATGCAAATTACTTATAGGCATAGTTAATGCCTAAAAAAAATACTTTTCATTATGTTCTTGTTTGCATTGTTTCTTCAGGAAAAAAACCTGTGCATATACAATTTTGTACATTAAACTAGGAGCACCGTTCTCAAATGCATCTGTGAAACTAAAAGCTTTAATTTTTATATCCAAAATTATTTTGGCACTGGAGAGCTAAACTTACATGCTATGAATCGCCCTGAAAGAGCCTTTCCCTTTTTTTTCTTGGCAAATAGTAGAAAAGTCTTCATTGGGCTAAAATTAGCCACTATAAAATAGTTCCTGCTTCCCCCTAGAATCACCATTGTATGTACTTCTACTGTTACAGCACCTGAAGACCGAGAAAGTTGCCTGGGAAATGTAGCAAAGCCTCTAAACTGAAGTTATGTAAAGTCCTACCTCCACCTTTGTGGATGGAATTTCCCCATCAAAAACTTTAAGTTCTCTACATCATTGTATATATAAACCAAAAAAATTCTCTGCTATTCTTGTACTTCTTTATGCCACTTCTTAGCCTGGATATGTTAGGTTTGCTTTTAAAACACCTTAAGACAGAAGTTTATTCACTCTACTGGTAAACTTAAAACCTGAAGGCCAAAACATCATTTAATTTGGTCAGCCCTGACACTCCTTCTGCAAAACACAAGTTTCACTGTTTTGAACCTCCAAATCTGTCCTGTTTTTTCAAGTTAGTCACTGCAGAAAGTTCAGACTGAGAAGAAAGAGTGCAGCTTTCACAGAAGTTGATAAATAAAGAAACTATAAACATTTATTTTCATTAAAAACCAGGGGGAAAGTAAAACAATAGTTTTCCCTTTCAAAAGGGTGTCTCCAAGTTTCATTAATGTCAGTATGAGTTACAGTCTCCCTACCGGTTATCCCTTAACTATGTCTTTACTGCCACAACATTCTCACCCTTCCTGATCCTCTATGTCTATTAACCATCTGTTACATCTTCTCATGATTTTAGCTTACTGCCCTGCACATCAGAGGCTGGAGAGTAGTATTAAACTTTGCTTTAGGTGATAAACTAAAGCAGACTCAGTGGACAGAGAAGAGAGAAAGAGGTTCTTCAGCAGACTAAGGTTGTAATTAAAATTGTTCCCTGCAAAGGACCATATCTCTCTACACTGACTAAGGAAGGACTTCAGAGAGGTTAAATAGCTTACCTTAGTGAATTCCCTCTCTGTCACTGTTAAGTAGGTATCTATAGTTAGTCACAACAGTGACTCCCCCTCTGTTTTGCATTTTTCTTTGTGTACTAAACGGAATTCTGGTCTGTAATTCAGATTTTTAGGGAGTTCTCTCTTGTAGGTAACTATTTAAAGAGTAACAAACTGTAATGACACAGTGAAATTGCAGTATTTTTTTTTTTTTGAGAAATACAAGAAAGAAGCTGAAGATCATTGCTTTTCCAAAGTGTTTAATCTCTTATTATTTCATGAAGCCCATATGAAGCAGAGCCAGCCAACACTGTATGAAATGATGGGCTGTGAACTCTGAGAGCAGCCGGTCACCTCAGCAACGCACAGTGCACTTCCACTGGCCCTGGGCCAGCTGGGTTTGCGGCTTCAAGCAAATTATAGCCATAATTGTGGCGCTTAGAGGCAGAGTCTGTCTGCCTACCCCTAGTATGACTCTGAATATGCTAGGTAACGGGCTGGAAGCTGTATTTGCTTTGGTGCTATGGGAGGAAGCGAGTGTTACGCAGCCACAGCCAGCGGTCGGGAGCTGTCTCCAGAAGCAAAAAAGAGAACAAGATGAAAAGAAAGAGAAGAAAAATGAACTTCAAGAGAAAATAAGAGTTAAATTTAAGACCCATTGAAGCTAATTAGCAGGCTAAAGTACCCTTTTTCTGTCTTCCCCCCCAACAAGAAAAAAAGCATGAAAATAAAGCTCTGCTTTCCCAGCAATTTAATGTAATGAAAATGTAATGTATCACCAAATATCAGCTAATGTGTTTTACTGGAAAATTAGAAAAGCAATATTGTTCATTTACTCTAAGGTTGAGAGTGATCTGAAAGAGACCCCTTTTGTAGAAAATATTTATTTGTTTATTCACAAAGGCAGATATGCCACTTAGAGAGGGAAAACAACCTGATTTGGGACAATAAGAAATACTCAGTCCTTAGGAGCCAAATGAGATAAGAAATAACATGATATGCTGACCTATATAGTAGCCCATCAAGAGGTGAATTCATTATTTTTATTATTTAAAGCAGCACTTTGCAGACATTAGCTAATTCTCCCAGCCTCCTCCATTTATATGGAGGAAATAGAGAGGGTGAGGAAGAGGGAATTAATGCTTTGCCAGAACCATTCCCCATCTAAAGAATGGAAACAGAATAAAATCTCAGGAGCTCTTTCCTTGCAGCCTGCACTCAGTTCTCTGAGTCTCTCCAAATGCCTATGGAACTGAAGCCAAAGCATTTAGACACTTGCTGGTGATGTCACAGACAAAAGGAGACATTTGCCTTCAGGTCAGACACATTAGATTGATTGTGGGACGACTCCAAGAAGACCTCAAGAGCTTGAGTCATCCTACAACTTGAGTCACATGCCTCCTTCACAGGAATTACCCTGGAAGGCAGGGGAGGGAGAGAGAAAAAAAAATAAATGCCACCCTGTTTCTCCCTAGCTGGCAGATGGCATTGCAGCCACTTGGCAGAAGGCAGGATATTACAGTTCAGTGGAAAGGGATACATCCCGGGTCAAAAAAAAAAAAATAGAAAAAAAGAGTGTCAATATATGGTTCATTCATGTCTGCCTTTCTAGTAAACAGAAGAATAAAGTTGGTATGAAAGGAAAAAAAAAAAAATTCAAATATGGTTTTCATGCTCGTTTACAGCTTTTTCTTCAGGAAGAATCTTTTGTAGGACACAAGAAGAAAGCCAGAAACCTGGCTGATTAACTTAAAATTATTGCCTATCTTTTAGAGAATTAAATCTAGGTTTGATAGGCGACAGTGTAAAGTTAATCAGAGAGATTTCTTCCATAATCAGTGGAAAGAGATGGCAGAAGATGACTTGCCATACAAGAGTGGCTGTCTTAGACACCTATTTAAAGGTGGAATAAGCTGTGCTCTGGAAGTAGCTATATCTTTTTATTAACAAAATGGATATGCTTTGGCTGGATGCTCAAGTCTAGATAGTTAATCTGTGGCAACCTCAGGGCAGAGCCTGCTAGATGTCTCTCCTGCATGCCCACAGTCGCAAATGCATTTAAAACTCACACTGCAGCCATGAGTACTTGAAACAAAAAGATATTACTAAGATTTCATATGACCAGTCTGAAAAGAATTTTCTAGGATGGCATATTTTCCAGGATTGTGGAATAAAATATGGGGTAATAAGCAGGGAGAAGTTTACTTGGTAACATACTTTACTTCTAATTTAATTCTTTCTCTCTTTTCCACATTCTTCATACCACAGTCATGGATGGAAACCGGGCTACAAATGCAAGTTAGTGTGAATTTTGGAATAGCACCATCATATCAGCACTTCACAAAGAAAACCTATCTAATGTAGGCATTGTAACTTAAACTGATGAAAAATTTTCCACAGTAACATGCTTAAACAGAAAATCAGACTATGAATTAAACAGTGAGGTTGTATCTAAGAATACTTTTTTTTTCTTTGGGTGAGGGTGAGAGAGATCAAATGGAAACTGTTTGGCTAATCAACCAAAACTTAAGACTTTTTATGCAGTGCACACAATTTTTTTATTTTATTTAAGAAAAAAGGTTATAAAAGAGTATTTCTGAGAAAAATCAAGTATTATCATTTTCCTATGAGGTGAATTTTGACACAAGGAAGGACTAGAGCATTTATAAGGCAAGTAAGCAGAAAAGACAACAAGATGTCTGTAAAAACGTAATTGGGCTATAACAGTCATTAGAAGACAGCAAATGTACACAATTAGTAAGAAAGGGAAAGAAGGAAAAAATATTTTAAAAGATGTAATCTACCTTTTGTTGCTCTTTCAATCCTTTTTCTTCCATCCCCGTACGGGGGCAATCTTTATTCTTCTGTCTATTCCCTTTCTATAAGCTTGGCTTAAAAACCCATTGCAATCTTCCCCCTGATCTCAGCATGCTTTGGATCAGACCTTACTCTAATAGGCATAGGCTAATTTGTGTGACACATTTATATTATGTTCTTCCTGCTGCAGTCATGTGCAAAAGTTATATTTCACTTGTTTGATGGCTTCAGTTAATGAAGAATAGCCTCAGTTCATTTCAACTCATGCCCAAATATACCAGCTGGATGTTATATTATGACTGAGCTCTCATTATAAAGATGTCATGATAGAGATGACCTACAATTTTTGGAGAGAAATTATCGGACTTCCAGATCCCATGTCATCCGTTCATTGTTCCATGGCTGAAAATGTCAACAAACAAAAACATGTTCTAATTCTCTAACAAGAAGTCTCATAGGGTACAGAGCAAACATCTGCAAGATAATTCAATCAACATAATAACATTAGTATCTTCCAAGTTTGTGCTGCACAGCCTTTGAAACTCCAGTCTGACAAACTTTTGCAACTTACTGTGTGATAGATGATCCTCTATTTTTTTAAGAAAAGCTTACCAGGAAAAAAAAAAACAAAAAAAACACCAAAGTGAAGAGACTACATTGAAGGCAGTGTGGAAAGTGGGAACAAAGCAGAGTGCAAGAAACCTAAAATCTGAATCAAAGCTGTTTGAACAGGGATTAGTAGCTCCAGTGCCTGCTAACAGTATCACAAATTTCCCATTGCTTGGGGGCAATCAGTACCAGATACCTGAAGCTTTCTCACAATAATTCAGTTTTCTGAAAACTACTGAATGGCGAACTAAAACACTGGGAATGGGATGGGAAATAAAATGAATTCTTCAGTGTTCTTTACTTGCTTGTGTCTTACAACCATCATGGATATTGTTCTTAGCAAATAGACTCAGACAATTAAATCTCTAACTCCCTTCCCAGGTAATGTGTAAAATAATACCCACAATTTATTGTAAGAAGTCAGAATAAAACAAAAATTATACAACTTTAAGGATGCTAAAGCACATATCTGACTTATCATTTTGTCTACAAAGAACATATAGATAATCCTATTGAATACAAATTGTTTAACTTGTACAAAAAAATCAAAATATGAGGAACTGGTAATGGGCCTGATAATGTTTGATTCATATTAAAAGTGCTGGATGACACTCCAATGCAAAGGTTTAACTGAGTATTTCTATTAATAATTGTTGCAACAATTGCTCCTATCAGTAGAACCAGTCAACCCAAAAATAAAATGAAATCTACTATTTTAAAAATAGACTGCTGTAGGATTTTACAAAAAAGAAGTGCTGCTTAGCAATTAGAAAATACATTTTTTTCTTATATAAAGAACATGCATTACAAAGGCAAGGCATGGCTCTCAAACCCGTTAAAATAATCTGAAAGACCTATATACAGCTCTTCAGATCTTACAATTTTGTATCAAAAAATTGAAGAAAAGCAAGAGATTAATGCAGGAAATTACTGTGTGCATGACAATAGGCAAAAAAATTAAGTAAAGTAAGAAACAGTAAAGCCTTTTATTCTGACAAGTGTTTACTATCATTAATGTGTTATGTTAAGAATTATTTCTGCTTGGTAAACTAAAGTACTTTCACGTGGAAAGAAAACATGTTATGTAGGTTAAGCAATAGTTCCAAGTCTCTTGAATGTTCATGTGCATGCTCATTCTGTTAGACTGTCCTCAGTGCTTGATAAATTAGCTATCTTACATATTATGAGTCAAGAATTAAAGAACATCAGCTCTAATTGTATCGGTCGAAGCACTGAATGGCAGAGCTGATGCTCAACTACATTACTTTAAGGAGATCCGTCTGTGAAACATCTGGTGACTCCACCAGCTAGGGACACAGACTTCCATGAGTTCCTCACACGTGCCAGGCTTTAGAACAGGCTTTAGAACATGAATAAATATTCCCAATAAAAAGTGTCATTTCAAAGGGAAGCCAGTAATTTGCACCACTAGAGTTATTCAGGATAAATGATGAATATGGGGACATGCTTCTGTAATGATAATTTTGAGGAAAGTTTGTACCTTTTCTTGACATTCATATAGTTCATTAACCTAATCTAAATAAAATTCTGTTATTTAGATCTTATTTGTGATAATAAAATTTTGAAGAAGCTTTGAGAGAAAGAAGCTGCAGTATATCCTTCAGATTCCTTACTCCACCGCATGCAATCAGCGTGATGATTTTTAGATATTATTTTATAGCCTTATTTTTTTCCCTTGAGCTCCAAGACCTAACACTAAGGGGCACCAGAGAACTGAACTGCATCTGTTCAGATCCATAAGGAACCAGCTGCTGCAACTAACGTTGTAAGTCATTCACCGTGCTAGGTGGAGAGGGAATGGGGCTTTGGGGGAAACATAACAGGAGAAACAACAGTTCTGCATGACACATTCTCTGTTACAGAAAACTGTCACTGGAAAAGAAAGGATGTGCTCATTTTGGGAATGCTGAAAGTCTTCTCACAGTTTGTTGCTAGGTGTTGAAAAAGAACTCTCACTCCATTTTTCCAAACAAAAGTTGGGAAACGTGTGAAAATATTGTATGATGTGAAAATGGATTTTGTGGAGAAGCTAAGTATATCTAAAAAATCCTAGCAGATTGACTTTATTTACTTTGATCCTAGAGAAGTGTAAACAGAGGAGCACAGACTTAGGAATTCATTCTTATATTAAGTTGCAGATGAGGTCTGGTACCAGCATTTTTTCATTACCAATTCTTAAAATTCCACTATGGAGACAAAGAACATTTCTAATTTCCCTGTGGACTGAAAAATTGCCTATTACCCTCTCATTTTCCCAACAGGACAACAGGAAAACAGTATTTTAAAAATAATAAATCAAGCCTATTTGCCAAGTGGGGACTCCAAAACTGATTTCCTTCACTCCGAGTTTCGCTGTCAAACAGAGAATAACTACGCAGCCAGTGACACGTGTCTTAATAGAGAACATTCTGAAAGTCTCACACCTGATCAGGAACTTGTTGCTTATCCCAGTTGGATTTGGTTTCTTTGTCCTGTATTGCTGTTTCAGTCCCTCTATTCCACCACAAAATACAGAACCAAACAAGACAAACAGATTTAAATAAATTACACTACATATTAGAGAAGTTAAATTGTTCTGATTCCCTTTTAAAAGCTCGGTCATGGTCTTGTCCCAGAACGGAAAACATTACAAAAATGCAGACACAGTACAGGGCCCAGTATGTCAAATCATTGCAATCAAATCTCCAAGACCAAAATTAATAATGTACCACTAGCAGATGGTGTGAGCTGATTGACTGAGAATTGCAAAGATGCATTCTGATTTGAGTACTGTAGACTTTTTCTTATAATATTAGCACTTATTTCTGTGTCTTTAAATAGTCTATCAAAATAAAATCCACAGACAACTTCTGCTCAGTGTAGAATTTGACTCATAGATCTTTTGAGGCCAGATGAGACCATTATGATAATGAGCTTTGACCCCCAGTATAACACAGGGCATAGAACTTCACTCAGCAATTCCTCCCTTGGGTCTGCGTCTTCTGTTTGAGGTATACCATCTCCTTTTGAAAGACATCTAGCCTTGATTTATTACTCAAAGTGACAGAAATTCCAGCACATTCCTTGGTAAACTCACCCCTCAGTGAACAACTGCTGCAGTCGGAAAAAGGCGCAAGTTTTGTCCTCCTCTAATACTGTTCAGTTTCAGATTTCTTCTCACTACACCTTTCAAAGCTGAATTAAGCTGTCAGGGATCTATACCAGCTTATAGACTGTGGCCGTGTTTGTTGAGGGATAAAGCTTTCTTTAACCAAATAATGGGGAAAAGCCACCTTTTGGGGTACATTGTGCACCTTTTTCAAGGGCGTCAACAGTTCTAAATGGCCCCTTACTCCAGAACTGAGAAAGCCTCTGGAACAAGGAAACTTGTTCCTCTAAAGGAACAAGTTCTAAAGGAACAATTCCTCTAAAGGAATAGCCTCTAAACCTTTTCCCAATCTCGAAAGGAAGACCTTGTAACTCCAGGTCTTCATCTGATAATGTTCAATCTCTAGCTGGCACCTTCTTTCATCTTGTGCAGGGTGCAAGTTTTTCTGTTGCTGTTACATTAAGGTGTGTCAGCAAGCAAGATGAACGTAACCTAGGAGTGACCAAACTGTTTTTAAGCAAGAGACCCTGCTGGTTGGGCCCTGCAGGTGGCGGGATCCCTGCTGTGGGTCTCAGTGGAGATCATCAGCGATTCATCATCCTAGTGGGAGGGTTAAGCCTGCTCTCTCTGTCTCTCTCTCCAGGCAGTGACATCTGAAAGGTGAAACACAACGACTGGCAGCCTTTACCCAGCTCCGGTGCTTGACCAGGGTTTTGCAAAACTTCTCTTGAGGGAACAGTTTGGGGTTTATGGGCATTTTGCTTTCTGTCTCGCTGACTGAAAGACAGGCAGCTGTGTTCAGGTATTTTACTGTGGGGCCAAAACCTGCCAGGATCCAGCCCTGGAGTTTCCTATGCCATTTGTGATTTGCTATGACAAGGACAGACACGGCGACAGACCTCTCCAGCCACCATCCTGCGTGGACATGGTGTTTCAGGGCCACGAAGGCAAGGAGACCCTGAATGAGAGAGGGATGGAGGGTGGTAACGAGCAGTCCCTTCAGTGAGATGAGTGGAAAGAGTTGCACCGAGGAAGCCCTTTGGAAGGGCCATGTGGTCCCCAGTGCCTCTCCCACCTCCTCCTCCTCTTCAGGCAGGAGGAGGCAGAGTTGCTGCTGCTGCCAATGCGCCAGGATAGAGAGATCTCGGCGCGGGAGGAGATGACGCAAAAGGCAGAGCTCCCCCCAAAAAAGTGTTTCTCCAGGACGAAGATGGCGGCAACTTAGCCCAGGGGCCCAAGATGCCTGTGCCCATCGGGGGCCCCCAGCCAGGCAGTTCCGCCCCGTGCGCCCGGGGACACCGCGCCCGGCGGCAGCAGCGGCGGCAGCCGCAGCCCATTGTCACCAGCAGCGGCGGCGGCCCCGGCAGCCTCCTCCTCCTCTTCCTCTTCCTCCTCCTCCTCTTCAGCATCCTCGGCAGCGCTCCGGGAGCCCTGCAGCAGCGTCTCTCCAGTTAGAGCGGAGGGGGGAGAGGAGAAAGAGGAGACGGAGACAGCGGTGCAGGCATCTGTGCCGCGGCTCGGGGCTGAGGAAGAGGAGCAGCGGCGGCGGCAGGGAGGAAGAGGAGGTGAGGAGCCCTCCCGGAGCCGTCTGTCGGCAGCGGGGGACGCGGCATGCAGCTGTCCGGGGGCAGCGGGCTTTTCTCAGGAGGGAGATGGGGAGCTGCGATCTGACCATGCCTGGGTGAGAGGGGAAAGGACCAGCCGCGCAGCCCCGCCACCACCAACTATCACCACTACCACCACCATCTCCTCTCCCTCCTCCTCTCTCTGCGTTATTGCTCTTATCTTCTCCACGGCACTCCGCGTTGGATGGACTGGGGCTGCTTCGTGTGGTGACACCAAAGCAGAGCCACCGGCGAAACCGAACAGTATCTCAAGAGGAAGAAAAAGAAGAAAGAAAGAAGAGGGAGAAAGAGAGAGAGGGGGAGAGTGGAAGAGGGAGCGAACGAGCGAGCGAGAGAAGGGAAGGCAGGCAAGAAAATCCCCCCAATCTTTTAAGTCAATGCATATTGTGGTGACACTGGCAAAGGAGCCCTCACGGTGGAGTCGGCCAGGGCTGTGCGTTCCCAAAATATGACCAGGGGTGCTTGGATGTGCAGTCGGCAGTATGATGACGGCTTAAAAATCTGGTTCGCACCCCGGGAGAACGAGAAACCCTTCACGGATTCAGAGAGGGCTCAGAAATGGCGACTGTCCCTGGCATCGCTCTTGTTTTTCACAGTCCTGCTCTCTGATCACTTGTGGTTCTGCGCCGAGGCCAAATTCACGGGGACCGGAGAGAAGGAGCAGCCGCCGCCCGAGAAGCCGGAGCCCGCGGCTCTGAAGTTTTTGGGATGCAACTGGACAAAGCCCTGAGCAACTTACTCCAACCTCATCGCTGAACCTGCTTTGATC
>JAOXNO010000001.1:150081775-150132465 GCA_028565335.1 Limnodromus scolopaceus
CCCCCGGCAGCAGCGGCGGTGGCTGCCGCGGCAGCCGCACCAACGGCACCGAGCCCCAGCACGGCAAGGCTGCTTTCCTGGGGAACTCCACCGCCAGGCCCCTGGAGACGTGCCCTCCCCCGAGCTCCTCGTCCGGGCAGTGCTTCAGCGTGGGGGACGCGGAGGCGGTGTGCCGGCGGCGGGGGGGGCCGGGGCGGCCGCGGGGCGCGGGGCAGAGCCCAGCGCCCGACTGGGACCTGACGGATTTTTACCTTTCCTTTTGTAATTCCTACACACTTTGGGAGTTGTTCGCCGGGTTGTCCAATCCGGACACTTTGAACTGCAGTCTGGATGTGGTGCTGAGGGGGGGAGGCTCCTGCAGCCAGTGCGTCCAGGCTTACCAGCGCTACGACCAGCACGCTCAGGAGAAATACGAAGAGTTTGAGGTTATGCTCCAGAAATATTTACAGTCGGATGAGTACTCGGTGAAATCGTGTCCTGAGGATTGTAAGGTAGGAGCCCCTGCTGTGTTTCCTGTCCCTGGCTGGCGGGCTGGCTTGCCTCCCTCGTCTGTTGTGGCTGCCGTGGTCCCTGTTTTGGCTGCCTTGGTCTCTGCTCCTGGCACCGGCGGCCGTGGTTTTTAGGGTGCAGTCGGAGCCGCGGAGGATATCGGCGGGGAGCCCCGGTTACCGCGTTGCTGAAAGGCAGGCAGAGAGAGGGGGAAGGTTGGATTAAAAAGAAAAAAAAAAAGAAAAATTAAGTGATCCTCAGTCCTCTGGGAGTGCAGCTCTGGATTTCCCCCTCCTCATGAATATGCGATTGGCTCCGGCTCGGCTGCCGGCTTCCAGCGGGCTGGGATGCGGCTTGGCGGCAGGCAGCGACAGGGGCTGCATGCCAATGAGCGGGGACCGGGACGGCAGCCGGGGCCGCCCGACGGCGCTGCCCTACCTGCGGACCCTCCGGGGCCGGCGGGGGCCGCAGCCTGCCGGCCGGTGGCCAAACCAACGGAAGGCACGCCGGGGCCGGGGTGGCAGTGGCCGCGGTGCCCGAAGGACGGGCGTCTCGTCCCCCCGCGGGGGCCGGGGACGCGCACCGGGTGGGTTCCGTCGGGGGTTTGGCCCCGGGGGCGGCGGGCAGCGGCGGCGACAGTGCGCGGGGCGGCGGAGCGGGGAGGTTCCCGGCCGCCTCGGGAACGTGGAGCGGGACTGTGTCTCCAGGCGCTCTGCCAAAATTTGTGGAGCTGAGAAAGAGCTGGAGGACGAGGGTGGATGTCAGTGGGCACCGCGGTGGCCCTTGGTTGGGAAGTGATGGTGACAGCACTTCAATAAGCCGCCGTGGTTTTGTGTGGTGCTGCCGGTGACCGCTCAGAAAGATCCAGAGGGTTTTCATTTCCTTTGTTAGAAGAAAAAGTCCCACTTCGGCTCTGTGTAGTTGTTGTCTTCTCTCTACTTTCGCATTAGTTGGCCTAGCTCTCAAGACAGGAAAGGGCAGAAAAAAGTGTTGTCCTTGGCGCCTAAAATAACTAACTGCATGCTTTTTTCCCCCGCTTTGTTTGAGTATTTGTCAAGAGCTGGGCCAGGTGAATGGTTTCTGCCCTGAACTGAATTATCTCGTCTACTGTAGCAATACACTAACCATTGCAAATCAAATCCTGCTTTAGCAGTGGGACACAACAGTGCATACAAATCACCACTCTGAACAGAAGGCCTAGCAGTACCTCTGTGCTTTGTAACTTCAGCAGGGCCTTCTGAAATCATTTCATGGTAACAGTCCACGCCTAAAGAATCCCATTCACCAATAGGTTGGTGCAACCTGCACGTATCTTTGCCTCAAAACCAGTCCAGTCCCTCCAGAAGTTGAAATATCCTGTTATCTAATTGGACAAAGTAGGAAAGTTGCTGTATTTATTTTTTCTTGCTAAACTTGGCAAAAGTAAAGTAGTCTCATCAGTAATTTTTACTCCACTGTTTCTGGTTATAAACTGTGTGTGTATGCGCTCATTGTATGTATATTTTGTACTCAGATACTGATAATGTAAATGTATTTTATTTCCAGAGTGAATTGGCTAAGTAAAAAGCATAAATTGGATAAGTAAAAAGCATAAATTGGATAAGTAAGAAGCATATCAAGTATAAATAGATGTCTGCTGCTGTAAGGACATCTTTGCCTTTTCAATAACTCTTTCGCTAGAAATTGACCTACAGGTCTGTGCTACCAAACGATCAACATCTACTTGCTTAAAGTGATTCTTTTTGTATCACACTTTAGTTTGAACAAACTTTACCACAAAGTGTGCAGTTGCCTTACAGTATATCGTGGTGTAAAAGGTGTTGAAAATGAACAGAACAGAACAGCATAACAATTTCCCCTTCGGACACTGAATAAAGAGAAATACTTTTCTAATGATGGGGGAAAAGTGATTGACATTAAAAAGATCGCAAGAAATGTATACATGAATTAGACAAATGCAGTGCCAATGACTTAGAGTTCTCCAGTTTGTAGTGCCAGACGGTACTGTTCGATGTTTTGAGAATTTGGCCAACCAGTCTGTGTTAATAATGAAGGCTATTTCAGCAGCGAAGAGGAAAAAAAAAAAAAAACCCACAAAAAACCCCCCAGCAGCAAACCCAAACCCAGGGTGTTTTCTCTCTCCGCGCGGGGCCGGGCGGGGCGGCGGGCGCTGTCCAGGGTGCTGCACGACAGCGCCCGCAGCCCGCGGCCCGGCTGGGGAGGAGCCGCTCGCCCCCACCCGCGCCCTGGGCCGGTACCTCTGGGTCCCTCCGGGTCCCTCCGCAGCTCTTTGGTTCGTCCTGGTGGCTGAGGGAGCCAAGCGACGAGCAGGTCCAGCCATCCGGTAGCCGCGTGCGGTTGATGTGCTTGCGTGGTCCACCCTCAAGTGTGTACGGGTGAAACTAGAAACTCGCGGTGAACGCTTTGTGACAATTGCAATATTTCGCTTGCCTTTCTGGTGCTTTATACATATTTCATTCACAAAACTCAATCAGGAAATAGCATTTTTTTGGTGTAAGTAAATATTAATTTTTTGATTGTTGAACATCTTGGTAATTTTTAGTTTAAGAATCAGAATAGGAAATAACTTGGCATCTAACTATGCATTTTAGGTACACACCGTTTGATTGGTTTATGTGGTGAGCTGCTCTTTGTTATTTTAAACAAAATGATAAAAGTACTGACTTTACTCAATAATCATGTATGTAAGCCCTGGCTCAATACAATGAAAGGCTTGTTAAATAGTCTATTTCTATTTAAGACATCTTTAGTATTCTGGAAGGGCTACTTCATTTGCAGAAAAAGAGCTTTTTGTCCAGTTGACCAATTATAACTGATGGCAAAATCAATAAAATTTACGCTGAATAACAGTCAACCTAAAACTTGTAATTGAGTATTACTTCCCCCTTCTCCAGCTCTCCCCACATCCCTCACGCTGCCACCCGCCCCTGCGAGTTACACCTTACAGAAAGTACTGTTGGTTATAACAACTAGTACATAGCAAAATAGTTTTGATGTACAAATCTCAAGTTCAGACTTTACATTTTCATTCCTTTATCTGAAACCAGAAGAAAATGAACTTTACTTTCAAAATATGTCGTGTTCCACTATATGTCTCCTGGTCTCTGAAGAATGTTTTAAATAAATTGCTTTGCCTTGCAGAGATTTGCAGTCATGAGTTGTTTGGGTTATCAGACCACATTTAGCTATTCCACATAGGGAGTTCTGGTTTCGGTTTTAATAGTAAGGGATACTCGCTCATTTTTTTGAAAAGAATGACATCCTGTTACTAAGGTTATTAAACTTCTTGTTGAGTTGTATTGGGATTTTTCAACATTTCATAGAAAATGATAAGAATTTTGAATTTTAAAACATTTGAAAAATCACTATTTTTGAAAGCATAATGAACATGTATGTGTATTTTATATTGTTAGGATGTCAGTAGACTTTGTATGTTGTTTAGATGTTTTGGATATCAGTGTAGTCTCACTAAATCCATCTTCAAGTCCTTTCTTAAAAAATAACCTCAAAGTCTGATATCTTTATAGATTGTTTTCATGTCTTGATAGTCGTATATCAGTAACGGCTAAACAATAAATATAAGTAAGACAAATACTTGAATGTATTACAACAAGGTGACATAAATAAATTGTTGTAGCTTCACTGAATCCCTAAAATAACCGAGTAACCAAGAATCTGGATCTGTTTTTCTGCTTTAAATTTAATTTAGATTAAAAGAAAAATTATGAAATTTTGCTTTTGCACATTACAAAGTAGTGGTTGTATTTACAGAAATTGTTCTTGGCAATATCTGAAGTTTCTTGATTTCCAGAATATCATTTTTATGTGCAGTGTGACACAGGACTGTATTCAAACAATTAACAGAGAACTGTATTGGCTTGACGTTGGAAGACACAGTTCCTTATAATGACTTGTCAGCTTTGTATCAGGGGAAATATTCAAGTTCTTATTCTTAAGACAGCAGGCAATCGCTCTGTGGAATAAAAGAAAATTCTGGCTACTTCTGATTAAGAACTGGGTCAAATAACTAAGTAGGACATATAAATGTAAAGGCTTTTAATTTTTTTTTTTCTTGAGAGATAGAACCTATGTCTTTGTGACAAGTATCAGAGGCCAAGGTTTTCTTGACGGAAATATTTATTAATGTTTGAACAAAGCATCAGTTATCATTTTTTGACACAGGTTTGTTTAACCCCGTGAAAGTTGAAAGTGTTTAAAATGGGGCCTTCCTTAGTGCTAGTTAAAATATTGAAATATGCAATTCAGCTAAGTGCATTATAATTAAAATAACAAAATAATTCAGTTTTCCCCCTAGAATATCAAAAGAGAAAAATAAATTTATACCACCCTTTTTTATATCAACATTACTAAAAAGCAAACTTCAGCTCACATCCTAGGTGCTTAACATGTACGCACAAATTTCCCTCCCCCTCCCCCCCGGAATTAAATATCATTTAATAACTTCTGATCTTCTGATTTTAGGTTTATGATATTGGTATCATAAATATGTAAGAAAGTAGCTGAGTAATAATACTACTTAGTTAAAAAACATGCATATCAATAAAGGTTTTCATCATTAAACATAAATGGTGTAGTTGATAGGAGTATAGAACTGGTGCTTCTAGATAATTACTAGACAATTTCTTTTTTTTTTGATCACAGAGCTGTGTTCAACTACTTTTATTTGAGTAAGAGGATGACTGAAAGCTATTTAAAACAATTAAAATCACATTTGTTCTCATTTATCTGGAAATATCAAAGCTTATATGAATCATGACTTTTCCAAGAACTTTTTCCTAAACAGCATATGTAGTTTAATTAGGGTTTGATTTAAACTCTCAGTTAAGCTGGCAGAAAAGAGCAGATGAGAAATATGAAACCAAAAGCTGAAGTGATAAAAGAACCCTTCTGTTACAAAAGGTCACATAGACCAGCATCTGCCGCAAAGTTAGACATTTCAATTGCACATCTTAATCACATAGTATTTATATTATGTGCAAGAGTGATACCTAAGCTAATCAGAAGAAACTCTTACAAATTAAACCTTCAGAAATCTGCACTGATGGTCAACGTCTAATACAAATGGGAAACAAAAACCATTAATTACTGAGCTGATGCCTTTTCAGAATGTGTTGAAATTTAAATGCTTTTTTAAAGCTCTTTTTAAAATTAATAATATGCTGTACTAAAAAGGCCATGATACTTAAAAGCACATATTTTTAAAAGTTTTGTTTAAAATGCTGTGGAACTAATATGATTTTACAAATTGATGTTTGCACGTTATTTGTTCAGTTAATTTAAAAAGAATAGAAGTTGCATTATATTTCAGAACTTATTTAAGATAAATATGCAGATGAATTTAGTATCTCTATTCTTGCAATAGTGAACTGGTATATTAATATAAGGAGCAACACTGACTATCTACTAACGAACTTTGTATTTTGGTCTAAAATCCTGATTCAGCAATCTGTTTCAGTCTCCTGTTTGGAGTTAGATGAATGTCACTTCACTCAGGGAAAACTACGCACATGCTTATAGTGATTCAATTACTTAAATGTTTTGTTGGATCAGGATCAGATCTTTCCTAAAAGAGCAAATTTCCCAGTGTGCTCTTTCCAGAAGTGAGTTCACTCCACCTAACTTTTTTAAAAGTTTGTGTCTAGTTGATCACCCAGATATTCATCCCATTGACATTCCTGATTTAGGAAAAAAAGGACTGTAGATGACTACCTGAAATGGATTCCACCCTAGTTCAGCAGCCACTATTTAACACTTCATGATTTCATGGGTCTGCCCTCGACTTTACTTTGTTTACTGGTTCTCCTTGCATCAAACAGTACTTTTCACACGCACCTTGCAGAGAATGCAAGAGTCTTGCTCCTTCATTTCATGTTCTTCTAAGAAAAGTAATCAAAATGCAAATTACAGTTCTATTACTTATCCTGCCTAAAAATCATTTGGTCTATACTTAGTAATTTATCACTTCAGTCTTGCATTAGGATCCATAATGTATTTAGAGCTGTGAATTGCCTAAAAGTGAAGATGTAACTTATAAGCTGAATACTTAAATATTAGTTTTTGATAGGTATCACTCATAACACTCCAGAAGATAGAAAAATTAAATACTTCATCTGACCAAAAAAAATAAAAAAGTAAAGTATATGTCCAGTATGGTGTCCACATCAAATATAAAAGTTCAGACTCTCTTCGTAGTCAATGGAGATACATGGGTAACTCTAGAGTCTGAGTCAGTTCACAAAAAGCCTACTTCTAAAATAGGTCAGATGGATTATGCCCTAAAGTACCTATTTTCTGTTCATTGTATTTAAAGAGCACATACAAATGCCTCAGATACAAATGCCTCCACTGTGGACCTCTGAAGTCATATTAGATATATCCTAACAAAGTGACTTTTGGTATGAAAAATAAGTTTGGATGAAATTGTGTTCATATGCAAAATTTAACTGTGAGAGAGTTTGTAAAATCCTGCTACTTGTGCTGTCCCACGCCAGCCTAGTGAAATCACAAGCCTCTCGCTTCTTTGATAACTATATTCTGTTGCTGAAGAACGTGTGAGCTATGCAATCTGTTTCCTAGGGATGAGGATAGGAAAGGGCCTTGTATGACATAATTATATTTTTATCACTTTTTTGAGAGAGGGGAGGCCAAGAGCTTCTAGATATTACTTCTCCAGTTGTTATTTCTATTATTTTTACTGAAAAACCATGCAATAACAATTGTAGGTCATCTTCTTAATAGCAATTTTTGCAGGTAAATCTGCTACAGATTATTTCTCTTATTCTCCCTTCTCTCTTTGCAAGGAAGGTAGGGGTTTTTTTGGGTAGAGATGTCAATGTGTGTGAGAATTCCTATACATTACACTGGATTTCATTTTCTTCCCTTAGATCAAATAAGAGGGAACTCCCAAGCCTACCCAATCTCTCTCACTCAAGAGGCACATATTCTTAGACGTTTATGCCACTTTACTAAGATAACCATACTGTACTTTTCTATGTATTTTTCACTGTACTTTTCTCTTGTCAGAACTGTAGAGCAAACATCGCTGAGTGAGAGCGTGTGATAATTTGGTTTACTTTACAGCATCAATCAGTTAGATGAATACAAATTTAGTGAGACACTAAGGGAATACTCTGGCTCATAGACATATTCTATTAATTTGAAGATATGTTAAAAAAAAAAAAAGACCAAATTTTTGGGGGGGTTTGTGGTCTGACCTTGTCTGCAAACAGGGCAGGTATATGAAAGACGTAGCTCACTCCTTTAGAACATGCAATTTGAAGAGCTATATACAACAAGCTCCCAGTCCCTAATGACAAAGAGAACAGGGCATGATGTAAGTGGCTTTGAAGTGAAGCTGATCAACACTTGGTATTCTCACACTCTTCACCTCTTGTCTTTGACGGACAAAGTGAAAAAATACCTGATGGACATGTCTTGAAAGATGTGTTTGAAATTAGAGTGTGCTAAGACCTTTACAGGAGAACCTAGTAGGAGCCTTTCGAGCACTGGTCAAATGCAAACAAACTGTTGGGATGAATGGTGATGATAAATGCTGAATTGATAAACTTCCAGAAGTTCTATATGAATATCTTGGTCTTCTGAAGTGTCTTGGAGATCCAGATGGGAATGTTCACCTTTCATGTAGACTGATGTTGAGACATCATTCAGAGATTTCATTATTAGAAGACAACTTGCTGATTAAAAACAGTAGCAAAAGATGATATGAACTTTGTTGCAAGTTATCAACAATGTTTAGGTCTAGGCTTTTAGAAATTCTGCAGCAGTTTGGAAGTCATTGTGGATGTTTTAAATGATTTCAGTGAAATTAGAGGGAAACTGCACTTGAGAGATTACAAATTAAAAAAAAGCCCAAACTTTCACTTTTGGGATAAGACAGTGGCATTTTTACAATTTTTTTTTAACGTTACAATTTAGGCAAATTCCTTAGTCAAGGAATTATACTTTCAAATTTATCCATTATAAAATCTGAAAAAGAAAAAAAAAATGTTACTATGTTATTTTTGTATTGTAGAATGTGCAATTTCTTGTAGTTTTCAGGAGATATTTTCCAGGGAGAAAATATGATCTCTAGAATGCTTTTAAAATGCATGTTTAATACTTGCTAATCCTCTGCATGTTAGATTAGATGCTGCCTTCAATTTGCCTGAATGCTTATGTAAATGGTATCTTGGGCCTGTCAACACACTTCATCTCTGTAAAACATCACAATGCCGCATCTTTACTACATTTTAAAGATATTAGCAATCTGGAACCAGAGGCCATTCTTTGTTAAAGGGAAGCGGGAAAGATGGATTGTCTGCGACACTTAGAAAAAGTGGGTTTTTTTCTAAATTTTATTCATTCTTTTGAAACTCTCATAAGAGAGTTTCCAGAGTTTGTTGATTGGTGTTTTGCAGACTGTTGGTCTGCATTGGTTGGTTTGCTCTCCATATTTCAGGGGTTACGCTCACGGGTTCTTCTTGGAAAAACTAATTTTGTATGAATACTAGATTAATACTTTGATTTAAGGAAGAATTTTAGCAACCCTTAAAAGCTTTAAAATATATATTAATAGTTAAATGCATATCTTGCAGATTTCTTTGTGTAGTAACAGCCAACTAAATATAAGACACTAAATATAAACATTTATTTATGTACACGTATTCTTCTTGAGCATCAGTATACCAGGCTGAAAATCTTTTGCTAGTGTGGAAAGTTTATTCTTAACTCATATTAGGTGACAGTTGATTCATTGTGCTCACAATTGAAGAAAAAAAAATATTGTTGTTAGAACTACAGTTACATTTTCCAAGATACTCATCTCTGCTGAGACAAATTTTTGTATTTGTATACAAGCACACTGGATTGAAAAATAAACGTTTTTTAAAATAAAGCCCAGCTTGTAGAAGAACAACAAAAAATAGCAAATCTATAATAAAATTTATTTTTAGGCTATATTTCTTGTGGGATGAATAGTACAAGTATGTATTTTTAAAAAATATACTTAAAAGAATTACATACAAATTTGCCATGAGTACTCTTTAACATTGTCTTCACATATGATATTTGTTGAAACTGGATTTCTGTGTAAAAAAGCTTTAGTTTAATAAGAACATTTTATTTATTCACAGTTGCAAGTAAAAATGCTTGTGTATTCAAAGATTTACAACTGATTTTTAATAGAAGAACACACCATGGTGAAACCTGGCATAGCACATCTCACTAATTCTTTTAAAAATATGAGAAAACTGTATCTTTGAGTTTCAAAATGATAAAAATAAAATCACGTATGTCAGTCATAGTATTTTTTTATTAAAAGAAGCTACAAATAATCCAAAATCTGCACTTTGGTAAAGACTAAAACCTCTGGAAGTTTTCAAGAGAAGTATTAACGTAGTAATTCTTGTTAGTCAATTCCTTAAGCAAGTTTCTGGTGGTTTTCCAGTGGGATGTGTCTGTACTGATTCCAGCCATGTAAAGTCAGGCATATAGTGTGTGAGAGAAAGATCCATGTCGTCATAGCCTAATTCACTGAGCCTTTTATTTTTAAGTATTCCAAATGTATCTATTTTGGAATAATGCAAATTTTATACCCCTCTACATACAAAAACATCCTTTCACGTTTTTCCTTTCAGACTATGTTCAAGCTGTTAATATTGTGGTACAGTGCTTTAAAGTGAGACTGAACAGTTTTGAGAATAAAAGTTTTTATAGAAGGGAAGAAATATGGGATGCCCCAGCGTGTGCTGCCTGGAACGTGGAGGT
Organism: Limnodromus scolopaceus; assembly: GCA_028565335.1. Classification (NCBI taxonomy): domain Eukaryota; kingdom Metazoa; phylum Chordata; class Aves; order Charadriiformes; family Scolopacidae; genus Limnodromus; species Limnodromus scolopaceus. Next base: position 150,092,072 of record JAOXNO010000001.1, read on the forward strand.
TCTGCCTCTTCAGCTACACAGCTGGAGGAGGGCCAGGGCTGAGGATATATGGGGATTAGATTCTACAGGCTTGAGGTTCTGCACTTAGAAAAAGGAAGCAAAACAAAAACATAGCCAAGATCCCGTGGGACGGCTTTTAAAATTCTTCATGCATTCAGAGAAGAGAGATGTTCATTTCTAGTCCCTTTCTGCTGTGGAGTTAAAAGTAAATGTTCCTGTAAATGTTTCTACACAGAACCTGCCAGAACTTGGATGAGTATTGTGAAGTAGGAGTTTCTGAACAAGGTACATTTGAAATATCAGGCAAATTATCTTAAAAGCAGAATTAATTTATTTTTATTTTTTTCTTCTATGCTTTCTGATATAACAATCCTTGGGGTAATGACCCCTATTACAAACCAAGCTTAGCTAACAAGATACAGTGTATCACTGGAGTTCAGGAAATGAGGCTTGCTGTTTTATATCCCAATTCAGTTAGAAGTGCATTATGGTTTTTTGTCTCTATTTAAACCTTATAAATGCTCAATCTGAATCTTATAAATATATATTTTTTGCAACCTCACTATATTAACAAAATTAAATCATTAGCTTTTCAAAATTTAGCAGCTGAGATTGATTCCTGGGATGTGACCTGGGTACGTGTACTGTGAGCCAATCTTTATATGACAGATGTGAATTTAAAATATTGTTTTATTTTCATTTGTAAATATATACCAATTTTATTTAGTTATGAATTTATAATGACATAAACCAGGACTAACTCCATTGAAATCAATGGCTTTACTTAAATGTAATACTGTTTTGAGAGCAGAAGGAGTCACATGATATACTTTAAAACTCAAATATATGAAATCAAAGGGACAGATTTGACACAGACTGATTTGCTTTACAAACCTTGTCACAAAAAAGCAATATGCAGAGTGCTTTAAATGCGCATTTCCTTGTCTTTCACTGATGTTACTAATTTGTTATTGTTGTCAGATTAATGTTTTTTTCTCCTTTTCTTTGTTGTACTTGGTCTTGATCCCATTCTCTTATTCTATTGATTTTTCAGACACACTGTAGGAAAATATTATGAGCTTAACTTGTTCAGCTATCCAGGAGGGGAAAACCTTAAACACAGCAAAGCAGAATTAATTTGCCTTTTCCAGCCCAGATTGTAGGTCATCCACTAGGTTTAAAGGGAGAGATGCTGATCAGTAGTATTGTTAGTTTGATTCCAGAGAAGTTGCTTTGATTGCTATAAAGACACTCTGTATTTACTCAAGTATAAACACAGTTAGAATTTAAGCATAAGTTAAAGAATTGATCAGGTAATGGAAGTTTTGCTCTGTGGTACATTTCAACACTCACAAAAAAGGTAGTAATTTTAACAATGACTCATCTTAAATAAAAATTACAGGTATTATACACACATATATATATGTGTGTGATATATATATATATGTATATGTCTTCCAAGAAGTGCAACAAGGAAATTACTGAAGTAGGATCAAGCATTTTGGAGAGGCCAGAATGGTCCTGAAGTAGAGTCCTATGGAAATCCTTGAAATATCCTGGATTCTTTAAAATTAAGAAGTAGTTTAGGAAGTAAAGAAAAATGTAACAATTGTTAAAATTGGTGGTCTTTTCCTTTTTTTCAGTCACCGATACGTTTATTTTCTGATTGATCTGGAAATGTAAATTACTTGTAGTATTTTCTTTCTTTATTAAAGAGTTCAGAACAGACTGACAGTAAATGTGGAATACACAAGCACCGATTGCCGATGCCATAGCCAGGATGCGCACTAAACCTGTTTTACATTGGTCTTGGCAACTCCTTTGTGGAGACCCTCTGTGTGTTTGGACTCAAGTTTGGATTTCTGGTGGGAACAAAACCACCTAAAACTCAATGTATCTCTGCTGCATAATATTAATGGATTATAGAAGAAGTTATCTCAAATGTTCCATTTGTTTACTTGGAATATTTTAGATTATTTTTGTTTCTGCTTGTTTATTTGCACATTAGATAACAAGATTTTTTATTTGTTTATGTGGGGATTTTTAAGACCAGAATCTTTTGATTGCTTATCTGTGAGATCAGGTTTTTGTTGCTGTTGGATCATCTGAGGTTTTGGTTGGTTTTTTTTGAATGTTATAAAGGGCAGAATTATGTTAGCTTGTGCAATATAAGCATGAATTTCAGTTACTTCTATTTATTTAAACCTTTCTTGCAGTTTCCTGTGTACTTATGGCTGGGTTTTTTTGATCACTGGAGAAAAAATCCTCTTTAAATATTGGTATGAATGTAAATATTTATAGTATAATTTTTTTTTCTCATAGTTTTAATATAGGACTGATTTGAAAAGAGCTAGTATTTCGGGTGGAAGAGATCTTTTCTCCTTTTATAGTTGTTTAGATCTGCAAGAGGAAGAGATGATATGTTTTGCAGCTTGCAAGAAATATTTACATCTCAGAATTTTACCAAAATCATGACTGGCAGGGAAGATCAGCAGCCTTACAGGGAGGAATAAGAGGTCTTTGAACATCAATAAGCTTTTTTGGGTTTGCTCTAAATTTGTGGCCCTGTGTACAGAATGGGAAATGGAAATTAAAGTATATATCAAAAAAGGGACATTTAAAATCATTTGGTTATATGTTTGAAAGAGAAGTAAAAAGGCTGAAAGTGTTTTGGATTTTTTTTTCCTGCAAGTAATGGTACTATTGGGGAAGTCAAATATTACAGTAATTCGGCAATGGAGGGGCCCCATAACATGCAGTGCGTGACGAGATGCACCTATTATGTTCCTTAAAGGGCTGGTCCTGCTTCAAATTCTCTTCTTCACTTTGAGCCTTAATAGAGTTAAACCCCAACTATTTATTTCTTACAAAGCCTGTACGCAGTTGGGCACGCAGTTCACAAATCTCAGGGGCTTGAACTGAGGCTGTGTCTCCATCAGCATTTTAGTTCAGGTCAGGGGTGTGCTTTTAAAACAAATCTCCTACTCACTCCCATTCCCACTCTTACTGGATCTTGATTCATGTCACGAAGCAATCTGGGAGCACACAAACTGGATTGCTTTCTGCTGAAAGTACAGAGGAAGAAGTGCCCCAGGAGTACATCTAATGAGTTGCAGGCACTAAAAGACATGCAGTCTGCAGAATCATAGAATGGTTTGGGTTGGAAGGGACCTTTAAAGGTCATCTTGTCCAACCAACCTGCAATGAGCAGGGACATTTTCAACTAAATCAAGTTGCTCAGAGCCCCGTCCAACCTGACCTTGAATGATTCCAGGGATGGGGCATCTACCAGCTCTCTGTGCCAGTGTTTCACCACCCTCATTGTAAAAAATTCTTCTTTATATCCAGTCTAAATCTACCCTCCTTTCCTTTTTTAGTTTAAAACCATTACCCCTCATCCTGTCACAACAGGCCCTGCTAAACAGTTTGTCCCCATCTTTCTTATAGACTTCCCTCTAGGTACTGAAAGGCTGCTATAAAGTCTCCATGGAGCCTTCTCTTCTCCTGGTTGAACTCCAGCTTTCTCAGACTTTCTTCATAGGAAAGGTGTTCCATCCCTCTGATCATTTCTTGCGGCCCTCCTCTGGACTCACTCCATCAGGTCCATGTTTTTTCTGAGCTGAGGACTCCAGAGCTGGACACAGTACTCCAGGTGGGGTCTCACGAGAGCAGAGCAGAGGGGCAGAATCACCTCCCCTGGCCTGCTGACCATGTTTCTTTTGATGTAGGCCAGGATACAGATGTCTTTCTTGACCTTTCTTTCCTGGCTGACATACCTGTAGAAGTCATTATTATTCTTTGCATCCCTTGCCAAATTGCTCCAGCTGCACCTTGAACTTCCTGATCCCATCTCTACACAACTGGGCACTATTCCCAGGGTACCTGTTCCTGCCTGTGAATTTCCTTCTTGCCCTTTAGTTTGAACAGTAGATCTCGACTCAGCCATGCCGGTCTCTTGCCTTCCTTTCCTGCTTTCTTACACCTGAAGATCAAGAACTCTTGCACTCTGTGGAAAGCATCCTTAAAGATCTTCCAGCTCTGTTCTTCTCCCTTATCCCTCAGGGCAGTTTCCCAGGGGGTTCTATTGACTGACTTCTTGAAGAGCTGGAATTTTGTTTTCCTAAAATTCAGGGTCCTGACTTTACTCCTCGCCTGACTCATATCTCTCAGGACTGTGAACTCCACCAGTGCATGATCACTGCAGCCCAGGCAGCCTCAAATCTTGATGTCACCAATTTGCTCACTTGAGTTGGTGACCATCAGGTCCAGTATCATATCCCATCTCGTAGGGCTGTCTATTACCTCATTTAAGAAGTTATCCGCAATGGACTCCAGGAGTCTCCTGGATTGCCTACAGCTTGCCACGCCTGCTTTTCCAGCAGATGTTGGGGTAGTTGAAGTCCCTCAGCAGGACAAGAGCCTGCAAGTGTGATGCCTCCTGTAGCTGGAATAAGAAGGCTTTGTCAATGAGGTCCCCTTGATCAGGCGGCCTGTAGTAGACACCAACCACAAGGTTCCCTTTGTTGACTCAGTCTCTAATTCTTACCCATAAGCTTCCAACCTGCTCATGACTGTTCTTCAGAGATAGCTCTTAACACTATTCTTTTATTGAGTTACAGGGCAACGCCTCTGCCCTTCTTTCCTTGCTTGTCCCTTCTGAACAGCTTGTAGCCATTGATAGCCACACTCCAGTCATGAGATTCATCCTGTCAGTAACGGCAACTAGGTCATAGCATTCTAGCAGCATGGTGGCTTCCAACTCCTGTTTGTTGCCCATGCTGCGTGAATTGATGTAGAGGCACTTCAACTGGGCTGTCAGCTGTGTCAGCCTTCTTAGAGGAATCCCCCTTAATTCCTTTAGGGTATTTCACTGGCATTTCTGTCTTGGTTCCTATTGGCTCAGGATCTCTGGTTCCTCTCTGGAAGCCTTCAATTGTGCTTCAGTGTAGTCAGCATGTCTCAGAGCAACAGGATGCAGGCCCTCTCTAGCACCCAGTCCCTCTAACCTTGGTGTCCCATCCCACCGCTTGTCACAAGCAAGCCTGATATTGTCCCCCTGCTCTTTTGTGCCAGGTTTAAAGCTCTATCAATGAGCCCTGCCAGCTTGTGAGCAAAGACTCTCTTTCTCCTTTGAGAAAGGTGAATCCCATCTGATGCCAGCAAACCTAGTACTGTGTTGGCCATCCCACTAATGGACAGGATTATAGGACTAGGGTTAGTCCTACAGCTCGAACTTAGTTTTTAGTTAGTCCTATAACTAGGGCTTTTCCTTCCTTCCAGGAAGGAAAAAACTATGAAGCATATGTAGTGTGGATGGCAGGTTCTCAGCACTGTTTCAGTCTACGGAGGGTTTCAACAGAGCCATATTCCTTTTTAATATTCACATGGACATAGCTAAAGAGACTGAAATTCAGCCCTCCCCTGGAGACAATTTCCAAAGTATCTCAGCAATTTCTTCAGGACTGCAGCTCAGGGCGCTGAGCCGAAACTCTGAAATGATTCAGTGCACCTGGCTCTGTATAATCATGGTACTAGTGACCATCTATTATTCTTTTTTATTCTTTTCTTTTCTTTTTTTCTTTTTTTTGTAGTTTTTTTCCCCCTCTATCTTCTGCTGGCATGCCTATGGAGACAATGCACTGCATGGTGCAGATTTTTGCTCTGTGCCTTCCCTGCAGCTGCCAAGGCTCTGTGCAGCAGAGCCACTGCAGCTCTGCTGCATTTCGGGCTCTGGGCTGACTGTCCTTGCTGTGGAACTCACAGCACCTTTCCAGGGCCTGGACCTAAGGCTGAACAAACCTTTCAGGGCTTCTTTGTGGCAACTCTTGAGTTTTTAGTTTCAGAGTGTTGCAGAAATATCTAAGCAACCCTGAAAAAGAAACATTTGTGTGGGGAGGAAGGAAAATTGGCAGGAATCGAAGAAGTCTGACCTTCCTTCATGAAATACTGCCCTCCTTATCTTCTAACTTATTTTATTGTTTCCAACTAGAAGAAGAAAAGATTATGGGGCAGTGTTCAGTTGGGATTCTAGGTAACCACTGAAGTGACAACCAGATACACAGGAAAGCCTAAGTAACTTATTTTCTTTTTTAGTTATTTCATTTTCTTTATACCTGTGAAGACTTTATTTTCTTCAGATTTTTCAAGATTGACAAAAAACCTCTACTTATGATATAGATACTAAATATAGATTGATATTATTTTTCTTCACAGGGTAAAGCTGTTTTCTTCGAAAGATTAAAAAAGTACTGTGTATTTCTGTGGAAAATATAACACTAGAAGAATGTTGCCCTGCTGATAGAATATTTGTTGTTTGTATGGGGAACTACTGCCTTTCCGATATTTGTTATTTAAGCATTTTTATTGCAATACTGCAAGTAATTACAGGGGGTTATTGCTTTTGAACCCTGAAAATTCATGCCATGTATTGAGTTGCTCTTAAGTAAGAAAATTATTTCTGGAAGTCATGGTTGACACTGTTCTAATAGAAAAAATGTTCCTGAAGATCCATGGGGCTTAATGTTTTTAGCTTTTGGTAACGACCGGGAAGCTTTCTTACCTGTTCCCCAACTCAAAACCCCAGAGGGACTAAAACGAGGCAAGAAGAGTGATTTACTGGCCTAGCAAAAATGGATAAAAAATAATTTGCTGAAATGCTATCAGTGTGTGTGATTGACTGAAATGTCAGGGGGATTCACCACCAGATGCTACTGAGCTGACCAGGAACTGCAAGTAAGACCAACCAGCAGAGGCAGGACATTGTCCTGCCAGCAGGAAAAGCAGTCAGAGTGGCAGGTAGCCAAAACTGCAGATGTTTAACTTAGATCATCATAAGAGTAGATAGACAACATATTTGTATAAGGCTTCAATTGGATGTATCTCAGATTATACTTACGTTGCTTTATCCCGAAGCCTGAAGGAGCTGATACTGAAGAATCAGAAAACTGAAGAGAGTCTATTTTTGGTAAGAAGAATATAGGAACTGACATACTGCACTGCTCAGTGATCTGTTTGGTGTCATGTCCTATCTCTGGGAATAAGCTTGGGACTAAAATGAATGTTACACCAGACAGAAAATCGTTTGCTAGGTTGCAAAGTTTCCTCTTAACTCATATTAGGCAGTAGTCAATTTATCATGCTTATGATTCAAGATAACATTTTTCCATATACTTTTCTATTAGTATAATTTAATACATGAAGGGATATCTTATTGTTAGAGATAAATTTCATTTCCAAAGACACTTAGAATGGTATATAAAATTCTAAATTTCTCTAAATGTGTGGCAAACCCACCAAATCTTCATCAAAGTTTGGTTCTTGCTATGTTTCATGCATTAGTTCTCTTGGTTCTTTGTAATAATTAAGATAGGATTTCTGTTCCTATAGTTCTTACTGGCTTTTTTGTAGCTATAGGATTTATTTTCTGATATCTAGTGGTAAACTGTTGGATGAAAGTGTGGACTAGGTTAGAAGGATAGGACTATATTTTTGTAAATTATATTAAAGTGGTATAACCAAACTAGTAATCAAACCCAGAAAAAATAGCATTTTGAATATATTGAAATACTAGTGGAAGGATTTGCTGCTTATATGCCCCATGCAGATACAGGTTTTGGGCTGTATTAGTGGTTACTGACTGACAAAGGCATTAAGGACAGTTTCTTGCATGACAGTTTGTGTATTGTACACACAAATGAGAAGAACATCTGCACATCTGCTGTAATACAAGAGTTTCTCTGCAGCTGCGACACGTTACAGTGCAGGCTTTTACCTATGATTCTTGGCAAAAAGAACTCATGTAACAAGTCCTCATGCATTAACCTTTTGCTATTAGCAATTGCTCACAGAGTTTCACATGTTACTGTTTACCTACGTTAAGACTCTAAAGGACGCTTTGCTATGAGGCAGTCAGGGTTGTGCTAAACACATTTCCAATTCATGCCCACCATTGGCAAAGATGACAATTTAAAATATCTTTTAGGACATATAGCCATTATTTTCCCTTTATTGTTCACCACTAGCTAGCTTTTTCTCTTCTCCCTTCCTCAAGCTGTCTACCAAACTAACCTCTCCTGATACGTTTAACTGTGGGTCTTTGATATAGTAATATGCTGTACTCAGGGCAGCTTTCTGAAAGGGGAAATGAAAGATGGGTATATGACAGCAGACTTGCAACTGAAAAGTGTAGTTTATGGTGTATAGAAGTTGGGATGAGAATAAGCTGTGTGCCCGCGAAACAGTAGAGGGTAACTGCAGAGGTAGCTTGACTTTTCATTTATTGTTTGCGTTGGTTTGATTCCAGCCTGCTTTATAGAACAGAGCACTTCACTGTGAAGAACTTTCATGTATAAATCCACAGAAAAATCAGAGTCCTTCATTAAAATGGTATTACCTTTGGGCTTGGTAACATCAGACATGGAGTTCCATTTGTTTAGTTTAAATAAAAAATAAAAAATATTTGTTTGTTTTAAATATGCAGTTTTCAGGTTTGCTGAATTCTTCATTTGTCTTATGAAGAGAGATAAGTAGTTATATAATTTACTTTATTCATGATTTACTTTTACTTATTCATTATTTCTTTTTAGTCTCTTCCTTTAGAGATGTTAGGCTTCTCCCTTAGATAAAAAAATCTTAGCCTTCATAATCTCTGTATCAGTACTGTTTCCTTTTACTCTCTTTCTTGACAATGTCTTTATTTTAGATTGTGGTTGGTCCCAGAGGAGTGTTTTCACTGATCTGTGCATATCAATAGGGTTTTCCTCCACTTCAGTGGTCATACTGAGTTTTTAATTCTAAACGAAGTGTTTCATATGGTTCTTTCCAGTGTGCATCTATTAGACTTGGCAGTGCTGGATTCCATCTGCCATTGTTTCCCCTTTTACTGAGCTCTTTTAAGTGACCCAAAAGCTCCTTGGCCTGCTTTGGCCTTGATTAATTTATGACTTGTTGTGTCACATGTAAACATTTCCATGTTATTGTTAGTCCCATTTCCAGGTGATTAATAAATAGATTAAAGACTCCTAGTGAAGACCTGGGGCACCGTGCTGTTAACCATTAGTCACATGGAGCAGAGACCATTAATAAATGTATTCTGCTTTTGTATTCTGCTTTTTGTAGTTGTTTTCTAATCAATGACAACGCTTTACTTCTCGCCCTGTGATTACTTAGCTTCTCAGCCTTTTGTGGAAGACATTATCAACGGCTCTTTGAAAGTCCAGAAAAATTGTATCAACCCATTCTCTCTTATCTGCTATTTATGAATATGCCAAAAGAATTCTAATAGGTTAAGGAGATGTGCAAAGCCTTAAGGCTTCTAACTTTAATCCAAATATTTAACACTTTTATTTTTAATTGGTACCTCAGTTAGTGTATTTATTACTGTAGTACTATGTGTGTGGAGCTATTTGAATTCTTCCTCATTTTTTCTCGGTAGTTAAATGAAGATGACTGCTCTCCTGCATGGTTCAGTATACATGCTGGTTTCAATGTGAGACTGATAATTGTGGATTTTTTTGATTGGTCTTAAATGACTTTGGGACCCTTGAGAAAACAGTATCCCATTCTTGGAATATGTTGATCTCTTATTTATTGATTTGTTCCAGCCATTCCTCTTATCACATATAAATTGTCAAAAGCTCCTTATCTTTGCTTGAAAAGGCTGGTATCTCCTCAGTGTTCTCCAAGACAAAAAAAAAAATTATGTAAAAAATAATTTGCTTTCTTTCCTATATTCTTATCTTGTCCAGTTTCTCTTTTAACTTGTTGGAAGGCTAATCATGATCTGTCTTGCAAGAGCCATATATTTTATACATATTTATTCCATATATTCCCATTTAGCCATCCCACTTCCCTATTAAGATGTGCTTGTCACTGTTTATGCATCTTGAAGACCATGAGTGTTCTGTGCCAGAGACACTGACAAATCCACAAGTAGCTTACATGTAGCAGTCCCAAAAGTAACCAGGATATTCCTTGTTCGAAGATCTGATTGGGTAGAAGTCTGTTTTTTTTTTTAAACTCTGTATTACTTGGAAGGGAGGGTAACATGCTTTTCTCTAAGAAAGGATGCAGAAGTGGGGCTATGTGTGATGGGTCATGCAGCAGGGTCATAGGCTGAAAAGGAATAACAGGGTGAATTTACATTCTGATGTGAAATACGGGACAAAAGAGAATCCTGGAAATTTTTACTGAGACACTGTTTCCAAGTAACCTTTTTTCCAAGTCCTTTCCTTCTTGGATGTGTTGCAACATCTATGCACACACATACCTCATTTTCTGAGGTGCTGCTTTTTTAAACCACTGTAATATGCATGGTTTCTGCACCTAACAAACAGCACTTTTTAAAAAAACCCTTCCTGCCAAAAAAACCAAACTGAGGAATGCCGTTCTTCGCCGTTTGTATAATTGCCTCACAGCTGCAGAACTCAGCTAAGATGTAGGGAATTTGCTGGTGTATGTTCAGTGCCTTCCACAGCTTGAAGATACTCAAAGTCACTTGAACACACTAAAGCATTAGGAATAGCATCAAGCGGAAGTTGATGGGTTTTGGATGTGAATTATTTAGCGATAAGTTGCTCTGTCTTCAATAATTTTTTTTTGTTTGTTTTTGGTTTTGTTGGTGTTTTTTTTTTTCCCCATATATCCAGATTTCCAGTTAGATTTTGCTGTCAACTCTTTTTGGTATGGCTACTACTAATAATAATTTTCCAAATATTTTGATAGAAAATCTCTAATCACTTCTGTTGAATTATTTTTTATCACATATGTCTCAGATATCTCCTTCTCCTCTTATAAAACTCTTCTGCTGGGGCTGCAGAGGACTCCTCATCCTTCAAGCAAAGAAAGAGGTTCTTATGTTACAAGTGTGAAGCAACTACTCAAATTCTCCTAGTTATCCCATTAATTATTTTAGTCTTTGGACAGAATAATAGTGGAATGGCTAGCCTGTTTGAATTCTCATCTGAGCATACCTACCTCAAGATATGCACTCCAGAGAATCTTTTAAACCATTAAAGGTTACAAGGTTTGAAAACTTTACCAAGGTTATATATATGCAGCAAAAGACCTAGAGGAACTTTTCCCTCAGTAGTAGCTTCTTCTGGGTTTTCTAGCATACACAAGTGCCTGTTACAAACATCAAAATATGCTCAGTGGGTACAGGGTACATCTCATTTCCCTCTAGGGATGTTTTACAGCGAGAGAAATAGTATCTGTTTTCTATTCTACTCTCAAAAGCATCCAAGTAGGAAGTGCCTAGAAAGGTACTCTCAGGAAACAGTGTCCAAGGGAAATTAAGAGAAACGACCTGGCATTCAGAGGTGCTAAGCACTCATATCCTGAGTTAGGATACAAATTAGGATCTAATTTCTATCATGTGAAAAAAGTTAACACAGGAAGAAGTGCTTTTTAATGCACACAAGACAGATCAATGTACTTGGTAGGAAATAATGTAGTCCTTTTACAATACAGATGACTAAAATGAAGCAGAATATGAAATATTTATTCAGAATTCTTGATATTTGTCACTGATAATTCTGGATACTTCTGTAAGATCTTCTTACTGCCATGACAAAGAATAAAGCAGTCTATAATATCGTTAAGGTGGGCTTTGTTGTGGGTTTTTTTTTTTTTTTTAATTTTTTTACATACAACACAAATAGATTATGAAGACAATCTACAGGCAAATCATTGTCTTTACTACTGGTGGTTAATTTAAAGATGTTTCTAGTACAATGAACTTAACATTCACAGCCAGGTGCAATAGTTACCCCTCTTTATGTGAGAAACAACATACTGTGTATAGACTGGCAGGAGATGATGTCTCTAGATGTAAGAGAAATCCAGTCAGCATGGTGTGCAGATCCCTTTAATTTGAACTTGAGCTGCTTGTAAAGAACTCACTTCAAGTTGACATCATATCAGATTTTGTATTCTGTTCGGATGTGATCAGTTGCACATGCAGGTTTCGTGATAAAGTATTTCTGCTTTCTGTTTAGCTAGCGAAAGTTGACTGATGGGCAGCTGCAGAGGTATTATAATAAAAAGTTTCATTTGATTTACCTTTCCAGTTAAGTGACACATTAAAAGTTCTTGCACTCTCTGTGTAAAACATAATCATAGAAACATAGAATGGTTTAGGTTGAAAGGGACCTTAAAGATCATCTAGTTCCAACCCTGCTGCCATGGGCAGGGACACCTTCCAATAGACCAGGTTGCTCAAAGCCCTATCCAACCTGGCCTTGAACACTTCCAGGAATGGGACCTGATAATAGAAACCGTTTGGAGAAATCCTTCCTTACGCATTAGTTTTCAAAGACCTACTGAAGGTCAAAAGCTTTATCACACAGTTTTCTTTCTCATGAACAAGTTCTATATTGTTTTCTTCCTTTCTGTAATGAGAAAAGCATCCACTTACCATCTACCTAGTTATGCCATGTTAATGAAAACTCTCTTAAATAGATGTCTTCTATCAGAGACAGATAGTCACAGACTATCACAGACAAGGAAAGCCCGTTAATTCTATTGACTTTAGTCAATAGAAACCTCTGTTCTAAAATGCACCCACAAAGGCTGTTTTTTATTTCTTCTCATAGTCTCCACCATGAACATACTACAAGGTTTGTACATTTAGCTCTCTATGAATCATTCCTCATGAAAGCACTGAACTGGCTTAAAATAATCCCTTGTGGTTTCCCACCATAAAACCTGATATATTTTGCTCTGTCCGGCCCAGCTGTAAGATGTTTCCATGTACAAGATGTTCCTGTGTGCTGGCAGTCACTAGCAGTTAAAGCAGTTCCTTGAGATCATTGGCAGCAAGAATAAAATAGCGGTAGCTCATAATTTTGCTGTGCCTGGCACCAAGATCAAGCTCAAATAGACAGCATTTTGAATTAATGTTGGAGAAAAGGGTTAACTCAGTTTTTGAGCAGAATAACTGTTTTCTGTACATAGCACCCACTTTTCTAAGTTCTTTTCCACTAAATCAACACAATTAGCATTAAAAGCATAAGATAAGCTCCCTGTGTCCAGAAGGGAGATTCGTTACGTCTCCATAGGGAATAGCTGTTCTGGAAACATGCCTGCCTGTTTTAACTACAGGGTTTGTTGATATATTTTTTTTTTTTTTTAACAAACAGAAGATGATGTTTTCATGCATCTTTTAACTTCTAAAATGCACAAGCTGCATTGCACTTGAGGACATTAAAACTGCATCTGGATTGAGCATCTGCATAAAAAGTCAGAATTCTATGCACATTAAAATAGCAATGTTATGAAGCTCTCAAATGTTTCTAAACTGAAAACTTGACAGGCCATTACAGTAAATTCAGGCGGACTACAATTTGCTGCTTTCTGTCTGCAATATCTGTAATACTCTATTTGTGTAATGGAACTTTCAAGAAAATCTTAAAAAAAATCTTTAAAAAAACCAGGATGACTTTACAGCATAAAAAACCCATTATGCACAGTATATTGTGAAGCCTGTCTTCTGCCTTGTTAATTTAGAGTTCAAATATGGCATTCCAGAATTTCTCAGATCTAGGGGAACAAGTATGTTTATTTCAGCCTTTATGACGGTTAGTGAGTGTCTATTAATTTTGTAGGTTTCCCTTAACCCTCATGGATTTATTTCTCAGGCCAGTTTTCTCCAAAAAGGGAAAATAGTTATCTAACAGAGAAACATTATCTTTATTTTTGAGCACTTACATGCTACAGGAAAAGTTAAGAGCACCTTCTCAAAGATTAGATTTTCTATATTACACTGAAGAGTTTAACCTGCAGATGAATTATGTTCTCTTACTCTAATTTGCATTTAAGGCTACTACATGCTTTAGGATGGTAATTGGCCATTATTCAGTTAATAAGAACACAAAATGACCTATGTTTTCTTAACATAAAAGAGCAATAAGGCAGTGTCCTTTTGAAAGGTCTGAGTGCTGTAAAATACAAGTGTTGTCAATTAAATCACTTTTAATTTCCACATATGAATGGGATTTACAAGTAAATAATGCGTTCCTTGAGTACTTAGCACTCCAGCCTAAGAGATGCTGATCACTCATAGAGAAATTAGATTTGCTAGCAGGAAAGTGGGTTGAAGTACTGGCCTTTGATAAGAGATTGGTAAATTATCTTTTTTTTTTCCATACTGGAGTTTGTAAGTAAATGGGATTTTTCCGAGCTGACCTTCACAGTTGTATTCTGGTTATGTATTGATGTTGAAGCTGAAGATGACCCAGTAAGTTTGAAGTGATACTTAGCTTGGAGGTGTTTTCCCTTGTCTCAAAAAATCTAACCCCAAACAAAACAAAACAAAACAAACAAAAAAAAAAAGAAAAAAAAAAGAAAAGAAAACCATCTCCTCAATTATATTTACCTCACTGTCAGTGAGCTAAATCATGACCTCTGTATAAAGTCTGAGGGTTTTTTCCAGGATTTGAAGGGATTGAAAAAAAAAAATCCCTTATGGACTGCAGAAGACTTGGGATATAATTCATTTTAGCAACTTTTACTGTCTGAAAGCTGTGTCTAGTTAAGCAAGTTAACTTGGCTCCCTACATAGTTAATGGGGAGCAAATGGTTTCCTCTCTTCTCTAAATAGGAATTTAAAATAGATGGGTTGAATTAACCTCTGGAGTTTCTGCACTCTCTCCATTAATTAGAGAGAGATTCGTCAGGTCTAACTTTAGTGTCTAAAAGTTAGATTTCAAAGTCTCAGTTAAACTCACTGTATCAAAGGGGGAAAAAATAACATTTCCAAAGAGCCATCCATCTTCCTCTAACATAGGCGTTTGTGACAGGGCAAATGAATCTATGAAGGGTGCCTAGGGTGACAGACATCTAAAAAAGATGACAGGTTAGACTAGATAGCTAAAATTAAATGAGATAAATTTCTCTCTGGTTACTTGGACAGCAAGTTAAGCACAATAACTGCAGATCAGGTGCTTCTGCTCTCCAAGGAAAGTAGGGCTATGAATCCATCATTTTATAGATATGATGCTGATCTCCCATTGCCTTTTCTCCTGATTTTGTGTGTTAGGAGTAAGACTATATGGTACTTCAAAATATGTTTGAGAAGTGAAGTGCCTCTGCAGGATGTCTCTGCATCAGAGCCTTCTGCACAGTGGAAACTCTTGAATGCTGTGCCTTTGGAAGCTTTCCACAGACATTCTGCAGGATTAGATGTCTAAAAGAGGTGGGGCTGTTGTTTGCAACAAGGCTTTGTAAAAGAAAGCACTACATTTCCTAAGTGCCAAGGGATGTAGCTTCAAATTATTTTCCATGCAAAAGCAAGGATTAGGGAATCTAATGAACTGGATCGCTCAAGATG
Organism: Limnodromus scolopaceus; assembly: GCA_028565335.1. Classification (NCBI taxonomy): domain Eukaryota; kingdom Metazoa; phylum Chordata; class Aves; order Charadriiformes; family Scolopacidae; genus Limnodromus; species Limnodromus scolopaceus. Next base: position 150,107,400 of record JAOXNO010000001.1, read on the forward strand.
TGCATGGTTCCCCCTATTAGCAAATGATGTTGTTCTGCATAATATTCTTTGTACTTCTCTACTACCCAGTGATTTCCTTGTAACCCATACTTAAAAACAAGCTTATCTTTACCAGCACTCAGGATTTCAGTATTATGTTTTTGGGGAGAAGATCCTCAACTATTTAGTATCAATGAGGCATCACTGCCTGGTTTGACTGCAAACCTGTTTCTCTAGGCTTTGCTTTCATGAGTAAATTACTGCAATGCTAAGTAGAATGCAGATTGCAGAGTGCCAGCTACTATCCTGTAATATGCTTGTACTCCAACAGTTTTGAGAGTAGTTCAACAATATTTATTCTACCCACATTGTCAGTATTACATACATATGGAGATACTGGAGGATATATTAAGAGGTGTTTTTTTTCCCCTCTCTTCTCTCCTTCCCCCTCCACTCCTTTCTTCCAGGGTCACCCACAGAAAAGTGTGAGGCACAAAAAGAAAAAACAAACAGTTATCTCATTGTCTCAAGTCTAGAAGAGAGGCAGTTAAAAGTTGAACAGTAACAGTGGAATAGGCAATCCCAAATACAAGGTAGAGCTGTAACCACGAACTTAAGGTCTTCCATTTACCTACCCTTTCTCAATAAGACAACTGTAGTAAACAGGTTATCCTTAAAAGTAATCCTGGTGATCATAAAAGCATATTTTATCAGCCTTATTCTATATCTTTTATACAGTCCTGGACTTGATCTTTTTATTTTCATTCTCCATACATCTCCTTCCATGAATGTATCATCATCCGTTTTGGGACTATTCTAGCTGAAGCCCAAAATAAGGAAAGGAGACTAGCAGTTTAGCTATCCTGCTGAATTAAAAATTAGTGTGCTTCTCAAAAGGCCAAGGCGAGATGAAATATTTAAAGATGGTGAAAATTTGCTAAAATTACTTTATTTTTATTTACCTGGTTGTTTTTGCTTTAGAAATATTTATATTTTTGTGTGTTCTTCAGAAAACACAAGGAGAGTACTTGCCTCTTTCTTTCTAGTGTGAAACTTATCTCCAAATTACCTCTAAAGAACACAGCTTCAGGATGTGACACTTCCGGAAAGAAAAATACAAGGTTAAGAGTTAAGAATCTTCAATGAAGCATGTGCATATTAGATTTCCTTCCTTTGCTTGTACTCTGGTTGCTAAGGAGAGGGAATGATAAACATAAGATACACGCCTGATTAGCACCACAAATGTAGGCAGCAGGGAGAACAGGCTGAGAACGGTGCAGAGCTCCCTGAGAGACAGGAGAATTTCTTCTTTATTATATTGAAGTGATGGGAGATGTCAAGTTCTGAACATCACAGATGGGATATTTATAAATAAGATTTCTCCAGGTGGTTTCTGTGTTTCTTTGACAATATTTATCTCTTTTTTGTCCTTTTCCTAATGATCTAATGTTCCTATCTGTCCAGCTTTGTGGCTTACCATTTGGGCTATCTGACTTTTGCCTGAACGAGAGTTTGTCCCTGACTGAGACTTACATCATCTCTCATCCCATCAAATGGATGTTAAACTTCAGCATATGATTGGGGAAAGTATAAAGCATAATTAGGCATAATTGTGGTATAATGGGGAATAACAGTAGAGGCCAGTGGAAAAGTGGTCCCTGTTCCTACATACTTTAAATGAAAAGGATAAGGAATGAAAAAAATTGACATAGAAGAGGAAAAAAAGGCGTAATGACTTGAAAACATATGCTGAGATGTAGTGTGCAGTGCAGGTTTCCAGGGGTGGTATTGCAATGTTTAGGAAGCAGCTAATGAACCTAGGGAGAGATTTATGTGTGTCCATGTTGACACACTTGTGTATGTTTATACCAGTGACTTTGCTATTGCAATTTTGGGTACCTCCTTGTCATTGGCAGGAATGATGGAGAAGGAAGATAAGGAGAAGGGAAAGCACAGAGGGAAATCCTGGAGAAAGGCTAGGAAGTTTTTATCTATTACCAGGCAGAAAGAAACTGAAGGCACCCTTCACATCTCCCAGAGGCGATACGAAAGTCAGGTGTGAGTTTTACGCTATAGTAATTTTATCCAGATCAAGCAAATTTCACAAGAAACTAGGTGAGCCTTTATCTACACAGAGCTACAGAAACACTTGAAACAACACAATTTTGTGGTTGTATGACTTTTAGGAAGTGAAGAAGCAACATAAATGTAACAGTAGCTGAAAAATAGTAGATTGCATTATGAAACTTTCAGGGCAACAATATACAGTTGATTGAAATAATTAGTAATGGCAGTATTGTACATTATAATGCTGTACAGAGCACAAAGAATGAACTTCCCATTTTAAAGAGAAGCTGAAGCAAGTCTTGAATAGAAAAAGTGAGCGATATCACAGCTGAAGAAAAGCTTAAATGTTATATGCTTAAAGTTTAAGGTTTATGTGTTATCCTTTTATTTATACACTGAGCTCTGAGCAGAAACAGGACCTCTGCCCCTGAGTTCAGAGGAGAAAAAGCATTAGGCACAGGGTGTTTTTCTGATTCTTAGAAAATACTGCAGAATGCGGACTGTTCAAAAATATTATGTTCCATGTAAATTTTCTTTGTAAGAATAAAATTAATAAATTAAAGAGAACTCCATAGTCTGGTTTTGAAGATAAGCTTGACTCTGAACCAGCCATAAACAAATGTTACCATTTGAAGTCTGTTGAACACAACATAGGAAATTATTAACTTGTGTTACCAGAATGTATATGGTTCCTTTTTCAGTAACTCTGAAATCAAACAATGCATGTTCCAATAGTTTAACACTGATTGTTTGTAACAGAAGCAGTTTAATATTTTGATCAAAAATAATATTAAAAACCCCTTAAGCTGACCTCTCAGATGCAAGCAAGCACTTGAACTCAAGTTGCCTTATCTCCAGTTTGCTGTCTTCTCAAAAGCAGTCAGCTACTGCTCATTAAACACGATAGGGAAATAGGGCAGAAATTGCTATGGTATTACTCCATTTTTGAACTGCTGTTGTCCCTTTGCTATCAACGATGCTACATCACTAGACAGGTGGACTGACATAGGGTACATTTAAGGCTCTGCAGGTTTCAATTGTGCTTCCGAGAAGTTATTTCCTGATTTTAGCTTTGATTTCTCTTGTGCCAAGAACAGAAGATGCACGTATTTTGTGAATGGAACAGATTAGAAAAGAACATGCCAGCCCACTATATCAGTCACAATAAAAAAATCAATACACTCTAGAAAGTCTATACTTTATTTTGACTATCTGTAAGTCCAGATAATATGTGACTGCAGGATAAAAAGCCAAAAGTAATGTCAAATTTTATAATTCAATTTCAGGCAAAGAAAGCCTGCTTCAGAGTGCATTTGAAGCTATGGCAGAAGCAGCAGTTATGGCCCAGAGTCACCCTAAGAATGCTACGTAAGCCCATGGGTTTTGTCAAAGAGTTTAGCTTCTGGTTTCCATGAGGTACAGTATGGTAAAAAGCTTGGAAATCTTCATACACCTAATCTCTAGAAAGAATCCTTTTACCAGTTAGTCAACACCTTCAAAAAGGCTTAACCATGTTGTGACAAATGAGGAATATGTGTGCGGACAACTGGATGTATTCTGCTGAATCACTGAATATCTTGAGTATATGTATGTGGGATCCCCTTTCTGCTATCAGGACAGTGTCTTATCTCTCAGAAGAAGGACACTGGAGAGTCTTTAAAGCCTGATTCCATTGACATAAAAGCATATTAGGCTACGAGGATGGCAGGATCCTACATGAAGCATTTTTTTTCCTTCCTGTCAACAAACAATCATGGAATCATGGAATCACAGAATATACTCTGGAGCATGGAAAACGGAAGCATATAATAGTGCATGGTCTTAAAAACTTCGTGCTCCTTCTCTCCATCCCCGAAGAAAAAAACCAAGAGAGAAAAGCTGTGAAAAAGAGTAACTTAGAGAAGAAAAATTCAAAGTTTTCTTCAAAAAGGCAAGGAAGGTTTATGCAGTGCGTCATGATTGTTCAGCAGAGAGACAAGGTTAAATTAAGGACTTTGGTAGATATGGAGAAAGGGAGAGGGACTCCACGATTCAGAGACAAAGCCATATCTAGGAAAAAAGGACATCCCAAACTGCTCAGATGTCTATGAACTGTAGTAAAGCTAAGGTAGGGAAACAGTGAAGTTTGGATACCTAGGATTTATCTAATTGTGTAGACTGTACTAGTTTAAATGGAGAACTTTTGACTTTGTGTCTGTCTGCTATCTTTATTACCTGTTCTTTAAGGAACAGTAAATGGTAAACCCACATATTTGAACTCTGGGAAAGGACAAACTAAAGGTAGCATAGAAGTGGCATCGGTACAGTATTGGTCAGGGAAATTGCGTGGTCTCACTGCTGTGAAAGGATTTCCTGGTTTTCAGAAAATCTTCTGAGGAAGCATGTTAATGAAGGGAAGCTCAAGAGGAGATGGATCCATACTAGAGTAATATATACCAACCTGTTAAATGTTCAGCTTTTAAATTTATGCACAGAGAGTTCTTCCTGGAAAGACAAACCAAGACAGTGCATATGTCTTTGTGAGAGAATCCTGAATTTAAAGTAGCACTGAGCTAGAACCTTGAAAGCATCCCTGCCCATCAGATGTCAGTAAAATCCCCATGTCTGTCAGCATCTTCTTGATTTACAGCTTCAAATGTGTTAACTGATCTAGACAGGCTAATGTCTAGATGCTCTGTTGGTAGAAATTATGTTAGTCTTTGGGTCCCCAATACCATTTATCAGATAAATTGGATCATCAAAATGGCAGATCACGATAGCAACTTCCAGCTGAGAAGTTAACATGTCTGTCTGTACCTACATATATTCCTTAATTAACTTAAGTTCTTGAGAAAAAGTTTGAAAAAATGCTTGAAAAAATTGCTAGTGTGCAGATGTAGCTTTAGAGAGCAGGGAAGGACAAGTGAGTTTCATATCCAAGTAGTTGAGGTTATTGCTAGAGGGTGGAAATTTTGTTCATATAAGCCAATGAGGCTTTTGTCGATGTGGCGTTCCAACTAGCTATTCACAGGTGGCCTGCTATTGTAACTGCACTCAAAATAGCGTTGGCTTTTTTTAAGCCATAACAATAATTGAAAGTTTGGCACTCAAATACTTCAGCTCATTCAACTTTCAGCTTGCTTGGTGGAGTTAGTTGAAGGAAGCACAATACACTGATCCTCTGGCAATTGCACGGGAGCAGCTTTTGTGGCTGAGGGTAGGCTTTAAAAAGGAAAGCTATACATAGCATAGGCGTGTATCATTTGGAATATCACTTTTCTTACCGTGTATGACAATTGCAGCTGAGATTAGCTGGAGTGCCTGTGTTAGCAGAATAATACTGGGAACATTTCTTAGCAAGGGTCTGTGATGCTGCTGAGGTAATACAACACAGACTGTTGACTCTTAAGAATCTGTCTTCTTAGGACCTTGTCTAGTTGAGGCTAGGTAAGAGGAATCACAGTTGTTTGTCAGAAGCTGAGATCTTTCAGTTTAAAGTTCATTTAGTTTAAAAAGCTGCTTTTGTCATATACCTCAGGGGATGTAATAGTTCCTGTCTTTTATTGACTACTCACATTGTCTAGAATATTGTTTTTATATTTCATTGGATGAACTTTAACAGCATTTAGAGAGAAATACATTAAAAAGATAGAATTTAATTTAGAATAGGATTTTTCTCAATTGAAATCAATAGGAATATTAGGTTTTATATCTTTGGGAACAAAACTGGGCCACAGAGAGACCATTTTTTTCCCAGAAAATGTGAGACAACACTTTTTGGCAATGATAGCCTAGCCATTCATCCTAGAAAGATTTTTCTAAAATGAACTAAAACATTTTTCTAGAAAGAGAAATAGACTTCCAAATCTGACTCTCTACACAGCTGAACCTTTGCTAATAATTTGTTTTGCTTTATAGGTGGATAGATATTGTTACTAAATTAGATTGTGTTAGTTTTGTGAACTGACTTTGAATTAGTGCAAATGAGCACATAATAATCAGGGCAGTGAGAATTCATGCTGCTGAAAAATGGGTTAGCTGGTGCTACAAATCTGCTTCCCAGGAAAATGGCCAAGTGGAACCTTCAAAAGCTCTTATTTTTGCCTGCCTTCAATCAGGAGATGGAATGAACTTCAAGTGTGAACCAGACAATTTGTAGGTTAGTGAAAAATGTGAACAAATCTGTATCTAGGAGCCAAAGCTAGTTAGTTAGACCTTTTGAATTTAGATCATTCTGTCTTCACTTTAAGCTTTGTCTTTTAAGTATTGTTCACAGAAACAAACAATTTTTTTTCCCCAGAGCCTTGCTACCAAATATTTACCTGGACAGGAGGAGAGGGCCACAAGGTCTTTGATCAAGAATGGTTCAAATAAACTGGCATAAGGAAATGTTTGGCTAATTGTACCAGTTGAGGGAAAAGCATAACTTGAGACTTCAAAGAAAGTGGAAAACCGGTTGCAACTTCTGTTGGATTCTTCCGTCCTGTACATACATGCAATTCAGGTCTAATACAGTTGAATTTGGTGTTATGCTAGGCTGAAAGTTAAGGAAAAAGTGGGAAATTAGAGAATAAAGGCAGAAATAAAACAAGAGTTTGACTATAAATTTAGAGGAAACTGTAAAAGGGAAAAATCCACATCTCATGTATTTATCTGGGACATCTGAACAGAGGGGACAGAAAATGAACACCTAAATAATTTATCTTTAAAAATCCTAAAAATGTCTTTTTGTCAAAAATAGTTCTTTGCAACAATATCCTGCGTAAATCCGCATTTCCAAAGCAGTAAGTGTGGCTTTGGGAACTTTCGTGGATTTTCCCCTCACCCTGTTGTACTCTTAAGAATTCTGTTTTATAAAGGTTGAGCTCCTCTTCTAAAATCAATATGAAATACTCTCATACACAGGATTTTGTTCAAATAGAGAAAATTCCATGCTTTGTTGAGAAATACTTTAGCTTCCCTGTAGCTACTCTATACTAACCATCAATTTTATGGTACTTGGATAAATTTCTGCTCTCAGAGAGATTGACCAAAAAAGATCCCAAAGCAGAATGTAGGTTGAACTTGGTCTTTTCTATATTCTGTATGGAAAAAAGATTTTTTTTAAAAAATATAAATATCATTATCAGTCCTTTTCTATTAATATTCTCACCAACAGTTTCTCTTGACTACTTAGATTGCTCTGGAAAAAAAAATCTAGATGTCTTTTTGAGTTTTTAGAGATTTTGTATCGCTCAATTTATCTCTCTAGGAATGGAAATTGAATTTGAGAATTCAGCTTCAGGTTTTTCCGGATGTATCAGGTTTTTCCTATTCGCTCATTCCAGCACCCATGAGTCAGGGCACCAAATGTTCCCAGGGAGGCTGCTTCCAGTGCCTAGCTGAAGTTGCAGGCAGTTAGTCACAGATGAAAGAGGCATGGATGAGTATCTATATGGCATCAGAAAAAAATACCATGGAGATATCTCTTTCAGCTGAATAACACCTGGCTGAGGTATTTACAGGCATAAGCAGCCTTATTGTGTGTGAAAACGGAAAAGAACTTTCCCACCATGAGGTACTGGGGGAGAAGGCAATGTCAAGACGGCAAGAATGATCTGTATGTAGATGCTAGACTTAAATAAATGAAGAGTGGAAAATATATTAAATTACTTGTATTCTTTAAAAGTATGTTCATTCAATTGTCAAATTAAGAGCAGTTGTTAGATTTCTTTAAATCAAAGTATGATTCATATAATTATTGTATTATGATTATCTTTAGTAAAGGACTCAACATTTTGTAAAGGTTTTTGACAAATAATAGGGAAACTAAACATGAAAAACAAGTTTCGAAGGGAACTGCTACATTCAATATTTAAATGAATTCAGTCATTGTTTGGCATTCTCTCTCTCAAGTTTTTTTTCTTAATGGAAGATTATATGTTCTTACTTTTTCAATTTCGTTGAAACTTTTTGTAAACATAATCTGTAATACAGAACCCATCAAGACCCAAGATGCAAAGACTCATAGATGGGAAGAATTTGCTATAAAAAAACCAAAATCCAGCCTATTCTAATTACTAAGATAATTAGAATATTCTTGCAATGATTTTATTTGTTCGGTTGACTGGTTTTACTTATTTTAATTTCTTTCATGGAAACATCTACTATATTTGCTTTTGTCAGCTTTAAAAAATCCATTTGCTATATGTATCTTGTTAGCAGGGTAAAGTAATTTAACATTTAAAATCATATGTTACGAACATATGCTAAATATGTATATGAATGATGCTCAAGCCAACAAAAGAAATGAAGCAGAGAGAGAAAAAAGAGGTATCAGTTTTTAGATCCGTGAATAGTAGAGCCCATACCATTAAGTATATAGCACTCCTGCACAGGTACTCCATGTTACAACTACTTTGTCAGAGAATTAAGAAATGTTTAGGAAGATTAATTGGCAATATCACATTTATAACTAGTTTTAAATCCAGCTGCATCTCCTGAGTAATGTCAGTATTTTATATTTCTGAACTGGTCTGTAAACCAGAATTTTACTTATTAGTGGGAGTGTTCAGGACGTAACTATATTTTTCTCTCTATTTGGTTCAAGAGTGGCTTTACTCAGGGTACTTATGAAGGTTGAAACCCCCCACTAATACCACTTACTCTGTCACGCACTTTACCTCATCATGGAATGCAGTTGCACATGCTAAGTCTCTACAAACTGCTTTACTTCTCCACTCAACATTCAATTGAAGAATATGTCCACTCTGCTCCACATTTTATATTGGAAGAAAATAAAATGTCAAAGGGTCTGCATAATAACCTATAATGATAGTTTTACTTGGTGAAAACCAAGAAAGCAGAGGCAACACTAGCAGCTCGCATCCCTAAACCTGAAAATAGTTACAAAGACTCTGTATGGCAAATCAGCCGAAACAAAGGATGGAGTTAACCAAGTTGCTGTAGAAGAGCGTTAGCTGAATAGATTGTGATTTATATCAGCCACAGTGCTGAATTCTAGTGTATTGAAGTCAGACAAGAGGAAAGTTTCACTGAGGTATGGCTGAAAATCTTTCTCTTTGATATGTCAGGGTTGTCCATGTCTGTGAAAAAAGGAATTCTGAACCCCAAAGTCATGCCCTGAGTTTTATGGCATATGACCTCTTTTCTTCAGCAGAGAGACTACTCTTCATTCAGGAGGTAGAGGTTCTAGACTTACTTCACCCTGAGTGATCTTCTCCTATGACTTAACCACCAAGGTAAGGATTTCTATAAATGACTATTTCTTAGACCCTCTGTTAGTTCTAGACTACAATGCAAGCAGAAATGTAAAATTCCTGGACCCATGTGACAAAGAGCCAAGAGATGCTTTACCCTGAAGTCTGCATTTTTCAATTTTGATTCAGATTTCCTTCTTGGCCCTCTCCTTTTGGTCTCATGGGGTTTCCATTTTTGACTATACTGTGTTCTGTAACATACTACTTGGCATTGTCCTGAAAAATAATGGCCACAAGTTCAACCTCCTCAAAATTCTATGACGTTAGGCACCAGTCTCCATTTCCTTAGCAAGTCCTACCACCAGAAGGCTATCCTGTAATAAACAGGACCATGGTATCTTTCAGCTAAGATCTGTGCAATCTTACTGATTTATTTTCGTATAAGTTAAACTAGCAAAACAAGCTGTTTAGAGTTCTTGGGTAGATGCTTGCTTTCAGAAAGATGGGAACTTTGTGGAATTTGCATAACAACACAACTTTAACCAAGTTGAGAAATTTTCCAGAAAAATGCAGGTTTGGAATCTCTCATAAACCTAAGTAAGCATTCTTGAATTAGTTTTCTGAAAAGAAACTTCTGAGTTGCCTGAATCTTGCAACATGAAACTCAGAGAAGTGTGTTGGGAGTGGTTAAAGACAATAGTTATATAAATGACTACAAAGCTCTGTCAGATAATAATTTGAATCCAGTTTAAACCACGTAATTCTATAAAAGGCCAAGCTGATTGATTGTGACTGTTATTTAGTTGACATTTATAATCAAATAGCCAATTTCTTATAATCTATATAAAGATTTTTTTTTGTCATTCATACAGCAATTTAATAAATTAAATGATTTAACTATCTTATTCAATTCTGAATTTATAATTGTGTAATACATTGCTTCTTTAATTTACTGTTAATAAAAACTTAACTTTAGTTGTATCTTTCTAGATTTTTATTTAAATTAACTTTTTGTGAAAGTAACAGCAAGTAACAACATTGAAGAATCTTTCAGGATTTCAATGGATGTAAACCCTATCTGACTTAAAGATCTGACCAAAAGTCTCTAATGAGTCTTTGTTTTCATGTAAATTATATGGATTAGAGAGAGAGGACTTGTCAGTTATCTAAAACAAAATTGTATTTAGACGAAAAGTTAGGAGCAAAGGTGATCTTAATTTACACTCATATTCATCAGATTTTAGAACATGTTTTAATGTGAAAGTGAAAAAAAATGCTCCCTCTAAGCTTAATAATGATTTAAAATAGAAAATATATTTTACTGGGAGAGCAAAAATTAACATCAGTACCAATATTTTTTTAGTTGTTAATAGGGACAATGAGAAAACTCGTTGAGGTTCTCTGGTCAGTGTAAAAATCTCTTATGTTAATGCTTAATCTGCACTTTAAAGTTGGTGGAAGAAATAGGAACAGGAAGGTGGGATTTATCTGATCTATCATAGACGTTTAATTTGGAACTTTCTGTAGGTCTTTATTTCTTAAACTGATTATAAAGATAGTCTAAATATCTGTTTAAATGTAGACATCCATTGTTGACACCCAAAACTAAATTAGATAAATCATTCTCAAAAAGTTGGTTTTGGGTTTTATTTTTATATTTTTTGGATTTTGTGGTTTGGGTTTTTGTTTTGTTTTGTTCTTAATTTATTTATTTACTTCATTGAACATGGGACTTGGCTTTCAAAAATATTTTAGTATTTTAGTATTTTAGTTCTGATCCAGATTACTCTTTTGAAGTGACTGTTCTGACTGACCTTGGTTTTGAGCTTTGGTTCACACTACTAGATGGCCTCAGAGCATGTGAACTGGAATTGTTTGGGATGAAATTCAACTGAAATATGTGCTTCAACTGCTAATAGGCTTTACTAGACCTACTCAGCAATCCTAGTCCCCCAAAACATATATGCATGGTGCATCAGAACATCAGCACCAAATACTTCAATCCATAAATTCACTCATGTTGACCTGCATTACTTATTACTTCATAAAACTGCAAAGATCACTTCTTGTTGATAGTACAGACAGTACAGATAGTGCAGACAACCTATGAAAGCAAAGAGAGGTGATGGTACTATGCCACTGAAAAAAAACAATGCGGCAATTTTTACTCTGACACCACAGAACTGAGTGCCAAAAAGGGGAGCGATCCTGAGATGGCAAAACTGATGTACAAACCAAAAATAAAACACTCTATGTATTTTCTTCGAAGAAATCCCAATCACATACCTAATATACTTTGTTGGTATTTTTTGCTGGAAATTTTAAACAAAAATAAATTGTTTTTAAAATTTAAGCTGATACCTAGAAAAAAAACAACCCCGAAAGTGCTCACAAAAGTAGTGTTCATTATGCTAGTAATTATACTTTTTTTCCCAACAAGGTGTGAAAAGTAGCAGTTGAATCTGCTTCATTGAAAATTCACAGAGAGGCTACGCCTGCTAAGACAGAAGTAGAGAGAGAATGAAACAAATATAACAGAATTTCAGAAATCAATTTCCATCAATTATATTTATGACTAATGTATAACATACATATAATTTAAAGCTGGTGGCACCACATTTTGGACTACAGTTTTTCTAGCCCTTTTATATAGGAAAAGTTCGTCATTGATTAGGACATAAAGGAAATTAAATGCAGAAAAGACTCTATAAATTAGCAGGGTACAACTTAACTTGCTCAAAGCCCATTTAGGTTTCAAAGTTGTTCAGTGGTCCTCTACTACAAAATTGACTGTCAAGGTTAGGACTTTGGGTAGGGCTGTGGTACCCGTGTTTTTGGTGGGCTAAACTCAGTTCAGAGCATCCCCTACCACTGGGACTCACATCTGTTTTGATTAAAACCACAATTTCTGCCTGGTGTCTGGGTTCAGCCTCCTACAGATATCCTCCTTAACCAGACAGACCCAACATCTTTTGTTACCTGTACACTCATTTCCTCTGGAGATCTGTGATGACTCAGGTGTGCTTTCAGTGACAATCCATTATTTATTTTTGTGTCCACCCACGGGCTGCAAAAATGTGGAGCAGACAGGATAAAATTTAACAAGAGACCAAGGCATAAATTTCCTTAATTTAACTGAATTCTTTATGGTTTGCTTTCTGCTTTGATCTGGAAGAGACAGTCGGCTTCATGCGGTCCATGTGTGTGATTATGTCTGTCTTGTATTTTAGTTCAGTTTTATTCCTCCACAAAAAACAAACAAGACTGAGACGAAACACAAAATAAACACAAAAACCAGTTCAGTCTAGAGAGTGTATTAATTTTGAACCAGAGAAAGACTGAAAAGCCACAGCTCCTTAACAGCACAGTTTATACCATAAAGAAGGCAATAGTGGGCAAGACATTTACTTCACATCAAATGGTTACATGAGAAATGGCCAGGTACCTTTCCCCTTCAGAGGAGCTAACGGAGTTTTGGAGGCAACTTCCATTTTCACCCCTGTTGTGTTCTTCCAATTTGTTATCTCCTGGAAATGTCCCATCAGGTACAGCCCAGCAGCAAGGCAGCACTAGCATTTGAAAACACATGGGATTGACCAGAATGCTTTTTGAATTCTCAGGTTTGAGCATGATTCTTTTGTTCATCTTTGTCTGATGGTCCAGTTTGCTACATTTATTTGAAGAGGCTTTACCTGTTGAGAAGAATATTGATGAAGAAATGAGAAAAGGGGCTTTGAAGGAAAACAGGTACAGTAAAACCTGTCAAGTAAAATTAATGCAGTAGGGTTTCCTGTGTTATATTCCCTTTATTTAATATTCTTATATAACTACAAAAGTGAATCTCTTGAAAGTTGTATTCCCACTGACAGCTTCCCTGCTATTTTATGGCAGCATCCACTATAGTTAATGGTCTATCACAGCTTCCATTATAAGTTCTGATTTTTCAAGGCTTTATTGTAGCAACAAGATTGTTAGAAGGGGATTTTGTCCTGTGAGAATCTGGAAAATGAATTTTAGTTTAAATTGGTTTAGCCATCTCTAAATTAGAGGCAAAGAGATTTTTTTTTCATTTTTCAGGTTTCATCCTTTTTTTTTCATTAATAGCAAATTTCTTTTCTATTGTAAACTGACATCATTCCTGTGAAGGTGGACAAAAGAATCAGAAGTTTGGCTTCTGTCTAGAATATCTGTTTCGATAATCAAACTAGGAATTATTTTATTTCTTTCAATGCACTGCATATCTGAGTCTGCAGATATGCACTTGTGCAGTTTTTCAAACAGATACCCAACAGTGGGAGAAGTTTATAACATGTGAAGGAGTTGTATAGATGGTCTGCATGGCAAAGCCCAGGACCAGTTCCTGATTTACTAATTGCAATATCCGAGTCACCCTTTGCTCTACAGTTTACACCTGCAGCACCTAAATGTTACCTACTAAAGCTTCTTTCCTATTTTTTCAAATCTAGGGAACTGTCATCCAGGAAATCGGCTCTTTTCCTTCCTGCACAGACAAAAAAACCCAAAACAATGAAAAGACCATCCCTCATGCATGTGCCACTGAAAACAGAGTAGAATAGAGCTCTGTCCTGGGTACCCTGTTGCAAAGTCAGGCTCCAGCTTACTTGACTACTAACCGCAAGTGTTGTTGCGGCAAACGTACAGCACATCATTTGATAAAAAGCCACCCAAAACGTACAGCACATCATTTGATAAAAAGCCACCCATAATAAAATCTTTTTGTTTGCATAGACAATAAAAAAACCAGAAGTGGTAAAATATGACACCTACACAAAGTCAATAGTCATCTCTTCTTCAGGACAGAGAAACAGCAACATTTGACCATGTTGTAGCAAGACAATCTAAAATTTTCAAACAAGGACACTAGAATAAACCTGAACTACTTCTTTTGACTTATTGTTGCATATTCAAATCCATTATTTAGAAACAGCCATTAATACAATGAATATCTGTCACATAAAAATAATTTCCACCCCTCAAAACAGGAAGAATTTCAAAATTTCTTTTTCATCAAGGTTAAATAATTGATTTTACAATGTACAGGATTTGATCTATAATTTTAAAGAACCTCGAATGGATAGATAAATTCAATGTTCATATTAAGTATTAGAGATGAAAACAGTGTTTAACATAATTTGTTCACCAATGGGAAAATATGTCTGTGACATTCATAATTTATTTTTTTCTTTACTAATGGAGGAGTACGGAGATCTGTTTTTCTGCAAAGTCCACCTTTTAGTTGTGTAGCACTGTTGTATATAGGGTTTTGCAGAATGCAATGACCAATTGCAACTTGTTCCTGCAGTGATATTGCCTCTCAGCCTATTGAGATATGGTGGACTACTGAGGTGTAGAAGAAAGTTGTTAGTTCAGCCTATTTTATGAAAACTTTTAAAAGAAGTGAAACTTATTTTGAGTGCTTACCTGTTCCTTTTTAACATCAGCATCTAGGTTTTGTAAGTGTCTTATGAAATTGTTTAGAACTGTACTGTAGTGAAATGATAATACAGGAATCCTCTTTGTCAAAGGATGTAGAGTAAAATCTAAAAGAAAAGAAGAAAAAAAAGAAAAATAATATAATCTAAGACTGAAGTTTATATAAATATGCCTATGTACACAGACATGTCTCTCAAATGCGTGTATATACAGTAATTTGATTACATTTGATAGCCATTCATTCATTTCCAAGTGGCATTATTCATTTTTATGGTATGTTTTAATCTACAGTATTGCTTATGTTGTAATACTACTGGAATTTTATTTTGAAAGTTTACTTTTTTTGTTGCAGTTAATATGTAGTTACAGATTGTTTCCATAAAACAAAGCTACCCAAAATATTTTCTAACTGGATCCTCTTGAAGCAGTCTATTGTGTTACAGTTAGGTTTTCGTCTGTCTTTCCCCTCCTTTTAGTACAACAGTCTGAGGAAAGCAATTACCTGGCTGTGAAACATATTTCTTGAACAGCAGGATCTGGCTCAGTGGCTTGCTCCTTATATCTACAGAACTATTCTGGCAATGATGGCAAGATGGAAAATAGGTGACCCTTTAGCATCTGCCTTTACTAGTAAAACTGTTGATTGGTTTTGGCTAAAGGCTTTTTTTTAGGGAAGAGGTGTAGTACTTTGTTTGTGATTTACATTACTTTATCCTCTCCTGTGTCCATATGATGTTAAATCACCAAGTGCCTAGATATTAATTAAATGTTTGTGTGTGTATATATGTTTGTGAAAAGGAGAGAAAATATGACTTTCGAAAGGACAAATGTGTGTTAATATGTCTTTAAATTAAGATGTACCTTTTACTTTAAGATCAGATTTGTTGACAAGAACATAGGTAATTAGTTTCCTTCTTCAGCAGGATCCATCTTCTTCTGCAGATGAGTTGATAAGCAGAGATTCCCTTTCGGTAAGTTCAGAGAGGGAAATGCTTGCTTTTTCTTTGTTTTGTTTTCTGGAGCAAAAATACAAAAGCTTTAATTAATTAAACATATCCTGATATTTTCGTTTGTAAAATAATTTTACTTCCTAATCAGTTCCAGCATGGATCTCAAAAACCTAAAAAATAGTAGGGTAATCAAACTCACCATTGGATAAGGGAGGTAAAAAAACTGTCTATGTGATTTAAAAGTGAATATTTTCAGGAGGTGTAATGAAGAAACCTTTTTTTTGTTGTTCCATTTGCTTTCATGGTATTTGATAAAATAGTTTATAAATGAAATAATTTGTTCAATATTTTTTTCATTTATCTCTTTATAATAGAGTAATCCAAAGGACATGCACCTGAAGCTGCAAATGACATATTGCATCCCAGTGGATTATAGTGTGATAAAGATATCCAAGCAGTGGTAAATAAAATAATATGTACCATTTATCATGAGAGAAGAGCTTTCTAATATTGCAAATTGCGTATTTGTATGCTCTTAAGATATTAATGATGATAATAAGAGTGATTTTGATGCATCATACTGTGTGAAAGCAGTCCAGCTAAACAAATCAGATAGTAACTAAAAACTAGAGAGAATCCTGTGAATGGAACTTAAAATGCAACTAGTTGCTTATTATCCCAGCAAAAGAAAGACCAAAAGAAAGAACTTGAAGCATGATATTTGGTTATCTAGATTCCACCAATAGGGGCCTAGATTCTGAAATATCTTTGGAAAAATGTACATCTAGAAGAATATATAGTATGATATGACACGACACGACACCTACATAATCACAGGCTAGGTACACCTAAGGGACCAGAGAGACCTTCCCAGTTATTAAGATCTGTAAGGCATACTCCAGGGTTGTTTTATTTGGAAGTACCACTATTCTCCCCATTCCTGCACCTTGGCTTAAACTGGAAGAAAGCCTGGGAGGTGGGTGGAAAGTGAATTACCTTGCATTGCAGATGATCTCCCATCTGGCCCCTAATTTGGATGTAACCATAGATGCCCGAAGGAATGTTTGCATCCCCCAGAAGTGTGACTTTGCCCAACAACATGAAATGATCTAATGGAAGACGCTAATTCTCACTGGAAATCTCGCCTCTCATAATCACAAACATTTACATCAGTTTTTCTCTTTTTCGTTTGTAAAAGATGCTCACTTTGGAGTACAGAGCCTCTTTATTATTCACGGTTAGCACCTGTCTTAGTGGAGGTGTGTACAGTCACCCGCTTTGCTCCCAGCAAGCATGACTGCATTTTCCCCTTCTCCTTTCATCTAGGGAAAAAACTCATGCTTCAAGCCTGATTTTTTTTTTTTTTTAAAGATGCTGCACCTGCATCCTAAATAGCAGGATGCCTAAAATCCTGGTCAGTGCCCCACACTGCTTCACAGGCACTCACCCTGCTCTGATCCCTTACACATGAAGGGAGCAATTTAGCTCTACAGGGGAAGAAAGCAAGGAACAGCCTCCACAGAGGAATAATTAATTAAGGCCGTTCAAGGCTATGTTAGCATTTCAAGTATCCCTGAAGTTTGAAAAATCAAAAATCTAGACATGTCTTCTCACTTTTTCTCATTTTTGGAGTCTGATTTTTAACAGCATTCGGGCTGGAATTTCTTTACATGAGAGAAAAGATGCCCATCTAGTTTCCTCATAGTCAGTTTCTGTCTCCTTTGGCCACATTTTTAGCTGACTGCGGTCAAATCATGAAAGTGTCTGTCATTACTTCAGTGTTGAGATTCCTCCCATTTCACTTGCTTTGCCCATTCTAAAAGTGTTTGCCATTACAATAATCTGCATTTTCCTTTTCTCACCTTCCTTCAATTATGTTTGGATTTTGCCAAATAAGTTCCCTCCTACATACCTCTATTCATGTTCACATTCATGTTCATGTTCATGTGCTGGATACTTCTTTTTGCTTAACCTTGCGAGATATCTCAAGTAAGAAGCAGGGAATTCTCTAACAGAGTCAGTGTTTAAACCTAGATTTATCTTTATTCATATTCAGAGCATTTTCCCTTGAAAATTCTCTTCCAACTCTCCTTGTGTGGCATTCACTGTCACATAAAACCTGATATTAGTTTGGTGTGCTTGCCTGGTTTCCTTAGAAACCTTTCTGAGTGATTTCCTGTAAAGGAAATTATCATCCCACATTTAGGAAGGTACAGTTACAACTGAATAATGTTTTGACAGAATTATCAAAATTAAATTGCACACCTTACTTTAGCACCACATCTGAATTAGCCTAATTTATATTTTTAAATCCTAGATGCCTTCTCTTCAATTTTGAGCTACAGATCAATGTCCATCATGTTTAGAAAGTCATCAGATGAAGAAAGGTCATGGCTAACCTAGGCACTGAAGCATTATATGCAGTAATTTCATTTTGTAAATCTGATTGTTTTAGAGTCTTTTTAAGTGACAAACCAGACATTTACATCAGACTCAGGAAATGTTATTATATCAGCTTTAAATTTTGCTAGCAGCCTTTATTTCAGTAGCATACAATGTGCCAAAAGTTACGCTGTGTCAGAATTTGGTCTCCAGCGCAGTGTCAAGAATTACTTGGGGATGTTAAAGCCTTGATTCTGATTTGTAATCGACGGGTTCCCTTGCATGGACTGGTGGTAGTTTGAGCCTTCAGATACCATGGGTCTTGCAAGAAATTCGAAGACGTGGCAGATACATTGTGCATCTTTCAAAATTAGCAATGATCTCTAAGGCACTGCTTTCCACAAGACTGTATGTAGACTTCTTTTATCCAGCTATTATTAAATGTACATAATGAAAAGTCACGTCCTTGGATTTTCTGCTGCAAATTAAATAAGCTGAGCATTTCTGGTTTCAGATAAAATCTGAAACTATTGGTCATATTAATGTTTAATTATTCGCTTTTATTTTTTTCTCCTCCATGTTTTATTTGTAAGGAAAACACGCAAATGATACAGTCTCATGTATACTTAAGCATCAGGGCTGGCAATGCTTGCTTTGGTAGTGTGTGCCCCTTGTGGTCAAAGTCTATGAGATTGCTCTCATATTCATTGCTCTCTCCCTCCTAATGTACACTACTATTCCTTGCCTGTGTGGCCAATTGATTTTTTCCTTCTAAAATTGTTGCTCTGAAATCGTGGGTTTTGGCAGGATGTTGCTCATCCTACCAAAATCCAAGATTCCCAGTTCTGTTTAATTTAGGATTAATCTGAATATTTTACCCTTGAATGCAAAACATACAAAGGTCTCTTTTATAGAAAGCTATGTATCAGAACAATCCATCAGCCCTCAAGTTTAATGGTGCATCATGAATTCTTTTACAGTTGATAGTAAGTTGAATGGCATTTTAAAGTAAGAATGGATTTCATATTGATTAAAATACATTGAGGGTGTTACATTCATGTATATATACTGTGATATATGAAAAATGTATACAGGTAAAACCGTACAAGTTAAATACTTAACTTCACAGTCAGTAGTAGGCTGATGCAGTAAGGTGATACGGTTAATGAGCTCTGGGCTTTTGCAGTATAAAAATCCCATGTTAAAAGCTGCCGGGCAATAAAACTTAGATAGATGCAGCTTTTTCTTAGTCACTTTGCTGCTGTTAACTTTTAAAAACTAATTAGTGCTTTAGAAAAGTGTATAAGAAAGCTGAAAAAACCCTCTTATTACATTTGTAATTTACTGGCTGTCATAGGCCTGTTATAAAATAAATGAATATTCTGCCATATCGCTATTGATCTGAATGTGTGAGCATAAGGCAAGTCATATGGTCAAAAATAGCTGAGCTGTACCCCTTAGAATTCTGATATTTCCAATAAAGACAGAATTTAAACAGATTGTTTTTAAAGCCATTGTAAGAGAAGTGGTTTTGATTTTGCTCACATAAAATTGGAGAGTTCCTACCGTACCTGCCTTTCAGGTGAGATTAAAATCTTGGCCACTAGCAGCTCTATCTCAATAAAGATAACTGATCCGATGTCAGAAGGGATCACTGAACTAGAACTGGGAGATTTGGAGAGTTCTTGGTATTCCACTGGGACATACCATCTTGATG
The DNA here is from genome assembly GCA_028565335.1 of Limnodromus scolopaceus. Classification (NCBI taxonomy): domain Eukaryota; kingdom Metazoa; phylum Chordata; class Aves; order Charadriiformes; family Scolopacidae; genus Limnodromus; species Limnodromus scolopaceus. The sequence continues at coordinate 150,127,127 of JAOXNO010000001.1, forward strand.
GATAATCAAAGTTGAGGAGATATCATGCATAACACCATTTTGATGTATCCATCTGCTAGTATACACATTCACAAACACATTTACACCTATATCAATGATACATAATACATAACATTCTGTAAAACCTACAAACATAAAGAGATGTGTCGCAAGGCTTATAGAATATTTTATAAAGTGTATTTTTAAAAATCTGAAAATCTCTGCTCCTGCTTTTTTTCCTTTCACCAACTGGAAAGCTTCTCAGACACATTTTTTTAAGAAGTCTTATTTTAAGGGCCGAGATATAGCTCCAATAATATGTTAAATCTCTAAAGTACTGAATATTTTTATGCTGTTTGTAACATAAAATAGGAAATGTGCGATTTCAATGTGTGTATATAAAGCTTTTATTAACATTTTCTAGATACTGTCTAAAGAATTTATCTACAGCTCAGCCTTTCACTATGAGTAATGTGCAGATTACTGAGTCCTTTATATAATCTATCTTCTCTATAGTTTACTGTAAGTAACAGTAAAGTGCTTTTTGACAATAAAATAGGTAAATGTAGTGCCATTAATTAGCCATGTTCTATTGTATTTTGCTGTGCTGTTGTGAACTGCTGTGCTGTGCTGGTCTGAGCTGTAAAAACCAAAAGCTTTCTGACTAATTATTAGGAACATGTTACGTATGACACTCATCCATAAAGAAGACTTCACTGTGTTAATAATTTTCACATCACAATTGCAATGACTGCAGCTCCAGCTATCATCTTTCTGAGGATGGTTCATGCAGTTAATGAACATTGACCATTAGTTGTTTTACAGCAAAACATGCAGGAACTAACGACTCCCTAAAAATACAGTCTCTCTTAAGTGTTTCTCTTTAAACTAAGTAGGATGGAATGTACCTTAGATGTAAGAGTTTGTGGCAAAGGCAAATAAGATGTTTGTTTATTACTGAAAGGAATTGAGAAAAGTGCTATGGAGATATCATTGGAAAATAAAATATCTTGTTTATCCAAAGAAATGGTTAAACAGGGTGAACATTGGCATAACTATCTATCCTTCGGTTATATGTGAGTCTGTAACTCCCTTATGCAAAGTAATATGAATCAGAATGCATCATGCCTTTCAGGCTCACTCAACCTTTTATTTTAAAAACGCTAGAAGGATTAGTCTGAGGTATATCTCTATAAATATTTGATTTTCATATTCTTCAGTTAAATTATAAAAGATTGTAAAAATTTTTGATTCATCCCCAAAGTAACATTTGCAGTTTTAAAACAAAAAAAAATATAGAAAATTTAATAATTCAGATGATTCAATATATTTAATTTAATTTTCAAAGTGGTTTTTAACATTTTCTGAGTTAAACAAGTATTTGTAACAAGCTGTAGTAAAATGAAAACACATTTAATTTAAAACCCAAAACCACACAACTGGACAGTTTTTAGGATGTTTTTAAATTGAGTTCACTGCATGAATTTGATAAAAGTTTCTTAAATGTTTTGGTAAATCTAGATCTGAACTTACTTTTTCTTTTTGAGAAAAAAAAAGCCTGGTATTTGCAAGACCTGTGTCTTAAGAAATATAGTGCATGAACTCTAGTGAAGAATCTCTGTATATTTTTTGTATCTCTGCAGGAATAGTTTTAAGTGTTTTACTGCATTGATCAGCCTCAGGTCCTGTTACACAATTGTGGGAAGCTAAAATATTAATTGCAAAAGTGGGTTAGTTAGCTTTACCGCTGAGAGCTGTTGATAGACAATAACCACCTCCAAACTTGCATTTCATTTAATTCACAGTAACATACCCCAGGTTCTGGATTAAAATAGTCTATGTAAACAAAGGTGGAAAAATTGCCACGTGCCATCCTTTTTAAAACCGTTTTCGTTTGCTGTATTTGATCAGTGTAGCCAAAGTCCAGTTTTACCTGGTATAGTGCTGGGAAAGGGAGTCCTGGATGTCAGGTTAGATAACTAGTCATTTCTCATTGCTCATCTCCTAAGTGTTTATCTGGCTTGAGAGCTGATGTCTTCCTAGAAAACTGTCATGGTAGGCTACATTTGGCTGCTGTTCCATCACTATCCATCGGCCTGCTGTTACTCATATCATGCCATTAACAATTACCATTTAGAAGACACCTGTGTTGTAGTTCGCAGCCTCCTGATGTGTTTCATGCCTATTCAATCAGAGTTATATTTGTTTTGGCTTTCCTAGCATATAGGAATAATGCTTATTAAGATTAAAAGAAAAAGAAAAAAGGGTAAGATTTGTGAAGAAACAAAGATCAGCTGCTAGCTGAAGTGTACATCGTTTCCATAGAATCAGAGAGTTGTGGAATGGTTTGGCTTGGAAGGGCCTTTAAAGATCACCTAGAGCAGCCACCCTACTACAGGCAGGGACAGAAAAGGTATTTTTAAAGTGCTATTAGCTTTTTAATATTAAATAGAAATTTGTCCAAAAAAGAGATGACATGAAATGGTAATTCAAATACTCTTTTTGTTTACTCAGATGCTTTAAGGCTTTTACCACCTGCTGAGTGCCTGGAAGTACGAATAAACATTGGAGTGACAGGTTTCACACTGCTATGTTGTAAGTTTGCACAGCAGGACTGAGTGGTTCCCAACACTATTGGCTGATCTGGTTTTCAAATAAAATGGGGGTTTAAATTTTGAGACAAAAGGGTTTTTTTCATCTTTGCGATTCATAGAAGAAATTTATTTTTTACCTAATCCTTCCTGAAAATAATAAAGTTTCTCCAAATGCAGAATATTAAAGGAGATTTATACTAGTCAATACCCTGAAGAAAGGAACATAATTTAGGAGCTTAAACCCACAAGGAGAATATATGCATTTATATTTGTGAAAATTACCAGAAATCATTATTCTGTGAAAAACTGTTCCTCTGTAAAACCTATACAGATACCAGTTGGTGGACAAAAGGCAAGAGGCATGAAGTAAATCTCTTTATAATTCAATTACATTAGGTCAACATAGTGTTCCCATGGTGGCAGCCTGACACATTAAGTTCAAGGAGTAAGGGCTGAGACACTGGAATAATTCCTTTGGTCATAGACAAGTTGGACTTGCAGCTCAGCCTTGGTAAGCAGCAAGGCTTATTGCCTTTCTTTCTAGTCTGTGGTTTGTAAAAAAGTAAAATTCAGTCTTATTCAGAGGTTAGATAACTATTTGGAAAGTCTCTAAAGAAGTCCATGTATAAGAAATAAAATAAATACATATTTACATAGTTCTTTAGTTTCCAACAATAATCTCACAGTTATTGTTAATGAACAAATAAAGAAAACAACACGTAAACTAAAACAGAAATATTACAGAAAATATTTTAATTTGTATAGCACGTTTAATTTTAGGAACTCAGAGCTCTTTTCAAATAATGACTAAGCTTGAGCAAACCCTGGAAATGAAACCAGCTATTCTAATTGTTTTTGTAAATAAATATATTGAGATACAGATTGATGTAAATTTTTTATCACCAGACAGTTTCTCCTGAAAGTCATCAGCAGAATTTAACCATTCATATTTTTACATATAAGGACAGCCATGGAACTGAAAAATAATACGCAAATATTAAGAGAAGAGTGTGGTGCTCAGCACAGCAAAATACCTCAGCAGCCAAGATACTCTCAGTAACAGAGTAGCATAAAAACCTGCTGTGCTGATGTATAGAAAAAATTTAAAAGTTTTTGATAGTACAGAGGGATGCTTGTCTCTCAGATTCAAAGCTGCCCTCACTGTCCTCTTCACAACAGAAGAAATACAACCTCATCAGGAAACAAGCGACAAGGACATAATTTCAAAAAGAAATATTTTATGAAGGGAAAAATAAAAATGGTACTTCTTAAAATTACTGAAACTGAAAAGCAAAGTAGTTGTCATGGAACACAAGAGGCATGGATTCAATTTCTTATTTCATCTCATTCAGAAGAAGATCTTGAAGCCATGTACAGCCCAGTTCAACTGAGTACCTACTGGGTGCTTTCTGGACTGACTGTGGGTTATTTTGTATTTCTGTCATTGAAGCTGTTCCAGTTTATGTAAATAAACAGCTGACAGTGCGGGAAATTGAACTCAAGTCTCTTCTTCTGAGGTGAGTAAATTTATCACTAAATAGAATCAATATCTCATATATAGCTTCTCAGCTTCTTAGGAATTTTTTTTTATTTTTTTTTTTTGGTGGCGGCTACCACCTACTAAAGCCTATGCTGGCTTTCCTCTACTACTATTGCATAAGAATGTAGCATAAGCTACAATTACACCTTCATTTTGGTAGCAAACATACTATAGTGCCTTCATCACTGTAGTAACTTGCTGCCTCCTACTCATAATGTATTTATCCTCACAGTACTCCTATGATGTTGAGCAGATGGTAAAGTGAGTCATTAGGTACAGAACTTGACTTCTCAGGATCAGACAAGAAGACTGCGATGAAACCAGTCCTGGGTTTCCTTCATCTTTCTGCTAGACCCCTCATGCTCTACTGGAAACTCTGAGAGTCTTCTCCCATGGGACAGTGGACACCAGATTCTCATCCTTTCCCTAGACTCTTGGGAAAAACTAAAAAAAGGAGGTCCATTGGTGGCCCTTCGTTCAGGCTTGGCATAGCTCAAAAATATTATGGAGTTCTCAAATTATCTGGACTGTCAGACCATCTTGAGGCAGATAAAAAGTGTGACTCCTGCGTTTCCTCTGACTCCAGCACACATTGGTTACTACTGAGTTCAGCCAGCAGATGATTAATTTCAGTCTATTGATTCTAGGGCAACTGCTACAAGTGTTTCTTCTTGGATAAGCTGGCTGGGTATTTGTAAGGACACTGGAGCTGTGAGTGATGTATTACACTGCTCCCATGTAGTCCTTTGCACAAGGTAACCGTCTGGCAGCACTTCTGTGAAAGGCAGAGGATATGACTGAATGAGGCAGCCTCTTTTCTGGGAATCTTCTGGTCCTCCTAGAGTGAGACACCGTTGTTTCCTGGTTGACTCATTTGGAAAGTATGTTGTCTCTGACATGCCACTGGCAGCCTTTTTGGCAGGGGAGATGATGGTACCTCATTTAACGCCCTTAAGTGACTTTGAGCTTTCACATTGTTAAATGTGTATTCCATTAGCCGTCTCATCTAGCATTCACGTGTTAGTTCGTGTAAAACATAACTGCATCAGCATGACATGGGAAAGATTCCCAGAAAGTAGAAAAGTTGACCTTTGGAATTTAGTGCTAGCCTGACATAATGGCACTTCAACAAAAGCAAGTGCAGGGTTCTGCACCTGGGCCAGAACAATCCTCGGTATCAATACAGACTAGGGGATGAGGTATTAGAAAGCAGCCCTGAGGAAAGG
>JAOXNO010000001.1:150141664-150211476 GCA_028565335.1 Limnodromus scolopaceus
CCTGCCCATGGCAGGGGGATTGGAACTCAATGATCTTTAAGGTCCCTTCCAACCCAAACCATTCTATGATTCTATGAAAAAATACAGTGAAAGTAGGAAGCAAAAGTTCAAGGACAGAAGTAATCACTCTGGCACTGTGAGTTTAGGGAGTATCGAAAGCAACTGGGAGGTCTGCATTTCTTTGTGTTTTCTCTCAGAAAAGAAAAACACTAACAGATTGCTTCAATCTGTGTGGGAGAAGACAGAGGGCTGAATTTTGTGTGTGACCCCGTGATCTACCAGAGAGCTATTTTCAAAGTAATGGTAACACCAGAAGTATAAATTGCAAAATTACCATGTTGAGTATGAATTGCCAGTACCTGAGGTAAGCTGATTTAAAATCTTATAAGGAAAATGTTAGGTATCACTGGATGGGAAAGGTTAAAGATGGAGATAAGAATTATGGAAAGATGGCAAAGAAAAATTTGGAGTTGCATTTCTTTCCCTGAGTTCTGTCTGAGGATACACCGCAATTTGCCTAAGCTGAAACTTGCAGTTGTCACTTCCAAGGAAAATGGTTCTGCCCCACAGGCAACAAAAAGGTTCAGGCTTCTATTCTGCATCTGATTAGCTTATTGCTTCCCTCTAAGTTGAAATCATACATTTGTCTGTAAGTTACAATATGCTCTGTTCTTGAAAAGGCTTTTAAATATGCAACAATCATTAGCAGTGACCTATGTTTCCCAGCTTTAACCCTGAACAATGCATAGTAAGGTATTTTGAGATACTCCTAGCCAGTGTGTCCAATATATTTTTTGTTATACACAAGTTATTAAAGCAGAACGCACATTTATCCTAAATGGCTACTTTAAAATAAGGCAATGTAATTGCAAAACTGGTTCATTAAATTATGTACTCTCTTTACAGAGGCAGGGCTGTGGATGTAAATGTATCTTAACATTTGCAATCTTTTATTGATATTATTTATTTCAAAGTGTTCCCTTTACTTGAAATATTTTTCAATTCATTCATTCCACTTGGTATAATCGTTAACTTTTGACAAATATTCAGTGAAAACAAGGCATATATATCCATCACTTGGTTAATTTTTACTTTTAAATCCAGAAACAGGCTGGAGTTGAGTTCCTGTTTGTTACCTTGGAAACAAATGGAGCCTCGACTTCAAGCAGCTCTACACTTGAAATGAGGGGTGGAGCTTTGAAGTTGCAATTCTTATTATGATCCAGAAAGGGAAGAAAATTCTTTTAGATATTCTGCCTTATTGTACTTACAAGAATATGGAGTCTACCAAAAATGATAGAAACAAGGTAGTTTCATGTAATGGGATGAAAGGGGAATAGGAAAATGGTAGTTGCACCAACTCAATAGCATTCAGCTTCTGAAGTTGGGTCGAGTAGCTCATACTCTTGCAATGATGACTAGCCAAAACAGGATAATTGTTGCTGTCAATTTGTTTATCTTCCAACTATGGAAAGAAACTCTGCATTTTTCCTTGCCAGTAATTTCCAGCAGCAACTGTATAAAAGCACATAATTTTCACTTACAGTAATAATTTATTTACAATTTTCCAGTCATTTCATGGACTGAATTAAGTTAAGTTTCAGATGTTTCAGAGAATATCTAGTAGATCATTTTTTTGTTCTCACTGAGGCAAGCTTCCCAATGAGAATTTGACCAAGAATCCCTCTCTAATAAGTTATTTGGATAAGAAGACATTTTGAATTGTAGCTTGGATAATGAAGATATCAGAATGAGGTACATTATTTAGGGTTTTGTAGTCTAGTTTCTACTGTTATCTTTTGCTTATATAGTGTGAATAATAATATTGATATGTATTCCTGTCAAGACAATTTCAAAGTAGAAAAAATTAAGTTCTGAAATATTACTACTTTACTGAATTTTCCACAATAGAATGAGATAAAGGGCCACTGGGATTTACAGGGATTTGAATTAATCCTCTCTCTACTCTGGCTGCAGTAAGAACTATTAATATACCCATTTTACAGTGCATGTAATTAGGCTTTCGTTCCACAATTGTTAATACCTGATCTGTGTGCTACTGGGTGACCCAGGAGTGCTAATTTCATCTGGATGAGGAATGGACTCACAATTGCATTTCTGGCAAATTAACTGGAGCGTGTATACAGAGCTTATGTTGGCCTCACACTTTTATGCTGGTTTCATATGGGCAGCAATGGACAGACAATATTTGAGCAGTCTTCAAGCTCGACAATGTAAAGCTAATTTGTCAAAAAAACCTATTTGAACACATTTGAATTAGCAGCTGGCATTTGCACCTGATCAATAGTTTGCATCATGAATTTGTGATGGTTTTGATCTGACAAGGTATTTCAAAGCTGGATTCACTTTAGTGTTAAATTCCCTACTTAGGCATAGCTTTTGGCAACTAGTTCATCTTTTGGAGGAATTCTGTAGGAATAGGAATAGGGAAGACTAATATCCTGACTCGGTTTTCTGTCTCTAAATATTTGTTCACCAAGGCTTGTAATCATGTGCTCAATGCTGAGCATGTGGGTAGGGCTTAAACAAATGTTATCCTGAGCCACATAGTAAAAATTTGCTCCCAGCTGTGTGATAGATGAAAAGTAATTGATTGGATCATTTTGGATAGATTTTTCTGTGAGTGTCCTCTTTTCTAGACTTTCTGATGACCTTCTTTGATTTCATTAAGAGCAGTTAAATTAAGTTCAGTAAGTTCTTGGCATAATACATATTAGAATCATAGATTGTTTGTGTTTTCCCTAAAATTTGTATTCAATGTAAAAAATATATGCTATTAGGAAAACCATTGAAAAAAGGAAAAAAACCACAGTAAGATAAACAGTAGTAACATTTTAATAGATCTAATAAAGACTGCAATAATTAGACACACTATAAAAATCTTTCTTTTGGTTGCTAATAGCACCTTAGATTACTCTTTTTTATTAACATTGTTCAAAATCTGTTCCGATCCCGCAAATTCTTATCCATAAGAGTATTTTGTATTTGATCGTTGTTTACATATGAAAACTAGCAGGCTGCTCACAGGGATTTATAAAATCAGTTCCTAATTTACTTTTCACTCTTTTCACTTTTTATTCTTGATTCTCAGTATTCTAGTTTTGCTTAGAGTGGATAATGAAAGTAGCCTGCTGTCTGTTTCAGTTAGTCTGAGCTGTTGTCCTCAGCCAGTGTAATTTTATGGTTTACAGGTATTAGTGTGGCACTGGCATGCTCAGGTTTCCATTTCTGCAAGAGCAAGAAAACCAAATAAGTAAGCTGTTTCAATTGATTTCCTCTGTAAAAAACATCGTGACAACATTACAACTGAGATAAATCTGTACATTACATAAAAATCAGGCACACGTTCCCTCCAGCCAAACCCAAACCCCCACCAACTGCAGAAACTCAATTACATCAAATGGGGTTTTTTTTGGCTTTTAGATTACAGCTTGAGAGAATAAACTTTTGTTTTCCTGTCTTGTTTCCTAACATTATTACTGATAAACAAGTGGCTGCTAATTAACCAGTGATTTTGTTCATGAAAGTTACTGCCCGTGGAAAGGGTATTTTGGGACAGTATGCTCCTCAGTCTCATGGCGGGAACTCAGCAGTGATTCCTCTCTTACACATCCCTGGCACTAAGGCTCCTGCTCATCTGTCTGTGTACTGCAGTGGCAGAGGCTTTCTCCCAGTCCTGCCAGAGCCAGGCAGTGAGAAATCCAGGCAGCCAGACAGAGCCAGACACGGCCAAACCCTCATGGCACTCCTCCTTCCAACTAGTTGGGACAGACCCAGGGGCAGAAGATGATAGTTTGGGGATGCTTGTGGGGCAGGGAGGAGGGGGGAATTGATTTCACTCTGGCTGGTGGTCACAATTCCACGGTGTGATCACCAGGAATCACCAGCTGAAGATTTCTCCTGTTAAATCCGTGTTACCTAAGGTATGCGTGGTATTAATCTAAATTAATGGAACAGTCATTTGTTTCTTGTAATTTCTGGATGGTAAGTTGAAACTGCATAGCAGTGATGTTATCCTGTGGCTTTTATAGAACTGCATCTTTCTCTGCACAATATGGCCTGTTTAATGGGATGATCCATGTGACTTACAGGGCTTCCCTGCTTCAGGAAAGCTGGCAGGGTAGTCAGGTGTATACAGTAGATATATATAGTGCCATATGGTCATTTTAGGAGTCTTTTTTTTTCCTAATCAAATCCAAACTTTGACCTTTTAACTATCACTGATTTACTTACACGGTATGTTCTATTGATCTACCTACATCTGAGCTCATTAAACACATAAAAGGAGCTACAAGTAGAGTAAAATATGGTATTATTGAAACTAACAAGGAGATCAGGTTACTGTATGTCCAATACCACTGTCTTATCTAGTTCCCTGGAAGGAGAAGCACTTTAGTAGCAGCCGTCTTCTACCACCACTGCACTGGATTATCTCTCACCTCACCCATATATTTGGTAAATGAAAACAGTTTCATCTTCTAGGTCAATTAACATGTTCACCAAAAGCATTGTACAAGCATTAAACTGGCAAAAACATTTGTGAAAATTCCCATAATTTGTGGTCATATATCCATAAAATGCCAGCAGTCTAGTGGCCAAGCATTCATGAAAAAAGTGATTTACAGTAATAATAAATGCTTTCCTGGTGGATTAGAATAAAACAAAATGGCTTTGCTAGTGGTCATAGTCCTTACTCCATTTTTTAAGAGGTGAGAACCTCCCACACTAGGGGTGGTTTAGTTTAGATAATTTCTGTACAAAGCTGGATGCATTTTTTCCTATTCATTTTCTTTTGTATTTCCAGCTACTTATCGGCTTAGCTACTCCTGGCAAACGGAGGGCTAATTCCTCAGAGTTAGGTGATCCCATATTATCTGCAGCTGTTCTGAGGAAACCAGGCATTTAGCAAAGGAAAAAGATGAATAGGGTAATTTTCTTTTTCTTTCTTTCATTCTTTCTTTCTTTCTTTATTTATTTTTCTTTCTTTTTCTTTCTTTCTTCCTTCCTTCCTTTCTTCCTTCCTTCCTTCCTTTCTTCCTTCCTTCCTTCCTTCCTTCCTTTCTTTCTTTCTCACTGTCTCTCTCTTTTTCTTCCTTCCTTCATTCCTTCCTTCCTTCCTCCTTATTTTGGTGGTTGCCATGACTAACAAGAATAATGGAAAAAATATCACAAGCAGATAAACAAGACCCTGTCTTCAGATCAGCTGTCTGTTGACTGTATTAAATGTAAACCATGCACCGTTTATTTTACTTTTTAATGTAATGTTAAAAAAAAAAGTTCTGGAAACCAAGCGAGTGTTCTCTAAACAATTAATTATACAGCTATCTAATGAGAAGCAGACATTTTATCTGAGCAGTTATGTATGATATGTATAAGTGATCTTCAGTATCAGCAAGTCTGCTTTCCCTACTGTTTTTGCATCGTGGATGGTGACCCAATATTTTTCATATTATATATATGCAAATATTTGTATAGTATATGGAGAGAGAGGTTAAAATTTATATGTGTAAATATAAATAAAGGATATATAAATGTACATATTAATTACATGTATCATTCCACTATTTAAAATGGCTTAAAACCATGCATTTATTATTGTGCATTGACAAAGATTTGGAAAAAAGGACTAAGAAATATTGACAATACTAAATATCGTTGCTGACTCCAGAATTCATCTACGGAAACATTTCTTATTTTCATTCACTTTTTTTCACTGATCACATAAAGTTATAGGTAGAGGTGGGCAAATCATAGTAATGACACTTTCTCTGTTAAGTGGTTAAATCCTCAGGAATAATATTGTTCCCTTTTTAGATGGATGTGCATGGCTTCAAAGCCATAGGTACACTGTGGTCTTGTGACTATGCTACAGTGATTGCAAGGAAGAAGTGTTCTGCACTTGCGGGATAGGAAGCTTTTGGTGCAAGAGTTGAATGGGTCGTTAAGAGGCCCATATATAATGTGAGTTGACTAGACAAATCTTATAGGAAGATTAAAGCAAGCCAAAACTGGTAGTAGAAATCTGTAAGAGCTTACTTGCTTTATGGTGTGGAGAAAGGAATTTATATCTGCTAAATGCAGATTCTGAGGGCCTGGCACTTATCCTCAGGTTTTCTGTGGACTTATGGAGATTTCTGAAAGCTCTATTGCCAAATGCCAAACACCAAATCCATGAGAGCTGCACTTTAACTACATTTTTGATTTTGAAAAAAATTACCTTCTTTCTTAGATTCAGTTTTGATATAAGGAAAATCCTGAGCAAAAATTATGGAATTTGACCATTAACACTGTCTGCTTTGCTCTTCCCATCTCTGCTGTTGTGTACCCAATTCCCGTGAGTACTGAAAATTGTGATGAATTAGGTCATATTTACAAAGCACTTTGAAGCTGGAAAGCAGTGAACAATTATTCAGTATTATAACTTTATTTTTCGTTATAGTGAGATACTTGGTATAAAGCAATGAGTGCAATTTAAAGTTACCATCAAAGACTACAAAGGACATGTGCTCCTTTTTGCTTTGAAAATGTAATTACCATGTGTTAATATAGTCTAGGAAGTAGGCTATCTTCTCATGCACAGATTCTTTTGAAAAATGGTGGAGAATGCCAGAAGACCTAATTTCCTGTTTGGATTGCTCTGGCATGCATGTAGTATAACAACGAGGAAACATAAGTAGTTAGTGATGAGATACGGAAGAAAATACCCTTGCACTTTAATTCTACCCCTAGATTTCCACCATGGTTATGCATGCTTTAAGAATATTTTTATTATTCTAAAAAGTAAAAATTAGGTATGAATTACAACATGAAAGCACAGAAAGGAAGACTTTTTAAAGCTCTTTGGGGGAGCAATTGTGTTTTAGTCCTGCATTTGTAGAGTGTGTAACACAACGGAGTCATTGTCTGTCTCTCTCGTAATGCTGGATACTATATTATTATTATACATTGTATTAATATCTGTAGATTTAATGGTAAAATATTTCTTGATCATGCAGATCCAGTAACAATATCAACTAGTACTAAAAAGGAGCCAAGAAATTCTTATACATATCAAAAGTCATACTTTCAGATGGTAATAAAAAGGGCAATTGCTGTGGTGTATGTATGCCAGCAGTACCTTGCACCTGATTCTCTCACCCAAACAAATCTTCTCTGTGATAACCTGTGTTTGGACGGCAAAGGTCTGTCTGACTTGGCTTCCAGGACAATGAAGAGCTGAAAGCTGTGTTAGAGCTCTGAAACCCAATGATTACACAAGTAGCTGAGTGGACTGGGCTTAGCATGTTTATGAATAGTGAGACTGTACAAGAATTCCAGAGCAATTATCTGTACCTTTGGAAAGAAAAAAAAAAGAAAAAAGAAAAAAAAGGTTTTCATAAATAAAGATAGAATACATTTTTAATGGATTGTTTTCATGTTTATATAGTTGAATCTGTAAATCATTGTAAGTCTGTTAAAAAACCCCAAAGCAGCAACCCACAACAAAACCACTCAAATCTAAAGTATACTATCAGATTAGGTTTGCTGATAACTTCCTTCTCTTTGATGAGTTATTTAGGTAGGGACATTCCAAAGGGAATTTATTACTCAGTAGGTATAGAACTAGTGTGCTGAAGAAACAACTTGTGCTGTTGGATATCTTTGTTCATACCTTTTTTCCAGAGTTTTGTACCATGTATATGAATATTTCAGAGAATCACAAAATCATGGAATGGCTGAGGTTGGAAGGGACCTCTGGAGGTCATTGGATCCAACTCCCCTGCTCAAGAAGGGCCACCTAGCGCCAGCTGCCCAGGACCATGTCCAGACAGCTTTTGACTCTCTCCAAGGATGGAAACTCTACAGCCTCTCTGGGCAACCAGTACCAGTGTTCAGTCAACCTCACTGTAAATAGAAGTTTGTATTTATGTTCAGAGGGTACCTCCTGTGTTTCAGTATGCACCCATTGTCTCTGGTCCTGAACCAGTGAAAAGAGCCTGGTTCTATCCTTTTTGAACCCTCCCTTCAGGTATTTATATACATTAACACAATCCCTCCTGAGCCTTCTCTTCTTCAGGCTCAACAGTCCCAGGTCTCTCAGTCATTCCTCTCAGGAGAGATGCCCCAGTCCTTTAAATATCTTAGTGGCCCTTCATTGTCCATGTCTATCTTGTATGGAGGAGCCCAGAACTGGCCACTGTACAGTTTGATCTCATACTTTTGTTTCATGTAGCTTTTGGTAACATAAGAACAACATTATTCAAAATATGGACTTTGGCAGTAGTCTAGCTAAAGCTTTCTTCTGTTTGGGGCTTGTGTTGTTACAGTTGTTTATCTTTAATAAAAACATTTGCCATATTTGTAGCATTTGAATACCATACAAGACAACTATATTGATTCTACTAGCAAAACATGGGACCACATTGTATCATTGATTTTGCACGTAACAAGGTTACAATGGATAATTGAAAGGAGAATTTGGCCCATTGCTTCTGAAACTTAATTTTCTTCCTCCCAAACCTGTCTAGGCAGACCAGCTGGCTCCAGGCAGGACCTATTTAAGTGTAGAAATAATATTAAGCCACCTTAATGTGACAAATGGCAAAAAGCACTTTGTAAAAATTTCATTCAGAAACAAAAGAGTGAATTGTTGAGTGAGCTTGAGGGGAAGAGAGGTCACAGTGAGTAGATTTTTATGTCATCTCCAAACAACTAACAAAACACATGTTGGGTATCTGGGATAAGAAGAGAAAAAAATGCAAAGATTCTCTAGTTAAAACTGCCAGGATGACTGTCTTTTAAGTGTTAATTGCTGTAAAAATTAAATTTTGTTTTGATTCAAGTAAATATTTTGCAGCCACTGTTGGTTATGCTTTCAGCTACCCTCTGACAAGAGGCTAATTTTCCTCATCCTTCTTTAGGAGGTCTCTTGAAGAATGGACTCCACTGAACTAATGCACTTACTTTCTTAGTGACAGCTGCCAAGGTGCTGTCAAACCCAGCTGTCTCATTATTCCTCTTTCATTACATTTTCTTGTTATTCCTTGTACACAGGAGAAGAACCATATTAAAGCATTCCCTGTGACTCCGTTATAATTGCACCCTCTGTTAGTAATTGCTCATCCATTCAAAAGCTTTGCTGCAATATTTTGAAACAAATTGACATCATTCTAGTTCTGCAGTTAATCTGCTATTCAGAAAGGCATAGCAGGGGGATGTCTTATTGCTGTACTTTCTATGCATGGGTACTTTGGAAAGAAAATTAGCTTTGGAGACACTGTTTGAACATTTTAATGAAACCATTATACCTAAGAGACTGTAATTTCTAGATTTCAGTCTGATACCAACTACCCCTGTTTATAGAATATTGTCATGCTCTGATTTTGCATGTCTTCATTTTACATTACATATTGTACATTTTTGTCTTCAGTGTGTATAGGAAGTTTGACATTTTATTCCATGAGGTGATAGAAATGCATGAAGACATTTGACTGTCATACTGACAACCTGTATGGAAACACTAATGGAGATACATTATGCAAAGCAAGTTCTCTGAAATTTGATGGTCAGGTTTTTGTAGAATAGCTTTCTTTGATGTTGTAGCATGTCGGAAAAATAATGTATATTACTAAATTGAAAGATCAAAAGATGTATACTGTCTCCTTCATAACAGAAGATCTCATTTCCCTCCCAAATATAACTCTTCACATGGAAATTATAAAAAGTTAGCCTGAAATACAGAATTGCAAAGCGTGCATGCAACATTAGGAATCTGGAAAGGTTTGTCTACATATTGGTATTTAGGAGCAATAAGTATCATTGACAAAAAACAACTTTGACTTGAATTATAACACTCTCTCTTTGCTTCACTGTGAAGAGTGGGACAAGTACTGACAAATTAATATGAATGGTAATTTTTCCAGACAGCACGTAAGCAGCATTTTGACAGTTAATGATAACCCCTATTTAAAAAAGCTTTTTCTACCAAATCTTGATTTGAATGTGAATGCAGTTTGAAAATTTAATATTTCCCTACTCTGCTTCATACCCTCAAAATAAAAGCATAGTATGACTTGCTTGTAGTTTGGTATTCTAAGCTAATGGGGTACTGTCAAGGCTGTAAAAATTAAAACTATTTTTCACAGTGAGGTTTTGTTTTTTTTTTTTTTTTTCCTCATGAAGATTCACATTTCATTTATGTGAAATGTGCTTTGCATTTTGTGAAAGACCTTCTTACAGGCCCAAGAATATAGTGAAGAATATGTACTATATGTCAGGATTACAGCCATCTCCTAAAGGCAAAATATCAAGAGCCTCAAGCAAATTTGAAGGGTTTTCAAAACCAAAATGGTATATCACATAGTAATACGATGATATCATCAACTTGTTTGTTTCCTCACACATCAAAACTTACACCTCTCAGAATATGTCTTTGCCCTTCTATAAGAAGAGTATAAGAAAGTTTATAAATTAGCATTTAATTTTTGGAAATGAAAGTTATCAGTCTACTGTATTTAGCCTTAGAAACAGTATATTTATTACTATTGTTTGTCCCAGCTCAAAAATGAGTATACCAACTGTGGGCCAAGATTAATACCTCCATCTATTACGTTCAAAACTGAGATGGGGGTTTTGTACGCTGCTTTTTATTTTTCTTCCTAAGTCTTCCTTTGTCAGTATGTTTTTGGCAGCCACTGTTGGTTGTTTACTGCTGTCGTTTTCAACAGCTTTATGTAACTTTTATTTACTGTAAATATCACCTACTTTTCATCAGGATTTTTTTATGGATCATTAAAAAATGGAAGGTATCCTTGGGTAGCTGAGTGGTGATACTTCTAAACAGTGTTGTGAGATATATGAAGAAAAAGGTAGAGTTTTAGATATTTATATTGAATTTTGAATTTATTTTTTTTTACTTTTTAAAGCTATTTCTTCTTGGGTTTGTTTTATTTGATTGTGTCTGTTTTACAGAAAGTAGCTCTCTGTTTTCTGGAACTGAGTTATTTAAAAGATACAGAGGTTTTAAACTATAATAGCGGCTTGTAACTATTCAGCATTACCTTTTGTGGTAAAGATACCAGATAGAAAAATATTTGCTTGAAAAAAGGTGTTAAAAAATTGTCTTCAGACTATTTGGTCTTTGATGAAAAACTTTACCTAGGCTGATCTCCTACAGGATCAAGTGGATAGAGCACTAAATAATTTACATGGAGTACTATGTAATGATTTCTGTCCTAAAAAAAAATGAGGCCAATTTTCATTAATATCAGTGGAACAGCACAAATTAATTTCAGCCAATGTATTATCACTGTAATACACAGTATCTTCTAAAAGATTTGACATTTTATTCAATATATCTGCATTTGCATTTATTTTCTTAAAATTGACAGATAGGATTCTGGGCCATTCTTCTAGAAAGTGTCTTCCTAATGATGTTTACACATCTCTGGAAGGGTCTGTCTTTCACAATAGTCAAAATTACTGGGTTTCATTTGTTTGTTTGTAAATGTACAATGAATTTGCAACCTTTTCATAATTGTTCTACTGGAAACAGAACTCAGAGCAAGAAAAGATCAAATTTCAAAATTGTATCTGTAATTTGTATAATTAATTTTTTTACAGAGACTGGTTGGGCTATCTGACTTTTAAAAGAGAACTATATTTAGATGTTTCTTTAACCTTTTTTTTCATTTTGAAAATGTATAATAAGTATAAAAGTTTCTGCAGTGAAACAAACATGCTATGACTAAAAAATACAGAGTTCACTCCTCAAGTTTTCTGTCTTATATTTGGATATCTGAATTAATATACACTTCTTTAGGCCTGTAGTTCCAGTAGAAATTGATTCAGGTTAACTAAATGTGCCTCAGCTATCTTGCTGCTAGGAAAAACCTATTTAACTAGAAAAAACTTTGAAAGAGTAGAGGGTAAAAAGGTAAGCCAACAGCACAACACTGAAATTTTAATTTGTTCTGTTAAAGAAGACACAATAATTAAGACATAAACCCAGGCTACTCAGAGAATATTGACTATAGAGTCAACTAATTTAACTTTGTTGCAGTCACAAAATTAGTATTGATAGAAACAACTTAGAACTCCACTTATTTCACTTTTTATAGTTTCCGGCAACCTGTTCTTTTTTGGATGGTAGTTTAGTCAAGGCAGCATGACTTGAAATTATCACCCTCAAAGCTCACCACACTGTTTTTTAGGATGACAGTGTTTTGCTCTGCATTTAGAATAGACCTGTTAAGAATTGCCTTTGATATCCCACTGTTACTGCCCATGGCATTATCTTTCCTAAGTATTTCTGATAAATGTTTATCAGTAGCATTGCTTTAAAGTTAGTGTTAGTTGTTCATTTGCTAGAAATTTCCCCATGTTTTATATTATGAAGAACTTGGTCTTCATTTTCCCACCTGCCTTAAATACAGAATATTAATTTTCTTTTCTTACTTATTGTTGGAATATTGTATAGTGACTAGCACAGTTAAGTGTGGGGACTTAGATGATACATCTTAATTGGGCTTCGTCAAAACAAATATTTTAGTTTACTTCACCTGGCACTGGAGTCCACCTCTGAACATGGCCTCTACTTCCCTCCATTGTGGAAACAGAGGAAGTGCTTTCCAAAGTGCTGCACATTTATAATTCCTAGTAGTTCTTGGGCTACACAGGAACTCTGAAAATTAAGCCCAAAGTCTTTACCACAATCTTGAAGCAGATGTATATACTGAATTTTCCATGCTGTCCTTCTTGTATATCAGGATGCTTCCTGCAAATATTTATACCTTCACTTTTAATATTCCTCTGAAATAGAAAAAAGTTTGTATGCATACTCATATACATACATATTTATAGATGCACATATGTATATACACACACTCCAAAATAAAAGCTTCATGACAAAAAGTACTCTTGGTTCCAGAAAATGTAAGTAATTGTGTGAGAAAAAAAGAGCAGAGAAGAAAACTGTTTTCCATGTCCTCCGTAACCAGTCAGAGAAAATGAGTTTAATTAGTCTAATCATCGGTACAGTCTCTTTATTGACAACAGAATGCTCCCCGACCCACCTTTGCTTATCCTCTGTGAAAATGGCAGCTTAGCTGCTGATATCTGTGCAGTTCTTTTGCAGGCTAAACTGAGGTAGCCTATAAATCTTATTTATCATTGTTTTCTGGCAGGTAATGTCATAGTCTTTCATAGAAGGACTTTAAGATTATGTAATTTCATTCCAGAAACAGATGGGATGCACAGGACTGGGTCTGGCACAGTACAAATCAAGTCTATCCAGGAAGTATATATGTGCTTGGATCTGTGGTATGTAGCAGTGTAATCAAATTTTCTAATCTGTAATTCCTTGAGAGTTATCTCAAATCAAACTTGACTTAAGGCTTTTACCCATATAAAATGTTTTGAAGAAAGTACACATTTTTGTATAGAGTCATTCTTTACCTTTCATAAACAAATATTTATTACTATCCAGGCAACTATTACAGTGGGTAACAGATATCTTTTCTGATACACAATCAGATGCACAAAATCCTTGCTGATTACACCCGAGATCTTTCAGAATATTTTGAAAGCTTCTCAGATTTCCAGTCACAAAGAACTCATGATACTATGAATCAAATGAAGCCATATACTTTTAGTATGCCTGTGTTATAATGTTATATAGTAGTTTTGTATCAATCAGAACACAATTCTTTCTCTTCAGTTAGGATAAATTTATCGATGTTATTCCTACCTGCTCCTGTACTATTTTGGGCAAATGTGAAAGTCAAATATTGCATAATATTTTATGCTATGCAGAAGTTCCTTGAAAATACAGCAGGGTTCTCATAATAATTCTTGAAACCATTCTATTATTTTTTTTCTGCCCAAAATAACATCTTTACATTTTAATAATTGACAGTTCTGGTGCTGTTTGAACAGCCACAAATCAACAACTAACTACAATAAAAAAGTTTGAGGTGTACTTAGACTTACCAGTGAAGTCATCAAAAATAAATTTCATAAGCATATTAATTTGTCTATCAGAAGAAAGTGGGAATTTGGACAGACACACTGGGAAATTAATGAACTAAGATATGACACTGTGGGAAATTTGGAGGTAATGTTACGTGCACTAAGTCACTATAAAAACAATTTTGAGAGTCTTCACACAGACAGTGTAATAAATAGTGAAAGGTAGCTGACATCATCAAATAGATACCATCCAAGGCTGTAACAGAACAAAAAGGACTTCTGCTGTAATGCCTCCGAAGAGGGCCTTATGATTGGTATTGAGTTGTGCAATTGATTGGTCATCTGGAGCAACCTGCCTAGAGTTCATATATTACTGAAATTAAGGCAAGGCTTCTCTTCATTGACTGGATTGGGGGGAAAGCAGTTGGGAAGAATAATGAGAGTTAATGCTATAGCTGAGCATCAATAACATCATAAATAATGCAATCAATAAATGACTGTGTCAGATGAAGACCACTTGAGGCACCAGAACTTGAGATACTAGTTTGATAGTTGAAAGGTATGGAAGAATAGTCTCAAAGGCAAGAGGAATGGCAAAGACAAATCCAGCACTGTCTGCAAGTACAGGAGGAGCATAAGTGATACCAAGGTCCAGCTCAAGTTGAACAGGACGTTTCCATGTATTTGAGATACATGGTACATGCATGTCAGACACAGAGTCCCAGAGATGTTAATATATAAATGATAACAGGTAAACTTCTGATATGGAAACCTTGTTAAGCTTATACTTTTAGGTATGTTCAGTATCTGATAACAACACTGATGATAGTTAGAGTTCTGTGTGCAATTTATAAGAACATTAATGTTACTGGCAGCACTGAAATCAGTGGGAGATCTGCTATTGACATTAACGACACCAAGTTAACACCACTGCAGTCTGATTCTGTATTGAATCAGTTACCATGGATATGCATTCAGCAGTCAGGCTGTTTATATAAGCAGAACTAGCAATATGAACAAATACAAGACAATAGTTCATTGGAAATATCCATCAAAAAGCAAAAGAACCTTCCCTCCTCCAAACAAACAAACAAAGCAACATGTTTTAGTCTCAGGATGTATTTGAGTTTGTTACTGCTAAAAGGATGCAGACTCAGATTACAAAGAAGTGCAGGTGCCTAACCTTTACCCAGTTAGGGATTTAAATTACTTTATAGACCTGAGTCAAATAAGTGTTTAATTAGACCCTTGAAGTCATTCTGTTGTGAGTTTGTAAACTAATGATGTAAGCAAGCTATGGATTCCATCATCCCAGCTCAGTCAATGTAGGACAAGCAAAAAACGATAGGACAAGACTTTCCTTGTTTTCCTGTACAATGACCAGGCTCAGAGATGATGTGGTATATGGTAACTATAGGATAACTTTCCTATGCTATAGCTGCTCTTGCAGCAATTCCTGCATTACTCCAGAGACTGCTGGTCCTGCCTTACCTGCACAGGAGCCTTGAAATCCCCTACGATTCAGGATTGTTGCAATCCTATACATTGCTATAGGAGGGAAAGACTGGAATTTCTGGTGGAAATCTTATACACTGTTCTCAAAAAACCCCATTCTATATCTTTAAAAATACTTGTTTATTGAAAAAGTTAATGATCAATGTTTTGCAAGAATGGGCAGGCTCTGAAGTGATTCATAATGTGTACAAAATGATAATTGACAGAGAAATCAAGAAGACCGTGGGGAAGAAAGAAGAATAAATGTCAAATACAATGACAAGATTGTAAAATGTTAATACAAATGAAAAGGGGAAATATTAACAGAAGTAAATGAAACATTATGTTCTCAAGTACTTTACTGAATGATAGTCCTAATGAAAGGAAAAACAGATTTATTAAAAGCCCCAAAACATTTCAATTTGGTTATTAATCAAATTAATCTTTAGCTGCTATGCAACAAATAAGACAGCACAGGCAGGGGGACATATTCTCCTTATGCTACAGCTTCCTTCAAACTGCAGGTGCGGCTCAGGCAACCTGTGCATCCTTCAGTCCAGGGAGCGAAGAAGGCCAGTGCAGGGATTCAGTCTGTGTCTGTGTAGGAGGGACAGAAAGTGAGGGGAGGTCCCTGCAGCAAACGGCTTCACTGTCATTAGGGTGTGTGGGGAGGTGGGCAGGCAGGGTACCCCTCCTCCTGTGCCAGTGCGGCAGTGTGTAACCCCACGAACAAAGCTCGGTCTTGTGCTGTAGCGTTATTGAGAAACATTTATGCCTAGGGGCTGAGCCTCATTTTAAAAGCAGAGAAATTTGGGGAGAAAAGGGTTTTCCCAGCAATTACCTTTTCTACATTGTTCACTTTAAAGAGTTGCTACTGGCCAAGATGGTTGGGAGTCATTTGGAAGGGGAATGTGATTTTTGGAAAACTGTAATTCTCCACAGGGAAAAAGAAATTATTTTGCAAAATTCCTGCCTTGTTCTCTTGTGTTACGCATGTTTTGTTACTATGCAGGGTATATTTTGGTTTATTCTTGGCTGATGTCCCTGGCTGGAGTGCACCTCCTAGGTGCACTATAATCTTTTTTCTGATACAGCCAGTGAGAGCTGCGTGCAGGAGACAAGTCAGGAATTGCTAAGAAAAGGAGAACAGAACCGAAGCTGAAGCTAATATGAAATACTTCAGTAGCTAGGAAGGTATACAGTATTACAATGAGTGCAAAGGAAGTATTCTGATGAAGAACACAATAAGCCGTTCTTTTGGGTTAAGGACAGTAAACATGCCACCAAGACATACCGTTGTTAATAGTATTATTTTTAGGAGCTGGTACTTTTTTTCTTTCTCTTTTCTGAGGTAGTATGGGAAGCAGCATCCCATTCAAAGTATGGAAAAATTCTGGCAAAATTAAAATTGCAATATATAGTGAACTCTGTGAGACATTCTGAAGAAAGAGATTTTGAGATTAATTTGCTTCGTTGCTCAGATATGACCACAGACACAGGCACACACAGGCACTGTTTTGTGTCTTAATGGTGTAGATCTGGGAAAACTGTGTTATTCAGACTAGACTCCTGGGTGATAGGGAAGAAAATGAGTATATACCACCGTAATCGAAAGTCAATTACCTTGAATTGTAGAGTAAGGGAAGAAAAGAAGATTATTTTTCTTACTAGCCTCCCAAAGCTATTTCTTCCCTCCTAAGCAAGTACTAATTTTTGGCAGAGATTGTCACGAGGTCTTTTAGGAAATCCTTGTGGCATACGGTTTAACCTCCAATTTGATTTGATTTGATTTTTCATTTGATTTTCCTTTGCCAGCATTTACCTCTGAATTACAGGGTTCACAAGGAACCTTCTCAAGCTAGCTCACATTTTCTTTTTTTTTTTTGTTGTGTCCTTACCTTCAGGATTAAACCATACCATAAGGAAAGTGCAAAGGTGCATTCAAAGGTACATCCACATGAACAGTATCACAGACTCACATGTATCCATAGATATTGTATAGATTTGTGTACTGCTACATGTCAATGTGTACTGGGCCAATATATTAAAAACAAAAGAAATTATTAAAGTACTAATATGTGCTTGAAATGGATGTACACTGACATGCAAATGGGATTCTAAGTCATCTGGTTGGCTGGAAGTTAAGGAAAATAATTTGTCACTCACAGTGCTTTGCCACTATGTTTATAAAGGCTCAATTTTAAGCACTTTCCAAATACTTCAGTCTTTTACAAATATTTCTATGCTGTATTTACTTTTGAACTGGTTTTTACTGGGATAGAATTAATTTTCATCATAGTAGCTTGTAGGGTGCTACATTTTGGATTTGTGACCAAACTGATGTTGATAACACACTGATGTTTGTAAAGCTATACTTTACCTATTACACTGTCTTTATCTTAACCCAGGATATTTCTCACTTTTATCCTGCTGTTTGCCCCACCCAATGTGAGGGAGCAAGCAAGCGGATGTGTGGGGCTTAGTGGCCTACTGGGTTAAACCATGACAACTCTGTAAATACTTTGCGGCATTTACTAGGCTGGTAGAAGCAATATTTCAGAACAAGTTCAATATTACCTTGACTTGTAAACAATGCAGTCAAGACATTCACCACTGCCTATAAGAGGCAAAAGATATCCTTTTTTATTACTACGTGTTAACAGATAAGCAAAACAATGAAGAGTTCTTGCTCACATTCACTTTTCCTCAATAAAATGCAGGTCTTTAAAAAATATAAATGCAAAAACTGAATTAACAGACCTGTCTTTGCTTTGATGCTTTAAATTCCCCTATCTTGTTGGAATGACTTGGTGATTTCAGTGCTTTGCAGCATTTGTTCATCCAAATTGTTTTTCCTTTCTGCCTGACCAAATGTATATACCCTCTGCATGACTACAGTACCACAAGTACCTTGACCTACTGGAACTGGAAATATGATGTGCAGGAGAATACTACAAGCTCTAAAATACCCTTTTTTTGTGGTTATTTTAAAAATGTGTAATTTTTCCTGGTGGAAATTTTTGGAGTGTCTAAGTTTTGTGGTGTGGTGAAAATCTGCAAATTCCAATTAACACAAAGGAGAAAAAAGATGAAATAACTGAGAATAGAACTCTCTGTTTAATTCTGTCTTCTCAGCTAGTGAGTTTCCTGTAAATTAATGGTTGGCACATTGAGTTGATCTTAAAATGGACTGTAGACTATTTTTATGTCATGCTGGCAGTATTATCAGTAAAGGTCTAGTACGCCTGCTGCAATATTATTCAGTGTTAAAGTGTGAGCAAATACTTGCATAACTGTGATCTGAAGTTTGGGTTTAAGGTTTCTATCCATGCAGCAAATGCTAGTGTGGTAAAAATGACAGCTTTTCCATGTTTGCAGATTTTTGTGATTGCTCTGTTCTTCTTGTCCATATGTAAATGTTATGAATGCCAAGCAGGATTAACTGAGAAGTGAGTTAGAACTGGATGAAAGCCCAATTACCTGATGCCTCCATGAAGCTAATACAACAAAATCAAACCAAATCAAGAAGTAAAATGCTCAACCCTCTATTTTACATTAATTTCATTGAGCAGGCTCTTCCTTTTACATCACTTTCTGGATGCACTGTTGGCAATTTTTAAGGGACAGCTATACCACATAAACTTAGAGGTAATTGATCAGTAGTAGGTTTGCCAGGAAACTAATTCACATAAGTGACACTTAAAACTTTGCTTACAGGCAACATGTTGGAACAGAAGAAGAGCGCTTCTGTTGAGGTGTTCTTCAATAGACTCTTGGCAATGTATAATATATTGCCTTAAGTAAACTTTAATTCATTAAGAAAGCATTTAAATAAGTACCTTGACTATAGGCAATCCCGGTCATTTCATAATTTCCACCAAATCACTCGATGCCTTTAAGATTTGGGAATGTGTCTCCTAATTGCATGCCAAACTAGAAAATTTATTAATACATTTTTAAAGGAGATTGGACTTGACTTTCTCAGCTTCTAAAAAAAATCTGAAGCCAAGGTTTTCTTATTGATTAAAATGATATTGATCTCACTGAATAAGACAATTTAGACATAGCTAGTTTAAGATTTTTGATAACGTTTAGACTGTTAGACTCCTTATGTAAATCTCCTCTCTTTGCATGATAGGTACCTGTAACATTCTCATTTTTGTATCAGACAGCTAACAGTTCACGTCCAGCTCTGTGACACAGTGTGAGCAGACATCCACATGCAGCGAATACTGCATGCACTCTTAAAGCCGGTACCTGCTAGGTAAGAGAGGGTTGTCCAGCTGAAAACTGCAGAAGCCTGATGAAGCTTTTGGTTTCCCTCTT
Source organism: Limnodromus scolopaceus (assembly GCA_028565335.1). Lineage (NCBI taxonomy): Eukaryota > Metazoa > Chordata > Aves > Charadriiformes > Scolopacidae > Limnodromus > Limnodromus scolopaceus. The sequence goes on from JAOXNO010000001.1 coordinate 150,161,453, forward strand.
ATCCCCTGCCTTTCTTTCCACTCTTTCCATCACACTTACCTATTTCTCAGAATTTTCCCTCATGCACCTAACAGCAAGCTGGATTGATTTTGAATGAGCTCATATGTCATCCTTGCTCCTATTAACAGTAAGGGCACCATTCTCTGAATCAGACTGTGGCAGACGTAAGAGCTGACAAGTGGCTGGGCAGACCTATCTGTACAAACCACTGGTCCCCATGTCTTCTAGGAAACTACCGCAAATCACCTAGAAATGACCACAGAATGATTTTTGACTACAGTTTCCTAGCTGGGAAAACTGATAGAAAGTGTTTCAAGGCTTTCTTATTTCTACTTTTCATTTTCATGGCTGCCTTTAGGAGCTTAAAAGCCGTCCTCATTGATAAAGAACCTGCCTGACTTAAATACAAACAAAAAATAATAGTAATACAGGCCACACAGAGGTAATGCAAGGTGGATGTCTATTACTACAGTATTCTTTATAAAGGTGACATCAGAATGTTTTTAGACAAAAGTGAATTGTGCAAGTGAATACTTTTTAGTGTGTCTGAATATTCACATCCTCAGGGCAAGCTCATGCTTAATGCGTTAGTTCACTGCCTGAAAGGGCAATTTCTCGGCTGAGAACCTTCTACACTAACTGAAGTCCAGACTGGCATTTCAGGTCAGAGCTATGGAGAATTGATCAGATCCAGGGTGAGCTTGTAGTCATCAGACCTTTTGGGAGCAGACTTCCAGCCTTACCTTTCTTTTGCTGGAAACACCCATCACTTCCTACAGTTTGGACAGGGCGTACCCAGGACATGGCATTCACGTTTGTTCTTCTCAAACTGAACAAACTGCTGTTCAGTCTTATCCTTCTCTTCATGAATCTCCTCTCTTTCCCTTTAATTTAGCAGGGATACTTTTTTATTATTTTTTTTCTGGGTGGGTTTGACATCTCCTATACCGTTACAACCCAGAACTTCAGTTCCTGAGCCCTCAGGAGAGTAGCTGCAGCTACTCTGGGGTATTTGTGCCACTCATCTGCATACACAGCAGGGACACTGGGATGGAGGGGACTGTTCTTTCTGAGCTGCCACAGCCCTTATCCTTGTCTTGCTGACAAAAACCCACCCTTTCACCTAACACCGTGGAGGTTAGAATTAATGAAACAACACGTGAAATGCGGTTATTGAGAAAAGTCCTTAGCCTCTAGAAGAGGTTGTGGGAGCACAGATGGGAACAGCACCGTCTTTAGCTGCTATATCCAACCAAGTTTATGAATTAGAGTTCACAGTCTCATTTTCTAAGACTTGCCAGTAATTAATGTTCAAATTATAAATTTTCTTGCATTTCTTTCTCTTATTCATCTTTTGTCTGTTACCTTCAGTTTCTGTGTTTCTCCACTTCTGATCATAAAACCTCAAGACAGGGTTCACATCTTTTTTTTCTCAGGGAATGCTACGCAGACTTCCAATATAATAAAGAAACCAGTTTATGCTCCCCTGAACTGAATATGTCTACTTACTCACAGGGATATTTCAGTGTCAGTGATGCAGATTATTTCAGTTAAAGTATCTCAGTCTGTATTGTTACAACACACGATATGTATGGCATCCATGACTGTCTAAGCACCCCATAAAACTTAGCATAGTTATTATCATAAAACTCATTTGAGGTAGGGAAATGGTCTTTCCCCTGCCAGAACAGAGTGCAGCACTGATTAAACCTAGCTTATCATGCACATCCAATTAAGTTTCTTATGGACAGAATTTGGATCTTCACAGATATCTAGCCAATAGAAAGCACCAAGTGCACAGACTTGGTTGTCAGTTAGGGCGAATGCACCTGGGCTGCAGCAATTTGATTGAGTTATGTGGATCTCTGTAGCAATTCCAAGAAATAAACTTTTGTTGATTACAGGCTCGATGACTGAACGATAATTGAGGGATCTACTCAAAGTTTGAGTTTTTAAAATATAGGCTCTTTATCATTGAAACTGATGCCATTGGATAAGGAGTATTATCAGAATTTAGGGCAAATGTAGATTTCTCACCTCAAGATCACTAATCTATGTATAGTGGATCACTTTGCCTCCATTTGTTTGGCATTCCTATGCATTAGCTCATTAAAGAACCATTTTTCTGTATTTCCAAGAAGCAGATATCTGTTAAGAGACCACTGCATCAATGTGCATGGGTACCCGGGATTTCCTCCTGAACATATTGAAATGCTCAAGCAACCTCTATTTGTTAAATCAATAGAGGCACTGTCCATGAAAAGAAGCAGTTAAAGATGTTACACTGCTTGCACACTATGGGCATCAGTGAGAGAAGCAAAGATACATGTGACCTTGAAACTCTTTTGTTTAAGATCCTTGGTTTAACATTCTAAGATCAGACTGTCTCTGTTATGCATATCTTCCTCTCTTAAATGACCCTAAAGCATTTTTCTGGCTATAATGTTGGACAAGTCACATTACCTGCTGCTTGAGGGAAAAAAATCTCACTCATTTTTCAGAAGCATTTTAGGGCTCAGCCTCTCCCACATATCACTGAATTCTTGATACCTTTCCAACTTCAGCAAGCTTTGACAACCTCACTTGCTACATCTCTTACTAGTCATGGGTCTTCGTCAGAGAAAGCTAAATTTTGATACAAAGACAAGGTTGTAATGATAACAAATAATACATTATGACTTAACCTTTCTGCATATTTTTCATCATGGATTTATCATCAAGAAATAACTCATTATTACATTATTTGTGTTGTGTTGCTTAATGGCCCTCTTCATAGATTTGGAAATCAGAGGGTTAGGTGCTCTTGTATATTATATGGTACATATATATGCAATAATTTAGAATATTGTCACTAAATGACAGAGTAGTAGTCAAACTACCTGTTTTAACTGGAGTTTAACAAACATTACAACCCTTTAGAAAGTAAATTATTAAATTAATATCAGCCATTAAATTAGTATCAGTTCTTATAGAAAATCAACCTCCTGTTTTTTAACTGCGTATAATGTCTATCAAACTTCTAAAATTAGAAATAGATAGTGTAAACATTTATAGCACGTTATTGGAATATTATCAAATGCATTTTAAATATGATAAATTATTTCATATGTATGATAAATTCTGAGGTTCATAGGTATTTACATCAGAGTGTCAAAGTAACAGGTGATAAATTAGGCTACAGAACTGCTGCAAAATGGGTTACTTGTAACAGAGACAGAGAATATGGAGTGTACATATATTTTGTTAAGCAGAAGTAATAGGTCCATAGGCACGGTGAAAGGAAAGATAGGAGAAAGGAAGATATGTGAGGAACATGGTATAGAAAAGCTGAATAATTTACCTGTATTATATGACAGCTCTTTGGATTTTAACAGGTTGCTTATGGTAGCCCAGAATGGAATCTGTGTCTTTTATGAGAAGTAGCAACACCATTCCAGTTTCAGCATGCTAAACAATTCCCACCTTCAAATTTAGATGGGTACATATGTTAATTCATAACCATTTAAGTACACAGCAGTAATGAGGTTCCCGCTAGGTTAATTTGTGTCATATTCAGTGTAAACACTTGATATCTGCTGGTAACCATTGCATAAAAGCCTGAACAACAGCATGATATTTCTCAGGAAAGTTCTTTAATTATCTAGGGAAAAGATGATCATTAACAACTTATTTGGCGTTTCCTTGAAGTAAGCAGAAGACATTCCTAAAAAGGAAGAAAATAAAACCAGTTCAGGAACATATCTGTTGCAATATCGTTAAACATGAGCCAGAAAGAGTCTTTAATAGCGTGGTGTGAGCTGTCTGAGACAGCTGGCTGTGCATCTAGATTACATTCGCATTGCTTATTACCTTGATTGTGTCATATGGTAAGAAATAAGGCAAAAAATATCTGAATCATTTTTTAAGATCACTCTCTAAAAAGAAGTATGCAAAGATGGCTTTGCAATAGATGTAAATCTTATCTCCTAAATCTGGGTGAAAGCACTCTGAAAATACATTTGCAGTTTAAATGGTTGCATATGCTTTCTGGGTTTGTAGTGGATTGATTATATTCTCTTCAGGCTTGAATTTTCCCCATTGAACCTGGTGAACATTTTCCTATTGATTTTAACTGAAAAATACCAGATTTCTAGAACAACTGCCCCTGTGGAAGATTTGTCTGAAAAAAATTAAATACTGTGAATTAAATTAAAAGGTTGCGTTGAGAATATAGAGGGGTTTTATCTTAACAGACACATAGTGTTCAAACTGGAAACCACATAAGATGCATTTGAGAGACTATTTCAGTGATGTTATTATTGATATTTTGTTGTAAAATACTATCAAATTGTTATTGTCTGTGAAGCCATAGCTAGTGCAAGACTGCAATTCTAAATGGCATTCTCCATTTGGATTAACATAGAGAACCTGAACACAACTGTATTATATTATTTGTAGAGAAAAGCATAAAAAATCTTTTGTAATGCTTAAATAACTTTAAATACCTGCACTTGAAGCATTTAGTTTTAAATTTGCTTTTGAAGAATGTGAATGTCATTCCTTGATAGAAGGGCTTTCCCAAAATGTCTCAGAGCTCCATTTGTATTTAGTCATGCAGAAGTGATGAAACTGTCATCCAGTCCCAGAGAAGAGAAGGAACATTTACAAAGGAGATGAGAGGCAGAAAATTATTTGCTAAGAAGAAAAGAAACATGAGTCCATTGTGGTAGAACGGAGGGAGCATAGGCAAGGGGAGAAATGAAAGAGGAAAATTTTTAAACTATATTAGTTAAGGAACAGTGATTTAATTCTGTGATGTTCCTAGCACTTAGTCAAAAGTTGTACATGATGTTATAAAGGTAGTGATAGTGCATCGATAGACACAGGTCCTTCTCAAAAGTTAGTAAAATGATCATAATGATCACTTACGGTCCAAGGCTTGATGGTACCCAGGGGAGATATGGACCTTTTGGTGATTAATTTCTCCATATAGAAAACCAAGAAATAATGAAGGGTGTCAAAATGCCATCATCTTCACCACCAAAGAGGAAAAGATAAAATCAAACTGCACAAATTGTCTAATGTTTTTGTTGGTGGTTTCTTGCAAAATCTTGTCCAGATTTTCTTTTTGATTGTTTTCCATGCTACATCGTCTATTGTGTTCTGCCTGCTGTGACTTCAGAACCAGTGATGTGCATATTAAGTGTTATTGGGTATGTTGTCAGCAGCAAAAAAAAAGTAGGCAACATGCTGACAAAAGCACCGAACACTGTGGGTAGACCTAGCTAAGAGCATAAAAGTTTTATTGCTCAAGGGGTTTTATTGATGTCTTGAACTTGTTCCTTGCAATTGTGTTGCTTGATGAGGGTTATGCATCAAGGTTGGAAGGCACTTACAAGCCAGTGTAGCTTGTTGTATGAAGGAATGAGTATGTTGTTCAGGAGAATAGATGCACAGACACCTGTGATGGAAGACTGACAGTAGAGTGGTGTAAAGCATTTGGAATAGGAGTTGCTAAATTTCAGAAGCGAGGTGAAGTTAATATTCAGCCAAGTCAAAACTATCAAGTGGAGCTGGCAGTAATTCCAGTCTCCTTCCACTACCTGCATAACCAGTGGAGATACATCTCTCTTTGAACTCTTTTAGCATGAAGGATGATGCCATCAGCATAATTTTCTTAGATTATGAGAGACAATGTGAGTGCAACAAAAAATCCTACATGTCATTTAAAGAATGACTGAGTGACATTCAGGGTTATGGTGAGTGGCTAGTATGGAAGGCAAAGAAAATAGAAGCTTGAGTCCTACAAAGCATCCATTAGTCTATGTGAGTGGTTTCTTCTAATACAGGACTTCAGTGGAGAAACTCATGGGAGCAAGGGATGAAGAACATTTCCAGAGAAACAACACAAATCTAGATAGTAGAAAGGTAGAGAAAAAAATACATATTATAACACAATAGAATTACATCCATAGTTGCAGATAATGGGGGAAAACTCCCAATAACTTCATTTAGAAGCTGTCATTCTCAGAATAAAGAAACAAGCATGTTTTTCTAGTGTGTAGCAGTTGTACTTCTCAGCTGAAGATGTGTGTTGCCTAACAAATTTGTTTGTTTGAGAATGCCCTGCTGGAGATGAATCCTTTGTTAGTGGTCCATAATGACACTGCAGGAGGAGCAGTCACAATCTATGGGCAGTGTCCCATCAATATTCCAGTCGTGAGTACTGTTGTAAATGACTGGTAGCTTTGCACCTGGTAGTCTGGTTGAGCTAGCATAGAATACCTTTTGAGCAGCCTTCTAAAAATTAGAAACAATTGCTACCTGATTTTAGGCACCTATGATGTAAAAAGCAAATGCCTTGTTCATGAAACATAGATTGAAACAGGGAACAAAGCTTATGAAAAGGTAATTGTGAAACTGAAGCCTCTTTCTTCATGACTTCAGGGGAAATTGTTCAGCTTGATTCCTGATCACACAATATTGTTGTCTTGATTACATAATATTCTTTCAAGATTAACCTAGGAATAGTGGGAATATTGATTTGAATTGCATTCAACTCACATCAGGTTGGTGTAAGATATCATTCTCAGCTATGTGTGTTTAAACACAGTTTCCAAAAAGTCCTAAATAATTAAGCCTTCAAGTCCACCTCACAGTCTTTTTAAATCTACTTATCTTATTTAAATATATTTCTCACTCTTTGAGCAGTGTAATTAAAGTGAGGAATGATACAGAATATACCATATTTTTTTAGATCATCCTAATCCTACTCATGCAATAATTTTTAGTAACATGATGATGTTGCAGAATTTGACATAGAAATAAATGCCTAAAAACATAGAATTACACAAAACTTTTCCCATTATATATTTCATATTGAAAACAAAAGTTTCCTGAGCTCATTTGAGTTACAATGCAGTATTTCCCTGGGCTTGTTTTAAAGAGGTATACAAGCAAAGAGGAATTGGAAGTATATGGATATTTCCATATATTTCAAACAATATTTGAAAATGTGGTTTTACCTCAAAATCAAGATTGTATTTGGTTGGAGATTCAGGTTGGTCTTTTCTTATGTTATTTGAGCCAACTTGCCTATCTTTAACAGCATAATCTTACATAGCAGCTGGGGGAGACGGGTGCTTGAATATTCATTTCGATTTCAAATGTAAAGCTAGATTTTTGTACTGAGGTATGTATGTTCTGTTCCACAAAAGTATCCATAATCTAAAGGAGGAGTGTTTGCTGTGAACTTTTCATTCTGAACCATCTGTCACTGCCTACTTTCCTATTGCAGAAGATACAATAAACCTCTTTTGCCCTACATGGATTTCCTACCAGATCTCTTCACCTTAATAGTGCCTGGCAGTAGTTTTCACTGAAATCACAACTAGAGATCAAGCAAATTTAACCATACTTCCAAGAGTTTCCTTTCTAACCTCATGGCACTGTGGTTTTGGCAAGAGAATTCAACCCCTTCCTTTGTATCAACTTGTACAACAAACTCAACAGAAAAACCAGACAGAAAATTTTTATTTATCTTGGTAGGGTAGGGTAAGATGAATGATTTTCAATACTATTATTTTGCTGTTTTACACCCTCGTTTATCAAATGCAGCTCTGAATTATATCAACCACCATAAAAATGTAATGGGACACTAAGCAAACATAGCCATTCTAGCTCTTGAGACATTCAGATGGTTTCTAATCAATAAACAAACTCTACTGAAAAACAAACAAGCCAATGAACAAAGAAAACCTACCTGGGAATTCAGTTCTGGTCTTGCAATACTCTGTTTTCCGAAAGGCCCTGCACTCAATGTGGAGTTCGGTGTAGGATCAGGTCTTACACTTACAACAGGACAAGGCAACAAATTCTCAAGTCACCCACAGAAATATCAGGGCTTCCTCCTTCCTCCAATAGAAATGGAGCTGTAATGCCTCAGGGACAACACAGTCAGGTAACCTACCATCTGTGGGGCCTGCTGAGCCCATGGATGGGCTCATGACGTGCAAGGACAATACACACAGTTATATGGTGTTTTATGCAGATCTTTTATTAATTCTGGTTATTTTGGTTTGGATAGGGAAAAGTTCTTGTTCTGGAGACTTCTATGATGTTAGCGTGGTGAGTAATCTGCAATACACAAATAGACCCCACACTGCATAGCTGGCTTCATTATTTGGGAAGGAAGACAATTCGTCGGTGTTTCTTACAGTGTTAACAGATGTCTAAAGCTCACACATCAGTGAAGCATAATGATGGGATTTGTGCCTAGTTATAATATATATAGAAAGAATTTGACCTCTCAAAGCTCTGAGTGCATCCTCCAAATGCAAATTGTCTGGGGATTTAACATCTTGTAGGATCCTACTGAAAGCAAAAAATTCTAATTTGATCTGATGCAAAGTGTTGTTTGCAGGTATGTTCTTGCCATGTCCCAAATCAGTCTTCTCATTGTGTAAATACAGAATCAGGGAGAAGTGAGAGAAAAGTCTAAATCTCCTATTTCTGAGGATCCATAGTCAGTATTTAAAATTAATTTGAGAAATGTCAGGTGGAGTACCAATAAAGCAATAAGCTTCTCCCTCTCCCTTTCATGTTATCATTTGAAAATTAAGCTATCAAAGATAAAATGAAGAATCCCCTTAGTAGTTTAATGACAAGCTGGCTTTTTTGGACACAAATATTTTTGGTTGTTGTTCTGAATTAAAAATATTTTTTCCCCACAATTTTTTTACTGGTTAGAAAATAAACAGATGTTATAGGTTTTCACACCCAAATGTTTTGGTTTTTTTTTCTGAAAAAAAGAAATTACATTTCTAGAAATGCCAATTATCTTGTATATATCCCTAACAAGTTTAAAAAAGAAGTAACTTCCAATTAAATAACAACACTGAACATTAACTACATGACTGAAATTAATATTTGAAGGTTTGGTTTTGGTTTTGGTTTTTTGTATTAATAGTGATACATGGTTTGCAGAGAAAGAAAAAAATACATCAAAAAAGAAACATGTTTTTATAATAGTACATCAGGAGGCTGTAATGCTGGTTGCCCTGTCCATTACCCAGCAGCTACTGAATGCACTGCCAATATATCCAAAACAAGAATAACACCTGGGTTAAGGTTTCTCGTTATTTCAGCATTGCAGTCTAAAACTTAAGAAACTACTGGAAAGAGTCCGGCATAGGGCAACAAAGATGATTAAGGGACTGGCACATCTCCCTTATGAGTAAAGTTTGAGAGATCTGGGACTCTTTAGCCTGGAGAAGAGAAGGCCAAGGGGAGATCTTATTAATGCTTGTAAGTATCTAAAGGGTAGTTTGAGGGAGGATGGAGCTGGAATCTTTTCAGCGGTTGCCAGTGACAGGACGAGGGGCAATGGGCACAAGCTGGAACATAGGAAGTTCCGTTCAAATATGAGGAAGAACTTCTTTACGGTGAGGGTGACAGAGCCCTGGAACAGGCTGCCCAGGGAGGTCGTGGAGTCCCCTTCTCTGGAGATTTTCAAGACCCGCCTGGATGCAGTCCTGAGTAATGTGCTCTAGGCAATCCTGCTTAGCAGGGGAGTTGGACTAGATGATCTCTAGAAGGTCCCTTCCCATTCCAAGAATTCCGTGATTCTGTGATAATTAAGAAAATGCAGATAACATTTTCTGCCTCTCAAATCTGGTTGTGCATGTAAGTTAAATTATGTTAAATCTAGAGTGTCATCCTTTCTGTTCTGCCTTTCAAAAATGGATTTATACTCTTGCCTTCACAGTGAGGCTATATACTACCAGGCTGTCAGTACCTGAGATTACTGCAGGGAAGTTTAGAGAGCAGTAATCTTTCATTTTCAAGGCAAAAAAAAGGCAGATGAGTGTTAATTAAGTGTCAGAATGGGGAAGAATAACATCAACTACACTTGAACATTCTTCAGTCTACAATGTCTATAACTTCTGTAATTTGATCATTACATTCTGTTTTACTGATCATCTTTGTAGTGGCTTTTTCTGTGGGATTAATCAGACATTGTTGTAGGTGCTGAATGTACACATCACGGGAAAAGACTTTTGGGCTATGGGAATGCCAAAAGTGATGGCAACTCCTAAATTAGGAGCATATGATGAACATTTGTAGATATGTATACATAGAGAACTCATGAAGCATTCACGTTTTCTGAGCATTTACAGATGTGTGTGAATAAAATAACCTTTAGGAATTCTGGTGATTTTGAAACATCAAGGATATAGGATCATCTCTGTGAAAGTAATAGTATTTGACATCCAGTCTTGAAAGGCGTGATTGAATAATCAATGAACTAATTTGAAACTATGTTATAACAGATTTTATTCAAAATTTTATTCAAAGTGTATCCTTACAATTAAACTAAATTCTAGAAATATAAGCATTTGAAATGAACAGTTATTTTTACAGAGACCTAGCATATATTTCCAAAGAATAGTACTAAAGTTGCCAGTTGAGCCTCAGGGTTAAAAGTTTGTTCTATTAGTGTGGGTTTTTTCCTATTTTCCTTTCAGACATTAACTGACTCATATTTGTGAAATTGATATTCATAGTACACATCTCACAGGAATGAGTTAGAATAGTGTAACCTCTCCAGACATACTGAATATTCTTGAGATGTGAATATTGATAATATAGAGAATTAAAGAGAATTAACCAACACATTCAGCTGTGTGTTTTACTTGCAGGTAACATAAATAGGCAATGTATAAATATTAATAATAGCTCTACATATATATGCAGTATCACCAGTTATCAATACCTATTTTAAATGTTGTTTTTGCATCAAAACCTCTAAAAATGTTGATGAATTCTAAATATGCCAATCCCACCCTCAGTTTAAGTCATCCCCAAACTATTTATAAATCTGTGATGAATTTGTAGGAAGGCATCAAATGGAAATAATGGAAATAGGTGAGAAATGTGGGATGTGGGAGGTGTGAGGTAGCCATGAGATTTAAAGCCGTGTCTCCCATAGGAGAGATAGCTGTGCATATTTCGTAGAGTATGTTAGCTGCTAAAATAGTAGGTAAAAGGGAATCTCCCCTGCTGGGTATTTTCTGAATCTGATGCTCCATTTTCTTTTTTTTCTTTTTCTTTTTTCTTTCTTCTTTGTGTGTTAGTTAGTTTTTAGTGTGCCCAAAATACATTTTTTAAGAAATAATTTTGTTTTAGTGGAGGAATAAGAATTCTAACAGAATTTTTTCTCCTTGTTTTTGGATTAGCAGACATAAAAATATATATGTTTGTATAGCAAGCATGCTGCTTTATAATCAAATTTTTATATGTCTGTGCTCCTTCAGAGGCAAACAGGGGATGGAAAAAGACTGTGATTGATTTCATAAGTGCCAAGGGCTCAAGCATCAAGCTTGTAGCACTGAGTCTTTTGTAGGTGTACAGAACACAGAAAAACCCTTACTGCACGTTGCCCCATTTTTGTCAGGCTGAAGATTGCCATGGCCACAGCATATGAGTGCTTCACAACTGCTAATTAATTTCTTTGCACAGTACACTTGAGATAGCACAATTCCTTGTCCTCATTTTATAGAAATGGAACTGAAATACAGAAGAATTAGGTGCTTTGTTCAAGGTCACAGAGGAAGTTGGGACAGAACTTGGAATAGAGCCCAGCTCAAAAATTGTGCCTTAACTAATATGTCACTTCCCTCCCCCTGAGGTATCTATGCAAAGGTAGTCACAACGCAGTTCTTGGTGAATCAAAACTCATCCACAAGTAGCGGGCAAACCTTGGAAAGTTTCGTTTCAGTAGGGGTACCGGTATTTCCTACGTGAGTGAGATACTTTAGAAATGTTCTTTAAGGGTATTTTGAATTTCTACCTGAAGTAAAAGATGAAGCCTAGATGGGATTATCTATGTTTTTTAGGCTTTTACATACATGGCTATATTGTTGCTGTCATTTTATTCATTAGTTTCGTTTGGTCAAAGATTTCTTTTCAGTCCCGCTTTTTCTGCACTAATTCTACTGTTTTGCTTCAGAGTTTATACAGATGCCATCCAAAAACATTTTTGTCCCACTGAAAATTTACAGGCAGATTTATTGTTGGCCTCTTGAAAGCCAAAAGAATTCCAAGTAGATTACCATAGGAAAATAAAACATTTTCATTGTTTTTTCTGTAAAGCTAGTTGTGTTTTGCACAATAACCAGATTTCAACAATTTTAAACTGAAGTAAAAGATAACACAATCTTGTAATGATATCATATTACTTTTCAAAACTATAATTCATGAAGCATTTTTATTATCAGGGAATAATTGGTATGAATACATGCATTCAGACTGAAGACTGAAGCTGAAGATCCATTTGTAGTGGATGAAGGCCTGCTATGTTATACTATAGCAATAGTCTAGTTCCTAAACAGATAAACTGTGATTTGATATTGAAAAATAAATTTTGATAAAGACAGAACATTCTTTCCCAGTTCCTGCTTTCAAATAAAAAATGATGTAAGATTAAATAAATGAAAATATTTTAGTATTGTAAAATGTACTAACAGATGCATTGTAAAGCTAGTTGCCTGGTAAGGATAACTTCTTGTGGGCTACCTACATAACAACATGCCAAGTGATTTTTTTGCCTTGCTCATTCGGTTCTTAGCATCTCCCAAAACTGCTACCATAGTGGTTTTAGACCCTTGCTATCATCCAACTATTAACCAAGGGACTAAAAGTTGTGAGTACTGTTATCAGTCATTTGAATCCCTAAATCTCTGAGTCTGCATGATAATTTTTGCTAAAATGACTCTGTTATTGTGTGTTTATCTAACATTTCTCAAAAAAAATATTGGCTTGTGACATTACAGGTACCGTGTGCCTTGCCCAAGGTCTTGTGAAAAGTGAAACAACCTTTTGAAAAATCCATTTGTGTTGGAACCCTGATTGGTACAAGATGAGGAGACAAAACTTTATGTTTTTAACCAATATGTCTTCATAGCTATAATTTTTTAACAATTAGTTACCTTGACTTTATTGGATAGACTTTTTTGTCCCATGTAACATACTTGGCCCCCCATCCCTTCATAGCCCGTTGCTTTTCCTATTAATCAGGAGCTTCTCTGCAGTGGTTTGTAGAGTAAATGCTGTGCGCTGGAGTGATCTTTGTATTTTGGAGTAGATTGAAAGAGACAGGGCAGCCGCTGCAGGTCAGATCTGATGGGAGATCTGAGTTGTCATAATAAGCCGGTTTCTCAGTAACTTACAGCGATGAAGTTCAGAGGCAGCCAGCTCTGGCGGCTGCTGAGCAGGCTAAATATTGATTGGAAGGGAAAAATGAGGGAGACGGTGACCTTCTATTCAGAGCTTGACAAAAGTGTGGCCAGGACGATGTTCTTGCTAATGCAGCGCTTTCCTAGTTACCCTGCACAATAGCGGGAGGCAGCCACGCTTCCTTCCTGCCTCAGAGCCACCACTCCTGACTTCTGACATCAAGTCATTAACTTTGTTAGCCTCACTCCTCCCTTGGTGGTTCCCAAAAGGAAAGAAAGAGGAATTCTTTTCAACTTGAGCCTCATCAAAGTCATGAGAGTCATTTTCAAGTACAGCACATTTTTTTTATCTGTAAGTTACCTTAAAAAAAAAGGCATAGTCGAACTGAACCTCCCTCAAGCCTACCTGTATTTTGAGCAATTAATGGGGGAAGTATTTACCGTTCAAAAGGCTTTTGCTGTTTGGATTTCCTCCAGTTCAGAATCAGCTCTATCAAATTGGCCAATGCAATTTATTATCTCCTCAGGGACATTCAGCTGTCCCAGCTAACCTTTCTCAGAATAGATCCAGCTGTGTCCTTCTGTACAAAATCTTTCCACTCCCCTAAAAATGCAGTCATTGTTAGGATGTCCTCAACAGAACTATTAAAGATACCCTTAGGCCCAGCTCTGCATTAATGACCTATAAGCTCATGACTTCCATTTCTGCTGTATATATTTTGATGTGAGGGTTAAGAAGGATAGCACCGGTTCAAGCACACCAGCGAGATCCCCAGGGAAACAAAAGTGCAATTATTCTGTAAATGGCAATTCAGAATTAATGGTCCAGGAAAATGACTTTGCAGAGAACTTCAGCTCCCATGATTTTATTTGGAATTGACAGCACTTGGAAGACAGTCCATTGCATGACGACAGTGGCTTGCGTTTCTCTTAGCATATTTAATCTATAGTTCTTGAAACATTTCTATGTCTTGTCTCAATTTTGTAAGCACTTGGCAGTGAGAAATCTGGAAATGAAACAATGAGATGAATCTACTTGCTTGAAGTGGTGTGTTCAGCTGGTGGCTGACTAGATGAAATGGAAACAGCTCCTTAGTGTAGTATCAGGTAAGTCTGAGAGGTACTTTAATGGTTCAGGTGTTGTGTCTTGACAATTAACAGAGGAAAATTAAATGGATTCATGTTGTTATGCATTATCATCTGCTTGGAGTAAAAAATAGACATGCACACAACTGTGTATTTACAATATGGTCACTATAAGTAAATTAATGACAGGTCTTTACAAAGTGAATTAAATGAGTGATTACTTAAAAATGTATTTCAGTCCAATCTTATACCTACATTTCATTCTTAGCATCCCCAGGTTTTCACACTATATGAGTTCAGCCACTTTCTACTAATAAAAAAATAAATAAAATTTGAAACTCTCATGAGGTTTCTGAGCAGTGGTTCCTCCACAGAGGAGGAAGACTGCGGGAATGGCTGACATTCACACTCAGCGCTTCCCTGCTGTGTGCCCTCACATACTGCCTTGGCAGCCAGCCTACGAGCACCACTTACTACCCTCTGCTGCTCCTCATCACGGTGCTGGGTAGGGAGCCGCGGACTGCAAAAAAATGGGAGGAATGTGGCCTGCAGAAAGTGGTGCAAAACACCAGGACAAGTATCTGGATTAGTGCAATAAGGAAGCGTAGACATGCAGGCAACACATTGGTATGATATTTAGCATCTTTATTTTGTCTGGTCAAGGAATAATTTATTTAAATTAAATATAGAATTAAACTCTCCAGTTGAGATACAGAGAACATCTTGCCACAGAAACAATTATCATAGAGTCAAAAAGTGTATTCATGCCACCTGACTTAAAATCTTAAACTAGGAAAGTAGTCTCTCAGTCCCTTCTCAAGGATTTTCTCTTTTCCCCTAAACAATATAGGGAAGTTAGGTGACCTACCTTAACTAGGCTACTATATTTAGATGGTTCTTCCTCAGATTTGTTTCTTCTTCTGCTTTTTTCTGCCTAAGAAACACAAGTTCAGCACACCGACAAAAGAAAGGAGAGGACTTCTGTGTTGCTGCATGAGTTTTCTCGTAATGAAGATCTGTATGCCAGTGAGGTAGATATTAATACATCTTGACAGAAACCAATGTTTTCAAGTAGTGCATTTTTCTTTAAGTTGTGTAGAGGTTTTGTATGGAAATACATACAAGAGCAGAAATATCTTCATTGAAAGGATATATTAGAAAACAAAAGAGGAGGGGAAATTGACTTACCCAAGTCATAAAAACAGTTTTACGTAATAGAAAAATTAAAGTAATATTTAATGTAACTTTGCATATTGCATGTAGATATCCACAATTGTATGAGTGAATTCAAGATAAACGAGGGGGAAAAGCCTGCCTTAAATTATTATTTTTCTGCTTATAAAGTCAATAAAATTCTTAGATTGAACAGATTACTGCGTAATTTTTTAAAAAACAAAGGAAGAAAAGAGAAGAAAGATGCCTAATTATACTGCTGGAGTGGAGAGTGTGTTTTCCTATGACAGAAGATGGAGTTAGTGCTTTGGATTGTTTAAAAACACAATCAGCTGAGCAGTGTGGCTCATAATGATTAATCTATTTCACGTATGTTTTATCACTCAGTCAAGCTACAGCCTAAATTAGGCTTGCTACTTATCAGGCTTATTCAGAAACTCATGTCAGGTTGTTTTATGGTCATGATTTTAATGCTGCCTTGATGACGATATTTGTTGAATGAAGATTTAGGCTTTTTTGTTCATTTGTTTTTAAAGAACTGAAAAGCAAACACAGGTGTTGATGTGCTGGAAATCTGCTGCTGTGCCTTTATTCTTCCTTAGGAGGAGAGAGGTTTTTTTATTTGGGTGTTTATTTTTCAGAGAGTTCAGTTTCAGTGCTCTCCATAATATTATGAGGCACTGTAGGTAGCTGTGTTACTGGAGAAAATGGAAAGACTCACCCTAGAGCAATTTGTCCTCTGTAACATTCAACTCTGAGGTAGGCAATTGAAGGTTGGCTTATTCTGACTACAATTTTATAAGAACACCACCAATAAATGCTTAGAAATATTGTCCATGAGGGGGTTAGATCTCTTTCTGAATGGTAAATTGCTTTGTTTTGATAAATCTAAACCAGTAATTGCATTAATGATGGTAACTACATAGACCAATGTGCATAATTTTGTCTTTAGAGCTTGTAAGTTTGGTTTGGATTTAAAAATCAATTTCAGCTTAGAGAGAAAGAAAAACAAACACATAAAAACATCAGACAGACAGTACGATAAACTCTCATAGGTCCCCACATTGGTCTGTTGTCTTCATGATTTCATCATATGGATAATTTGATCTTCAAAATATCTTTACTTTTACCAGAACATGGAATGAAAGGCTCTCAGTGGACCTAGTTTAGAAGCAGAGGTCTCTAAAGCAGTTCTGGTCTTTCTGTTCTGTTAGCTTACCAATTGGCCTAATAGGTAACCTTAGTGATTATGGAGATGGGGTCTTGCTCCCAACTAGTATTTCTGTATGCTTTACGAAATAAATCATTCATATTAAGGGGTGCCAACATCATGGACCACATTTAAGTAAGTGTAAACAAGCTGAATATACACTTACATCTGTTATCTGATCTGGATAGCTACTCCTATGAATGGACTCAATATCCTGTGTGGACATTACTCACAAACATCTAGATATAAAGACATGATTTGGGTGAAGAAAAAGAGAACACTTAAAACATCTGTGGTGTGATCTAATACTTGGAAATCTCATTCTAGTAGCATTTTAAAAAGAGAAATATAAGAATATTTAAAAAATCCAGTAAAACAAAACCAGGACACATTCACATGCAGGCTAAGTTTCGGCAAGGTTTATCTAATTGTGATTTAGGCTGCAAAACATTCATGATACTCACATTAAAGAGTAAGCAATTTTGGTTCTGGATTTCCCAGCACACACACACGAAATGCAAGTTGTCAAAGTGGACTTACACTAGAAGAGCTTTCTTGCAAAGAAATAACTAACAGATTGTGGTTACCTTACTTCTAAGTTTGCATTTTCCAGTCCAAAGTTGTAATTTCTTTACCATTTCCTGGCTTTCTGTGGTTTTCTGCTCATTTTTTTCTAATGTTTTATTAGACGCTTACCTTTTTGTCAGAAATAATATAATTTGAAAATATTGTGGGCCTGATCTTCAGTGACCTTGAGTGCTCACAATTCTACATATTGTTGATAAGGATTCCAAGACCTCAGTAGCTCTTATGTTAAGTAGTTCATAGGTTCCGAGTAACTTTTAAGTGCTCGTAAGCTCCTAGGCATGCATAGCTGAGTAGATATATATGTACATGAAGAAAAGCTTAGACTTTATTTCACTGCAGTTACAATGCATAAAAAGGTCAAAGATGCATAACTTTAAAGGCTTAAAATGTATTCCAAGAAAAATCCCTTTAACAATGAGATAGCAAGGCAGAATTTCTTTCCAAGAAATTCCTAAATCTGGGTTGTATAGAGAAAATGTATGAAGAGCAGAAAGTTGCAGATAAGGTTGGCAGCAAAATTGCAGAAATTCTTAACAAAGCTGCCATCTATTTGGTAATCTTATGAGATGGCTTTATCCAGACAGAGTTTCAAGAGTACTTTAGTTATAACTACGGGAACCTCTATTACCCTAAAGCAGCTCAGACTGGGAAGGCACAAAGAGTGGAATCATGTCACCAAATTTTAGGATCCCAGAAAATCCGTGGTCAGCTGCATATGAGCTAGCACCTGTGCCCAGTGCTGCTTGGAGACACTTGTACTATAGATTCTGATAAATCCCACGTAAAGTGCAGTTACCATTTTTTCTTCTCTCCAGAAGCTACAAATTACCTACCATTTGCCTTGAAAAATGCAGAAATTGATATATGCAAGTATATCTTTCTAAAATAAAGTTATCTATGAAAGAAGAGAGGATGAAAGACTTGAGTATGGATCCTGTGTCCTTTAGTTCTTTCAGTATTGCTGAGTAACTCTCTTTCTCTCATTTCCCTTTTGAAATCAAACATATAGATTAATAATTTGTTTTAATTTATAATTTAATTTAGATAATTTGACACAGAAATTAAACCATGATCACTTGAACAAGATCTATTTTCTGTCACCAGATCTTTAAAAAAGCGCTTTTTACTTAGGAAAGCTAAGGACTGTCACAGATGGTGAACTGAAATGAATGGGTGAAGCTATCACCACCTTTCATTATAACTCCTGTCTCTGAGGCATTTTGCCTGCCTCCCTTGACTGAGTCTTTTACTCACTTTTTGAGCTACCTCCTGATTCAACATGGTTTTCAATATGCATCAAAAGTCCCTGTGTGTGAAGACAAAATCAGCCATCAGTTTCTAATATATCTTAAAAGTCTGTCAGAGCCTTTGCTTTCAAATAGTGTAACTTCATGAAATCTGCTGGGTATTTCATCCAGGAATAACTGAGGTGGACACAGCACTTAGCTGCAGATGTTTGAGGCTGTGGTTCCAGTTTCTGGGTATTTCTGTCAGCTTGTGGTTAGGACACTTTCAGTAAAACTGAGAGAGAGGGATAGTGTTGAATAGATATATCATTTAATAACACTGTCATTAGAAAATGAGCTAATGTGAAACATGGGCATGTTTGGCTCTTCTAGCAATCTTTTTGGGCATAAGTGGCTATGGCTGCTCCACTTTGTGTGGAGCTCAATGATTCTGGGAGCTGGTGGAACTGAACCTCTTTTAATCTTTAATCATGGTACTGTACACACAGAAATTTTATGGGAAGTGGAACGTTTCCACTGAGTAAACCCTCATGCCAAGAAGAGAGATGCCAAGTCACTATAGATACCTCTGTTAACGCAGTGGCCACCAGAACTTGGAGTCAGTGCACTGTTGTTTATTTGTTTGCTTGTTTGTTTGTTTTTTTCAGTTTAGTGTCTAGAATCTACTTAAATGTCATTTTAGATATCAAAAAGGTCTTGAAGAATCAGTTCACTCATTGGGTGTGTATTTATCTCCATCCCTGGCTGAAGATAAATGTGTAGACTCAGATACTGCTATTGTAATTGATATAATTGATTGCTTCTATTCTAATTGATGAAATACAGTTGGCTGAGGCAGTTTTAAATTGCTTCCTTTCCTAAGAGCATCAGTGTGAGCCAACTGTTTCTTTATGTAGGAGTTAAAGGAGGACACAACCAAGGAAGAGTATCACTCGGACATATATCAATGACAAAAACATGGCAACACTGCCATATATTGTACATACAATAAAGACTATTTTCTCTGAAGCATGATCATAAATTTATAGAGGGTAATGCTGGCTTGTTGCTTATGTAGCCATGATAACAGTGGTTTTTTACACTACTGTGGAATAATGATGTTATATATTTTCTAGGAAGTAGTGTGTAAACGGAGATTAACAAAGTTCAGAGAACTAAGGGTGCTATAATGTACATTGCAGTCCTGGGGGCTACTGCTATAGGAAAGGATGTGTGTAGTTCTGCACACAGGTAGCAACCCTTGAGCAGCATGTTATGGGGAAGAGAACTAAGAAAGAATATTCCTTGTGGTTTTTAAAACTGTAGAGCAGTCCGTTAGCATGCTGAGGAGATTTGTTATGTTTTGTGCAAGTGGAAATTATGATACGAATGTATCAAGTGATAAAGAATAAGAGCTTGGTAGCTAATGTATGCAATACTCATGATGACATCCTGGCTATCCACCTGTTGTTGACTGTATTTCATTTTCTCTTACTGTCCACCTGCCTTCTCTATTTTCATCCTATTTCGTGATGTGTGTCATTGCTCTCTTTTTTCTGATGCCGACAGACTTCGTTGCTGATGTAAACAACAGTGGACTCCAATAAGGCTGTCCTTGTGAGTCATAAGTACCTAGGTCATCCAGGATTGTATCAGCACCCTTCATTCTAGATGTAGGTATCTGACACTCCTTTAGGCATTGTTACTCTCAAGAGTGAGATTTATCATAATCTTGGGTGAGGAAGGCTATCCTAAATGGAAAACAAAGCCATCTGAGGTGGTGATACACATATCCAGCTACACGCCTGGAGGGTAAGGAAAAGTAGTTTTGCTCTCAGAAAAAAAGGACTTCCAAGCCAACAGGAAAGAAAATAAATATCCATCATCACTATTTAGATACAAGGCTATCATAATGGGTGATTCCCTTTCTGATGTCTTAATGACCAATAAAGCCTATGAATTCTTTGTGCTCCAGCCATGTCTCAAAGAGAGACTATGCAGGCTTTCAGGGGTTCAGATTAGGAGCAGACACAAATTCATGACAACTTTCTACGTACAAAATGCTTCTTTAATTCATAATATGAAGACATTTTGAACTGACAGATTCCTATGCTGTAACAAAATTAGCCAGATTGAAGAACAAGTATCCCAGAGACTGCAATAGTATTAATTGTGGTTTTGTTGTGGTTACTGCTTTGAGGGAAAAATTTGGTGTAGCAAATGCAGTAAGAGAGAAAGAGTACAAGAGACTTCTCAAACAATTAAGATTAAAAGTTTAAAATCAGCCAACGTGGTGCTTGACTTCAATACCTTTAAGAAATTGAGAACTTTATCTTGGAGTTGAATTCATTATAATAAATTACTTGTGTAACTTAAATTTCAACATGTTCACCAGACGGCTAATCATGTTTGAATGTGCCCTACAAAATTACAGCTAAAGAATAATTTTCAGTTGTAATAAATGTACCAAAGAATACACTTACACTTAAATTTAAGAACTTAAATCCTTAACAAATATTATATGGACTTTGCAACTTTTAATATATGCCATACCTATTAATGCTTATTTTACATATAGAAAAAAAGAGACACATGAATCTTGGCTCCCAGTATCATTCGTAATATCACTTTGAGAAATAGATATTATCATCACTGACTAGAGAACTGCGTCTTCAAAACACTACATATTTACATACATAAGTTCAAGAAAGCAGCTGTGAATATGTGCTTTTTTCCAGTGTTAATATTTAAAGTGTAATGATCCTGTATTATTTTATAATTTTCCATGTTAAAGGAGACTGTATCAAATATACACAGATTCCTTTCCATGTAACATCCAGTACTTAATAAAATTCAGTCTATTTTAGTAATGTTGTTGCCAGTTCTTGTGATTTTTACCTTATGACAGATAATTTAAATGAAAGCTCCAGATCCTAGATTCATGCAAACGTGTATTTCAGATTTTATTAAAAAAACGTGACAACTAGTGAATACCACATGACCCCTTCAAGTAGCAACATTAAGTTGCAATAAAAAGGAACTTTTGTTTTTAAACCAGCCTTTTTTTTTTTTTACTTACAGCACTTTCTTTTTCCATTGAATTCATTAATAACTGAAAGCTGTCTTTTTATTTTTCTTTTAAAAAGTAGTATGATTGCAAATTAATCTTTTTTCTCATGAGTGACGTCAAATCTTTGCTAAATTGCTAACAAGAGCCTGCTCTTTCCCATGTCTAACTTTAGCTTATTTTAACTTGATATTTAAATGTTCCAGCTAGGAGAACTCAAAATTTCCCTTTGCACAAATTTTTTAATTTCTTTTTTTTGTTTTTAATCTGCCAGATCAACTAGTTTATAGAAATTGTAATGCACCTCAGTAAGCTTTTGGTTGCTTTGCATGACTTTTCTATCAGAACAAACACTAGATTCATGAGTAATATTCTGGGTCCTTACCTTTGGTGACAATTTCCCTGTTTGCATATTAATATTCCAAGCGTGGATTGCATTTTATGAGACAAACACGTTCTAAGAAATATGCTGTTGATTGTATACAGAAAAACAAATCAACAATAATTAAATGTCACGTTAAGTTTCCTTGAAATGTCAGCGGGGAGTCACAAACATACTTTAGAATTCTTTGAAAACAAAAACTGCCTTATATTCTCAGGTTTAAATCATGTTATCAATAGGCAGTTCTTTATTTTCATTTTAGTATGCTAAGTAATGCATGGAGTCTGCGGTGAGCGACGCTGCTAATTGAAAGAGTTTGCATACTTCGACCCAAGGCACAGCAACTCCCATTCATTCCTGCAAGTCTGCTTCCAGTCTCATTCTTTGTTTTGACCTTCTGTAATAATGCTGTTTATCCACACTCTGTTCTGCATTAAAAATACACATTCTCAGGACTAACTATGGATATACTGGGGAGGCAAGGGAGCTACCTATGCTCTGAGTGCCATGATGGAGGTTCCTCTGGACAGCTGAGGTTCCTCATCAGCCACCACGGGGAAGGCTGGCTGATTGTTATGAAATGAGAATTTTGCATCGGACACAAATTTTGAGCTTGATTCCCCTCAGTAATGTATTAAGTGCCCTGGACACTCCTCCCATTCCTTTCCTCAAATTGCAGACAAGCAGAAATCTTACAGCATTTCCGAAACCCAAGTTTTGTTATGCCATTTGGGGGTGACCAAGTAGAAAAACATCCACTTGAAGTGTCTGATTTATGTCTCCTCCCTTTTTAAGGAGGTAAAGAGTCTGACCAAGGACATTCTGTGTCCTAAACCAGATATTTTATGAGTCTTTTTCACAGCTTATGAGCTTTCACTCCACAAACAGTAACAGAAGTGTATTTTAACTATTTATATATGGAAAATAATGGTTTTGAATGTATGGATTACAATTTCCATTATTCTAAAACAGAGTAGAGGAACTATATTGTTGAAGTGGTTTTCATGCCTAATAGACAAAATAAACAGTAGTAAAAAAAAAAAAAAGGTAAGATTTGTTTTGGTTTGAATTTTTCATCTCATGCAAAGGCTGTAAAGCTCAGTAACACAAGAAATATTTCTCGGGTTTTTTTTGTTTGTTTCTTTCATTTTTTCTCTGGATTTCTAACATGTTTGACTCTCTCCATTATTCATGTTTCTATCCACACATCTTATGGTAATAATGATAATGGCAATGGAGGGCATCATTAGAGAGAACACTGTGATTTATAGAAGGAATCAACTAACAGTGTATGCAAGTGCTGAAAGGAAGTGGATAGAAAGAATTTTGGACTGTGATTGTTATTTTCATTTTATTTATTTTTATTTTTTTTAGGAATTTCTGAGTGGGACATATGTCTTTGCAATCTATGTAAAAGTGACCAGTTTCAATACGACAGTCTTTGTTTTGAATTCACAGCCAAAGGCAGATGTTTCACTGACTGAAATATGAGATATTTGCTGCTACTTATCACACTTTTATTTTGTTTGCTTTTAGCTACAGAAAGGTAGAGAAATTTTGGGAAATGTGTGAATGGATGAGCTAAAGCTGTGCAATCAGATAGCATAGGGGTTGGTTTTCATTCAGCAAAATCTGGACTCTTCTCCAGTTACTTCTAAGAGGAAAACTGTTGGTCTCACTTGCTTAATTGCAGATTTTTTTGGATAAGAAAAAAAAAAGTAAATCTCGATATAGCAAGTTCACTGACAGGGTTGTATAAATGTGAATGAAGCTTTTAACTGTACATGCTAACCTTGCTGTGGTTTGTAGGACACAAACTGTATTTTTGAAGGAAATTCTGCATTACAAGTAGGTATCCAGAGTCTACACTTGCTGAGGTTTTACATCTCCTCAGAAACATATTTTACAAGCATCCAACCTTGAGCACTTTGCAAACAAGTAATTTGGTATTTTTAAGCATATGTAAGCTTTCTGTTCTTGACAAAAAATAGCTGCCACTGGCCCAGAATTCATACAATTCCCATTTTCACAGATCCTGTTGCAACTGTTTTGATAAACTGGTAGAGCTTCAGTAGAAAACTACAATCCAACCATTTCAGTATTATCTCTAGTCATTTTCTAAATAGGCTTGTGGCCTTTTAACACACAAAAAAGTGCAAATGGGGTGAGAGGGAAGATGGCCAGGAGAAGACTTTGTAGTTTATGTAAGTTGTACTGCGCTTGAAGAGCTGCCTGTTAGAGACTCCCTGATAACTGTGCTGATTTACTGCAGAAAATGCTCCCTCTTTTCTTCAGCTGGCTCAGTTCCTAGGCACTGGCCAGCTCCAAATGACCTGAAGGAGCAAGGGGATGGGACGGACTGACAAACCTGGACTGTGGTCTCTGCTCTCCTGATTTCTGCTAGTGACATTATGAATCACGTTCTTTGCATTGAACATAAATCACAGATTCTTACAAAATCTGGATTAAAAGCATTGATTGTGCATTGTCTTAAGATATATTAATATCCTTAAAAGTGGCTTTTAGTTTTCACCATTCTTGTCTTAATTATTTTGTTAACAATGCACATATCTCCAAAGCTCTGAAAGAAGACACCACTTGCAATTTTAAGCCTGTTAACTAGGTGGGCAGGATCTTCCTCAGACCAATTTTTTTCAAAAGTAGCTCTGTCTTGCCACTTACTGTCTTGGATATGTCAGGAACCACTATGTGCGGCCTACCACATCAAGGATGTAAAATTTAGGAACAAGTGAGATCTTCTGTCAGGCAGACTATCTCTCAACTGAGTTGCTGATGTAGAAATGCATATGTTCACAACTAGGACATTGGGTCAGTACTTACTGCATTGCATTGTATCGTATTGAGTTATTGAGTATATTGTAATTTGTTTCGCATTGCACATACAATTTTGCATTGACATCCTGCCTGCATTGAAAATACTGTCAGCACAAAAGCTGGAGGTTTGTCAGCTTCTGTCAGAAAGGAATCAGTGGAGCTTTTTCATACATTTTCATGCATACTGTTTAAGAAAGAGCTTGTTTTTCACTGTGTAGTATGTGTCTTCTCTGTTTCCACTAAAAAGAGTTACAAAATGTAATTGGTATCAAATAGTGAAATATAAAATGAGGCCATTAGGAACACCTTATAAGATGAATACGAAATTTCAGAACTGATGTTGTGAGGAAGGCCTTGGGAAGAAATCACTGCTCTGGTAGGAACCTGGTGCAGGTATAGAAGATTAGAAGTGCAGGATCTATTAAATTAAAATTCTTAACAGGAAAACACTCCACAGTTCAAAACCATATTCTTGTAACCACAGTTTTCTTATATTTTCAAATGAACTGGGAAAAGAAATGTGCAGGTCAAAACCCCCTTATTGCCTATATAACAATGAGATGCAGTGTAATGATAATTTTTTGCCACCAGAGAGCTCTTATTGCATTGTAACAACCCTCTTCAAATATTTATTCATGGGCACCATTATTAATTCTCATGAAGTGAAAATACCTTCATATTTATATTCTCTCCTTTTCTTCATTTCCCGTTGTCCTGGCAATTCCTACGGGGTTATTTCCTGTCATCAAACTGCATTAAGGAAAAAAATGGCCGCATAACTGATTACATAGCCAGAAGTAGCATTTCCAAAATCACAGAAATGAATTGCTACTGAAACTAGTTTAACTTACTGATTGTTTCCGTAATACAGTTTAAAAACCCTATGATTCTTACAGTCATATATTTTCAAAAGTCCCAAAATGTAAAACTTGCAATATATTTAAAATATGTGTTTTCTGTGAAGAAGAGGTAGCCAAACTTGAAAGAACTGATGGAGAAAGTCTCTGGACAAAAGTAGGAAAAGTATTTTCCCAGGACTCGGAGTTTGACCTGACCCCGTTCAAGGCAATATTAGTGATGCAGGGTTGAATTGTTCATGGGCAGACATTGTTCCATCTGAGGCTTCAGTTGTGACTTTAATATACCACAGGGCTGAACAACTAAATTTTTATTACTAGCTTACTCCTTTCAAAACTGAAATATTTTACCTGTGTGTTTGTTCCAATACTTGTAATGTTTCAATGCTTGCTTGAAGTTTCTGGAATGATGAAATAAGGTTTCCTCTCCAGTATGGGTGATTTTTTTGTATTTTTTTTTTTAATTTAAGTATTTTTTTTAGTGTTTGAATGGGCTTTATAGGCAGCCCTCTGATAGCTCATCATTAACCTTTTTTTAATACTGTTAACGTTCAAACTTGTACTTACCCGGTATTTTAATATCAGCCTACATGGTTTCTGTACTTGATTCTACTTCACCTTTCACCTTGTGTGTGTCATATACAGTCTGAGTGTTAAGAGCAACAAAATGGGAAAAGCAGCTGGTTTTGCACAGGTGCAGAGTTTTAGCCAAGGTTAAGAAGTACTAGATCAGGTTTTTTAGGAGAAACCTGTTATCTTCACAAGTAATAACTTTTAAGATATTATTACACATGTGACTTAAAATATGATTAAATTTTAATATAATTTATAAAACACAATATATTAAAATACAGTTATATTTTGCTTTCTAAACTTTTTTTTTCCAAACTTATTTGTGCATCCCCATGTTGTATGTAATCCTGGGCTGATTTTCACATTTTCAAACTATTCCAGACTCCTAGTCATCAATCTGTATTTTGTGGACCAAATTTTACAGGTTTCTAATGTAGCTACTGCTAAAACCAAATTAATCAGCTGCAGATCCATACTACTGTCTTGCTATGGCCTGGCACAGTTTCTGCCAATTATGCTGCAAAGGTATTATATCTATTTTCTCAGTTTGACAGCTGGTCTGGGTAAAACATCATAAATACCTAGGCTCAGTTTTCTTCTTACAATAAATCTATGACAAACAAACTTTTCTGATAACTATTATTTTAGTAAAATCAACTAATAAGACCCCTGAATAAATAAATGATGTTATTCAGAGTATCCTCAATGATACCAAGTACTTGCTAGCAGATCTCTAGCTAAGGAAGGAGTGGGATTTTCAGAAGTTCCTTCCTCCCACAGGCAAGCTCCCTCCCCAGAGTTATCCTACCTTTGAAACCCCCCTCGTTCCCATTGCTGCCTCAAATATTAACCTTCAGCCTTCTAATGTGACTCATGCCATGGCCATAACCAGGCATCTGAGAGCTCTGAACCCCATTCCTCATGTTCCCTAACCAAGATCCTGAAACTAGTGGTAACATTTGAAGCCAACAAGAAGACATAAGGAAGAAGTATAGAGAGATATAGGGAGGCTGGGTGGCTAATGCAGGCCTCCACACCTACCTTTTGGAGAACAAGCTAGGTGAGATAATCCTGCCTTGTCTCACCTCCCACTCTTGTGTACCCTCTTCCCCTACCACCCTCCCACATGTTTTGTCCCTTCCCAGAGCATGTGTGCATGAAGAAAGGTGATATAGAGGATAAATACATTACACGGGATTGGAAGAAGCTTTCTTCACATCCCCAAAAACCATCTCTGTGTGAGTTGTGAGAGAGCTGACAGTGTGTTTCACAGGCTGAAGAAAGTTGTACAGCAATATCGATCACCATTTCTTTGAAGATTGCCTTATTTGTAGAATGAGCTAGCAAAACTATTAGGGAGGCTTGATTTACTTTTATATTCCTAAACAATCTCCATGTGTCATGTGGACACCTCTTGTACTTTTTATGAAAAAGGTAGTGTCTTCTTTTCGTCTCTTTTCCTTAATTCTAATGTCTAGTAGGATTTTGCACATAGGACTTGCAGTAACCCACTCAAGGATTACTTGGCTCTTACGGCAGTTTGTCAGTTGAATTTATCCACTTTGAATTGAGATGGGCTGTTTGGCTTCTTCATTTTCACTTCTGCTACCAGGAAGAGTTTGGTAGGAGAAGTTACAGAGTTATATACCAGATGCTCCAAAAAACTTAGTGGTGTTTAAGCTGAGAGGTTGAACAGATGTTTAAGGCCAGAGACATTGGCTGGAAATCCTCCACACAAAGACAACGTTCTCGGTACTTTGCAAACCATATTTATCATTAGCAAATAACAAATACTAGACATGAAAGACATTTCTTCTCTCTCTCTCTTCCTATCATGCCCATCAACACTGCATACACTATGTAAGAGAGAAGTTTCCTTTAGTGAAATATTTCAGTCACATCTGTTCAATTGTGCATTGCTCTGCTCCATGGAGCAGTAAGGGCCGTCAGGCAACCTGCCGAGATGCCAGTGATTTCATTGTCTTGCCAAGGACTGCTAGACTGCTATGTACAAGCTTAACTTCTTGACTATCTAAAGAAATGCAATGCTGTGTAGTAGGTCGAGGACTGACAGGTTCAAGACTGACATCTTTCACCAGGGCAGTGCCTATTTATGTGGTGGATGTTCAGAAAATCTTCCAGCTCCCCCAAGCTCCAGGGTCCAAAATCATGCTATTTCAACACATGGGTAAAACAAGATCATCCCTCCAGCTAAACTTTTGATTTCACTTGTAGTTCAGTTCTTCTTCCCTTGCAGTCGGAGGCGTGACTGAAGAAACAGCTCAGTGCAGGCTGCAGTTGCCCAAATACTGGGCTGCTGCAGGGTATGTGGCAGTCTGCGGCATAGGGGATGGTATGGCAGCTGTGCCGCAAGCAATTCCCAAACCAATTCAAAGCTCAGAGTAAGCTACAGTCACACTTCAGGCTGACATCAAGATTAGTCTTACAACCGGTATTTATATATCATTAATGCAGCAAAAAGTAATTTGAGGATGGGTTGCAATTGGCAAAATTAGCATCAGTTGTCTGAAAGCTAGGTATTTCATCACAACAAATCCAATTCATCTCTAGTTCAAAGGAGTAGCTAGATGAGATGGAAAAAAAAAGGGACAGATGAGACGAATTCTGAGTAAGACTTCCTAATTCAAACAAAAATAATAACGTTCAATTCAGAAAGTACAGATAATTTTTTAATTCATAATGTTTTTGGCTAACTCTTCACAATAAGGAAGTTCACAACACGCATTTACAACTGATGGTGCATTACTGGAAATAAATGATGAAAAAATGTTTGATTTTATAATAATTTTAGAAACTTATTCCTCTACTAAGATACCAAATTAGGTGGGAATGTCTAATTGTACTTAATGAATTATACATGGAAATCTTTAATATTTCTTAATTTCAAAAGTGAAAGAAAAACTTTAATTACACAGAACATTTTTGCTGACAGTCTTAGTTCTTGGATCCATTTTCATCTTTAGGTATCAGAAAAAAATTAGAGAAGTAATTGTGACAGGTTTTGTAGATGCAGAGATTTATTTTTTTTCCTGACTAATGTTTAATTGGTTGTGTTCTCTCAGATTGATTGAGCAGTTTGATGTGTTTCCACTTTCTGAGGAATCCTGGGCAAAAAAAATCCTCTAGTGCAATTTAATTCATATCAGTGATACGTATTTCAAAAATTCACTTTCAAAACTTCAGGAGAATAGCAGTTGCAAATCTAGTTGGAAGAGATGAAAATATTTTAAAAGATATGTTATTTTTACTTCAGATAGTTCCCTACTCTGACACCAATTAAGCAATCTGGGAACACTTTTATATCACTGCTATTTTCACAAATAAATTGAAATATGGAGAAATGAAGGAGCTACATTTTCATCACAGAGGCTTCAGCTTTTAAGGAACGCGCTTTTGCAAAACTGGGAGAGGAAGTCTTGAAAACGTTTTGGAGAAAACCCAGGTGTCTTAAAATGATTCAGCATGTAGCCTGATTTTTCCTCCATCCTACTCTAGTGGTAGCTGCAGGCACAGTGCTACCAGGCAAGGACACCGGGCACTGACATTTAATGCCATCCCCGTCTGGGAGATGCTGCCCAGGGTTGCAGGGTTATAACACCACTGTGTTGCTGCTCCTGTGAGGCAGCTATTGGGATGGGTGCCAGCTGGGTGTCGCATTAGTCAAGCAGATCAGGATCAGCATTGTGCCATTAGTGACTAAAACACCCTCAACAGACCCTCTGCTAAGGGCTGGCGGTGGGGAGCCTGGTGAAGGAAAGCCCTGCTGTAGGGAAAGCTGTTTCGGGGGGAGCCTTGGCAATCTGGTTTGTTTCTTCTCTCTTACTCCTTGTTTCTCCCTGGCTGGCATTTTGGCACAATAAATCTGTCACCATTCCTAAATCCGCAATTGATTTAAATGTAATACTTTATTAATATCCTGGATGCTTGATCGGGTACAGACCTCTTTCCTAGCTTCAAAATGAGTTCCAAACAGCAGCTAAAACACACAGATATGTCATTGTCTTATTATGTGTAATGGCACATAGCTGAAAAAACAATTCACAAATACATGCAAGGGAAGTATATTTTGTAAGTGATGAACAAATGATTGCAAAGAACATAACAATTGCAAAATGGTAGTATTTTTGAGGACTGCATTAATTCACACAGGAATCACAAAATCCAATAAAACAAAAAGAGAAGAAACTTCAGATTGTCCTTTTTGTTCTCGTCTATATTGCCATAAAAAAAAAAAAAAAAAAGAGTGAACAAAGTTGTTTAATACAGTTACTCTGGAACACTGTTATCTCATTTTTCAAGTCAATTTGTTGATAGAAAAGTACTTCCAAACCTGCAAAGTCCCAGATAGTGAGTACAGTCTATGAGAGATTTCCAAGCAAGGGAGCAGTTGAATATATTTACACTAGTAAACTGGTTTGCTGTGGAATTAATCTGCCCTTTAGAAATCAGATTCATTAATTCAATTCTATTTTTCATGATAATAATCTTCAAGAGAAAAACTACACAGAAAGCAAATTATTCTCAATTATGGATTGGATAAAAAAAAATCAGAATCAGGTATACTCAGTAATGTGATTGCCATCAACATGAATATGAGAGAAGAAAATTAAATCTTCTAAGAAGTTTCACAATATACGATGTAGTTGTTAGAGAGCTGAACTAGGAGAAGAAAAATATTAAATGATCCTCTCAAATTCTTTTAGACGGGTGAGTAGGTCTGCATAGTACAAACTTGTTTCTTAGTCAGAAATACTTGCTAAGTATCATATCTGTCATACAAACTGCTTTAGCTGAAGTTGCTTTTGTTCCAAATGGTAAAACTTAAGCTTTGATGTCATCAAAGTATTCATAGTCCTCTCATGTATAAGCTTTTTTTTTTATATAATTAATATATTACTTTCTAATGTTGTGCTGCATTCTTGCTCCAGCTGGGGCAAGATTGAGCCTCACAAAACAGAAGAACTTTTACTTATGTAAAAAATCTCATGGTTTCTAATAAATTCTAATTCAAAAATCAGGTACCATAAAGTATTTCAGAACCAGGGAAGCTACACAACTCTATTACATTCTCTATTAATTTTTATTTTATTGACAAATAACTTTTTATTTGAATATGAATCACTGTTACTGATAGCAGAAATGAATGAGCTGTGATCTCCTAATTAACTATAATGGCTTTTTTGTTGTTGTTGTTTGGTCTAATCTAATCTACTTTTAATGTAACAGAATTTTGATGTAGTGATTTATCTGGCTATAGGGAGCAAAAATATGCAATTAGGGACATGTGAGTTGGACTAGTTGGAGAACCAGTTAGAGAGCAAGTACAATTTCACCATAATATTAAACTGGTAGCCAGATCAAAATACATCTGAAAAACAAGAGAAAAATATAGCTGTGTACTATATGCATACATACTGTATATGTGTGTGCATGTATGTATATATATATGCTCATACTAATTTTTAAGTCCCAAATGATATTTGTTATTGGAATTTTTATATGCTTTTTCTATCTAATTAGTCTTCAGAGTCATTGCATTCCCCTGGATTAAAAAAAGAAAAAATAAATCTATCTATCTAATTAGTTATTTTACACAAGTAAACAACATCTGGTTGCCATGTTACATCTGATATTTTAAACCAAAATAACACTAAGTAATTTTAAGGATTATTGTTTATTTTCACCAATATGTACAAAGTGCTAAACCAACCATTATTAGCATCAGATTATTGTTGCCAATTCATAGTGATTTCATGAAGTAAAACATTTAAGAGTAAGTAATCTTTTCTTATTCCTAATTCCTTCTGTGTGAGAAGTACTGAAAAAAATTCCTTTTTAACAGAGCTACAGGATCCTGTCAGGAATACTCTATTTCTCTTTCTCTCTCTGTTAAAGACTGTATAAACTAATGACTTTACAGACAGCTTGTTAGTAGATAGATAAATTCAGGCTTCCAGCCCTTGTCTTTGTTTTTCAAATGAATGTCAGCAACCACTATGTAAAATCAGTAGCATACAAGTTAAACAGAAGTAGCAGATGGGTGAATTTCACACAGTCTATTCAAAATTAATATGGATGGGTGTGGGGGGAAAGAGAGGGAAGCAGGGGAAATTATAGTGTTTTGTTGGTATAAAATGATGGAGTTGAAAAACATTAGCTGTTTTACAGGAATAGAAAATGTAGAAAATGGGAAAAGATTAAGACCTAAATGAAATGATCTGAATAGTGGCTTTTACCTACTTTGCCAGATGGGAAGGAGAAATTTTCTGTGCTGCTACTATTTTTCACTCTTCTCTGTATTAGAAATAAAAGCATGGAAAACTTAAATTTAAGCTCTCCTTCCATTACCATGTAAGAAAGACATAATAGACAATTATTGGGTTTTAAATATGTTTTTAACGACTGCTGATGGAGTAGAAATGAACCTTATTTGGTCACGATGTATCTTGCAAAGTCTTTTGCTTTGTGAAAAATTCTTGATAATTTACTGTTAATAATAATAGCTGCTGTCACTCAGCTAGTTTGAACAGCACAATGCACGAACTGACAGATGGAATTTTGCTTTATTATTACTTTTAAATACTCTACACCTAAGAAACTGATTTAAATACAGCTAGCTTGATCATATGTATATGCAGGTAATAGGCAATATACAATATATTATACATTTTCTTGCACATTCTTTGCCAAATTAAACCAGAGTAGCTGAACTTATGTTTTGGAAAAATTGCCCCTAAGGTGTACGGTTTCCAAATAATGTTTTGTGACTGTTAAGACTGAGGTTCTTTCCTATTCATATGACAGTTTCAGGAATGTAGGAGAGATGTACTTGTACAATGAAAAAAGAACTGCAGTAGGTAATAGAATTTGATAGTACAGTGCATTTAGGTAAAGACGACATAAACTATAAAAGCACAGAGAGGAGCAGAAAGTACATACATTCTGGATATTGTTATTGAATATCTAGAAGTATAAAATGGGTCATTTAGAGAACTCACAAGTAAGCATTTATAACACAATAACTTGCAATGTTTGAGCATTGTCGTGGTGTTCACTGATTGCTTATTACTGAATTGGGAAGCCATTCATACGACAACATTGCTATTCCTTGTGAAGCTATGCTTTGAATACTTACTGAATGGTAGCTCTAGATTAAACTGCTGGCTTTGAACTTGTGGTGAATGAAAGACTTATTTGCCTTTGATATTGGTCCATAAGGTGTAAAGAGAATGAGACAAGAAAGGGAGAGAAAAACTGAAGATAAACACTTGAGCTTCAAGGTAATGGCAAGACACTCCACTAACTACCTTACAGCTATGCTCGCCATGAGAATAAGCTCATGGAGTTTGGCTAATTCCTAGTATTAAAAAATAAGGTCACTTTCAAATAGTAGTGACTTGTCTGAAATTAGTGTACAGACTATTAAACAAGACTTCATGCAGCAGTTCTTCCTTTCTCCTTCAGCTTATCTGGGATTTTGGATAAATTATCAAGTTTTCTTTTGTGCTGTGACTAGAAAAATAATAATAGTTAATTAGAGTTTGTATGAATTAATTGATCTCAGAGGTTTTTTCTTTTAATATAAATAAAAATCTGGCTAGAGTTCTGCATATGGTGACATATATATAAAATTACATATTTTGCTTAGAACTATGAAACTTTTTTTGTCCTTTCTGTTATCAAGTGCCACCACAGCTAATGTGAATTATGATTAATACATTCCCTGAGTGAGGATGGACTGCCCTTGCCTACAAGCTTGTGGATTTTTTATGTGATGTATTGAGCTCTCTTTAAATAACATCTCCAGTATTATTTCTTCAACATTAGTTTTTCATGTATCCATCAGCTGCTGTTTTCAGAAATTCACTTTGCTGTGGGTTTTACATCTGTAACTCTCTAAAAGAGCAGGCATGATTAAGAATCAGATTTTATGTGACTTGTGTGAGAATATTCCTAGAAAATACAAAATAGGCACCCTACCATGGGAACTTCCCCTCTCCTCCAAATACTGGCATTGAGGTGTTTTGCATTTCTGTTAAGTGTAGCTAATCATTCACTTTAATCAGCATTTAAATGCTACAATAAAACACATTTCAAAAATATGAAGCTTAATTCACATCTTTGACACATCTAGAAGTAAAAGCAGAAAGGAAAAGTAGAAACCCAGGAAAACAGAAATCCTGTCAAAGAGAGTTAGTGCCTGAAGTTCTCTGCAGAGATGAAAAGCATGTAAAAGCCTCATGCGAAAAATAATACCTTGTTGACTAAAGCCAAGCTTCACAGCTCATTACAGTGTCTGTGGCTATTAGGTATATTCCTTAACGAAATGTATACTCTAAGATATTGTCTCTGTGTTCAAAACCTAAAGGCTGACACAGGATTCACAGGGAACTTTTGAATTGGGAAACCTAAGCAGGAAAGACTTGGCAGAATCAGGCTGACAATGCATTTAATCAGTTGTAATGATGTGAGGAGTCTGCGTATGGGTTATTCATTCTGTTTGGTATTGGGGAATTGCTACGTGTGTCTGTCAGACAGAAAATTCTGTTCTGAATTTAAGGTTTGGTTGCCTTCCCTTCTGTATTGTGTATCTATATTTTGCTGCCAAGTCAATAAGAAGTGACATGAAAAAATATTGTACCTGTCACAGGGATCATAATGGAATGTCATTAAATACAATTTTTCATTCAGTCAAACAGAGATCTTATGAATAAATGGATGGCTATCATACAAAGCAAACTGGGTTTTTACATTTAAATTATACTGTTGTTATTAATGAGGAATTATATAAAACTGACAGAATTCTCCTTTTAAAAGAATGTACGTCTTAGATGGACAGGGTATCTTCCTCCTCATATTAGATACAACCAGAAAAAAAAAAAAGAAAAAAAATTGAAAAAAAATTAAAAGTCTAAATGCAGGTAAAAGAATAGGAGAAGCACAAAGATTTTGAGAAGTCAGACACTTTTTGAGATATATCTTTAATGTTATAGAGGACTATGTTCTAGGACCATGAAATGTTAAAGATTTCTGAGGGCAAATAAACACTTATTATTCCTATTTCCCCATAGTAAATAAGTGAGGTAGGAGTGGGTCTCAGCACACCCTTGTGACACTTTCCTGTCTATTTGCTTCAGTTGCCACATGCCAGTGAAGAGGTGAGCTGCAAATCCAGGATATTTCTCAAGGTTGAAGCCACGGACAAGAGAATGTGCTTACGTTGTTCATTGTAAGGTGCCAAGTATCAGCACCGCTTCAGAGAGTTTGCTAATTTATTTTGTAAAGAAGAAATGGATAGAGGACCTGTGTTCAGGACACATGCCAGAAGGAGAGAAAAAAATTTAAAAGTCTTCCAATCTGCCAGCATCAAAGGATATTTCAGAATATATTTTATTAGCTGAGGGATATGAGACTTAACCTCAATGGATTTCCAGGTGGCCAGCTAGGACAACTTTGTTACAATTACACAGTGATTCTGTTGACTCATTTGCATCCTTTAATTTTGGTGGAAAAAGCAACATTTTTTTTCCCATCGCACTGCATATTTTTTTTAACCTTTTCGCCTTAGGAATTCTCCATAATACGTGGAAGTATTGCTTACTGCTGTATTATTAGTGATGCTGGTGACTGGAAAAGCCAAATGCACTTAGAATAAATTAGTTGCTTGCTCTTTAAATAAAAAACTGAATGGTCATGTTTGAAAAAAATGTAATACACTTTAAAATATTATTTGCAGGATGCCCCTTGTAAACCAATTCAGATGCAATTTTCCGTTCAGGTTGCAAGACAATGGTGGTCATTTAACAGTGCAGATAATTCAGGCTGTTGTAAGCACCGCAAGGAAGGCACCTTCATACATCTAAGTGTTTCCTGTACCTTTTTTATTGTTTGAAGCAGGTTTTGTACTGAGTGTTCCTGCTCACTGTTTGTAATGAAATTCTGAAGAAGCAGTGGAGATATCAAAGTTCAAGAAACCTGGAAACTTATTTATCTAAAGATTTGGAAAGACATTTGGAATGGCATTAGAAACAAAGAAAGAATAAGAAGTTCCCAGACAGGATTTAATATAGTATAAAAGTAACAAAAAAACCTCAAACCCACTAGTAAAGAGTTAAAATCCTGTTAAACTGTAGTAGCATAATCATAATTTTTGTGTCATGGCATCTGATTCCCTTACTGAAATTAGTTTTGTTGATAAGTTAGTCATGAGGACAAGAATTGCATCCATTTCTCACCAGGTTTTAGATTAGGTCTTTCACCATTGCACCATCCTTCCAGCCTAAAGATGACTGGTGGGATGAACTGACTGATAAATGAGAAAAAAAGTCATATTTTTGGGATGCTGGAAGAAATTTTACTGATCTTAGATAAGATTCCAATGAAAAAGCAGCAACATGTGTCTAATTTCTGCTGTTTATAAATAACCAGGGCTAATAAGTGGGAGAAACTGCTTGCAGAATTGTCATTTATCTTACCTTAGATGACATCCTTCCCGAAAAAAAAGTATGGTTTTTTAAAAGTAACTAACATAAATATTTTGTCAAATCTGAGCCATAGTCCCTGATCCCATAGACACTTGCACTGGTGCAGAGGAGTAATCAGACACTGAAGTCATTGTCAGTACCTTTGGCCTTCTGAAATGTTTGTTCAATTGGAAATGTAAGGATTGATTTAGCAGGCATATAAAATGATCACAAACTGTTCTTTTCTGGCAATAAAAATATACTAAGATTTTGAGTTTTGAGGATAAGGTTGCCAAGGATTTGAGTTTTGAGGATCTGGTTTCCAAGTGTATATCAGATACAACCTAGACTTTTCTCACTTTAAAGTGGCATAGATCAATCTACTAAAAGAGAGGTAGTTGGCTCGGTGTTGTAAGTGAAAATCTATGGAATGCAAATACTTTTTTGTTTTATTATTAAGTGCAAGTCATTTGGATGTTACAAGAGTGAGCACAGGACACTAGTATCATTAAAAACTCATCGTAAATCCTCGTGCAAGATCAAATAATACAAACATTGCTAGAAGACTCAGTGAAGAATGAGGCCAAACTGAGAGACAGTATTAGGAAAAGCAATTCCACTGGTTTTTTGTAAAATTTGAAGAGTTAATGCCTGCATTACTATATCAACTAAAGACCATAGATAAGATGGACTCATTGTGCTTAGATCTGCACAAATGCCAACATTTCTAAGGTTCCGGAATAAACGGTTTACAAATTGCAGATTTGGCAGATCTGATTCTCCAGTGACCTCCCTAATAATGGCCTCTGGAAGGAATCTTTTCTGTCCTTTTTCTTGAGAAGTCATACTAGAATCATAGAATACCAGGTTGGAAGGGACCTCAAGGATCATCTGGTCCAACCTTATTATGTTTTCTTTGCCTAGTGTAGTCATTCTTCTTCTGTTCCTTTCCTAGATGCTTCAGTTTTCTCCATGTAGACAGAGTTTAAATATTTTTAACAAAGGATCCCACTGTGGCTCCTGTAATGAAATACAGTCAGTAATGATCTTCTATGGAGAAGGCTTGTCCTGTCTTTTCAAGACAGGTTAGAGATCCAAAA
Organism: Limnodromus scolopaceus; assembly: GCA_028565335.1. NCBI lineage: Eukaryota > Metazoa > Chordata > Aves > Charadriiformes > Scolopacidae > Limnodromus > Limnodromus scolopaceus. Next base: position 150,199,248 of record JAOXNO010000001.1, read on the forward strand.
GGCTCAGCGGTTTCCTTTCCAATCTTCCATATTTCTAGCATAAACAGAGTAGTGAAGGAAATTTTGACAAAAGTTTTCAGATTTTAAAAAATTGCTTGAAATTAAATATATTAATATAGTGTTCTTATACCCATATAGATCACAAACACTGTGAAAAAATAAAAGAAAAATTTAATTTCTTTTTAATATTTCAAATATTCATTTTGAAAACATTTAATATGTAACATTGCATAATATAAAACATTTCTTTGCCAATTTTGACTATTTTAAAAAAAAGTGTATTTTGCATGACAGTTCAGGAACTATACTGTATATAATATGTGCCAGTTGAACAGAAGTAAGGTAAGATTGTGCTGTTGATGCAAATGCTGTTGCTATACATAGATTACCGAAATAAAACATTTTTACATTATTGAAAGAAATGTTGACACATATACTGAAACAAACAAATTTTGAAGCAAATGAATCCACAATACTGAAGTATTTTGTAAATCCCAATTTGATATTTTTTCCAGGGAGAATTTCAAATGTTCATTATTTCCATGTTGACTCAAAAGTAAGACATCTGGCTTAGATAGTTAGTGTATCCAAATGTGCAAGGCCTTAATAAAGCATGTTTTGATGCCATTTGCTTTAAAATGCTGGTTTTAATTAAAGTAATCATTCAAGCTGTGTAGAGCTTACCCTGAGTCTGAAACTGCTACGGAAACTATAAAACAAAATGAAAATTATTTTTAGGACATTGTTTTAAATGAAGGTCTTTTGAGACCTCTCCCCCCTACGGGAGAGGGGTTTTGAATTTAAGGTACATGGTATCACTCCCTGAATTTCCCAGACCAAAGGCAGGATTGTTCACATACATTTTTGAGACCCTGAGTAGAAAAAAAGTCATCTTACTACCAGCTCTGCGTACACATGGTTACATCCAACCACAAAAAGTAGCAAGAAGCAACAACAGACGTCCCTGTTCAGAGAGTGATGACACTCTCTTTACTGCAGTCCGTCCTCTGAATGGGAGTGCCTCAGTGCTGGCACATAATTTTCTGCCTCCTTTGCTACAACATGAGAAACCAGTAGAAGAGTGTGGTGAGCATTTAAAAAATATTGAGCGAGTGGTATTGGCCAGATGATGTCTGTCCTAGCTGATTTTTATACACCTTGAATTTTACTGCCAGAGCTGTCCACCAAATCTCAGGTGAGGAGGCAGCGCCTTCATCCAACCTCACTTTGTCTCCTGTTGGAGGCAGTTTCAGTTATGGTCATACCCTGAGAGGCTAAAATGCAAAAACCGACACCATGTTTTTTCAAAAAACACTTACTACCTGCAGTAACACTAAAGGGCTGGATTCTTAGCTGGTGCAATGTATTATAGCTTCTCTCAGGCAAAGAATGTCTTCTGTGAAATCCCTGCATGTCCACTGCTTGAGGATCCATTTTTTAAATACATAAATAATGAAAATGTGATATGTCCCAAATGAAATCAGATATGTTTACTAATAGAAGCTGAAATGAAAACAGATGTTCTCTCCCTTTTGTTAAAGGCAGATTCCAAGTGGATCTTAATTAAATCAGAACTTCTTGAATATTTATTTTGAACATTTAGAGATAATGTTCAACTTTTCAAATAATTTTCCTAGGAGTGCAGCAAATGCTTAACAGCAGGAAAAGAACCGAGGCCAAGCAGTGTTTCCAGTCATCAGAGCTGAGCTGAGGATGCTGATATAACAATACAAATGGGAAAGCTCTAACTGAAGGCTGCGTTTTGCTCCTCGGTTTCTCTCATTTGTGCAATTTTATCAGCCTACGTTCTAATGAAATGTTAACACAGAAATTGCATATGTGCAAGAATTTGCTGCGGTTTCCTTGCGGCCAGCTTTCACTGTCAAATCTTTTGTGTGGGAGGCTAGCATTTAATGTGATGGTCTGATTTAACGTGAATTGTTCCTAACCAGCTAGATGCCACAAGCCTCTACCAGAGTGCTTGTCAAGAGGTGGCTAACAACGACAGGCTAGACAAAGCTGAACAGCCTAGGAGCTCTGTGTGCTCAAATCAGATCAGGCTTAGTGAACTGATGGAAAAAGAGCCCAGCCAAGCCTGCCAGTCTTGCTAAACTCCAGCGTTATGTGTTTTGTAGTTTGTCTACTTTAGAAAAGAAAAAAACAGAAAATTCTTAGAAGTTTTCTGAGTTCTCTGAGTGTCTTCTGCCTGTTTGCGAAGGAGTTCCTTTTCCAGGCAGGGAATAAGAAATGTGCACTTTCATTGCTGTGGAAGACTGCTTCTTAAAAGTGCCAAGTAATTTCAATTCACAGTTTCCTGAGCAAGAGTGCAGTCCTCGTAATAAGGACATTACCAGGTTTGCCAGGCATTCTCTGTGGGTATGATTTCTCATAGGTTAAATTGCACTGTTAAGCTCTGAGAGCTTCTTCAGCATATTAAGCCACTGTACTACTATTTAGAGCTTCTTTTATTGTTGCTGTTGCAAACAGACACATTATGTATTGACTGGAACAGTAACTAGCCAATTCTTCTCCCACTGCTGCAAATCCTCTACTCAAATATAACCATTTGCTGGCAGAAAAGAAAATTCTTGTCAAGTTTTCAGCAACAGTTTCTGGATTAGAGGCATCTGTTCGTTTCGTATTCAGGATTGTGCTGTTGGTTTCCTGCTGCTAAATGAGGTCAACATCTAGGTCCTCCACTTTGCCTCAGTACAGGATGCATTCCTAAGAACATGGTCCTGAGCACTGAAACTGCCTATGCTTCCTCTCATCCTCCTAATCTTCCTTATGGTGCAATATTGTGATGTTTGCTTACAACTATGTTTTTCTGCCTATTTGTGGTATGTTCACATTTACAAGAAAATGGTCTCCTTCTATAAACGTATAGATCTTTAAATATTGTCCAATTTTATTTCGATCTGAGAAAGCATCTGAGAAAGCAAGTGTAGCAATGTCTCTGAAGGCTGAGTAGTGTGGTGTTCTTCACATGGAATGTATTTGCATGGGTTTTGATTTAAAGAGATTGTGTAGTTGTTTGATAGGGTGTGTTAACTTGACATCCATTAAAGGTGATGTGAACTGGCCATAGGAACCTTGCACATTATGTTGAGATGTGTCCTTTAGATTGTGCCTGTGTTGACAGCATATTGGATATTTCTGTTGCTTTGGGGGAATGGTTAGAAATATAAAAAACAAAGTGTTTGAAAAGTGAAACCCATACTTCATTATTATTCTCTGTATCCCAATCCACAGTTCTCTGTAACTCCCCAATATAATTACCAGCATCTTAATATATTGCATCTCTGTGCTTGTTTGGTTACTCTGCAGTGAAACTTCTCAAGCCTAGAAAGCTTAAGAATCAAAGTGCTTGCATGATTGTCAAAGGCGACAATACCTTTATACGTAAAAGTAAAAAGTTATGGCTTAGCCACGTTTGTCCTTCAAGAGAAAGTGGGGTAAGGAAGAGAATAAAGGAACAGCCTTTCCTTACCTTGTTGTGGGTATATAGCCATATAGCTTTTCATTGTCAGTGATTTACACAGAAATCACTCCAATACTTTTCAGTGTAGCACAGCATTAGCTAGATCAGCCTTTCTCTGTCCTCCCTTCTAACTGCATTAACCCGCTGTCCTTGAATTTCTCCTTCAAGTTGTGAACAAAGAGCTCTTCAGCTTGCGTGGAAGTGGAAAATGTGGTTATTGATTTAGTCATGAATAAATGAATGTGTGCCTGAATGTATGAACCTACGAATGGATGGATGTTATTAGTATTGTATATTGTAGGCAACCATCTTCATTTTAAGGAAATAATGCATGAAAATGCCAAGAGTCAGGCACACACATACATTACTTTTGAGTCTTTATAACCTTTTGAAACTATCTGTGTTTATGTGCTGGAGTGTGCTACAGAGCTTTTCAGAGCCAAATACCTCTCAGAGCCAAATACCTCTCGGAGCACACTGCAGTCCTTTCTGGAGGAACACATGGGGGTGGAAACCCCCAGATACACTTGGGAAAAGACACACTTGTGTGGATGTTTCACCCTGAGAAAATCAGAATGCACCTGCAGGGTGTATCCTGGGAAAGCTGTGGGCTGCGTGAGGTAGATACAGACTTCTATACCAAGATCGCAAACACAACTTTTTTTTTGAAGTGGCCTATTTCAATTTTTAAGTGAAATACATGATTTATGGTTATGCCTTTACATAACAAAATCAAGTTTACCTATGCCTGGTTGCCTTTACCTGTCCCAGCACATCTTAATTTCACTGAAATCTATGCTTTCTGGAGGCTTCTCTACACTGTATTTTTGGTTATCCTACAGCTATGCAGGTAATGAGTTGTAGAGGGTAAAAAACCATAAAGTTATATTATTAATGCAACAGAAAGAAAAACGTGTTTATATCAGGACAGCTTAATTCGATGCTAAATAGAAATACATTTTGTCTGCTCAGAGACAATCTAACACCAGCTTGTTAAAATCAAAATTGAAGGTTTATTTGCTTAATTAATTTGGTAAAAGCAGCCTCCTGACAGCAAAATTAAACTGGTACAAAAGTTACGTGCAGACCAGCCTCCAGGGGAAAAAAATGAATTACATCTTTGTAAAGGCATGATTTTCTGATATTAACTGAGTATTAACCAAACTAAATGCCCAGTAGCTAAAAGTCAGGAATTACGTGAAGAGGGAGAAATGTCATTACACAGCCTATATAAGTTTCTTTTCCAAAGAACCTAACAGCTAAAATGGAATTAATAGCTATTTCAATAGCTGGACATTTTCCTTCACTTTGGATGGTAAATTTTGAAATCTAAAGAAAAAGAGAAAGGAGGATATTTCCTTGGCGTGGTTGAGAGAAACAGTGCTGCTAAACAACAGCAAGCAATTTGTGTTAGCTGTGGCAGAGAAGTTTGTTGCTGAGCCCTGGCCATTTTAGCATTAATTCTCTGAGTCAGGGAGACGAAGGAAACCATACAGATTGAAGCTTTTCATCAGAAACACGCAAAGGCTTCTGATAGGTATACTCCTGTGTTGGGCAATAGTTACCAAGGCAAACATATCATAATTTTATCTGTGCTTCTTCCATCCTGATGTTTCCCCAATTACAGTGGAAAAAACAGTTGCTATTGTAGCTGGGGAGGACAAGTAGAGTGGATTTGGTAACTCTGAGGAGTCAGGGAGTGCAGTTCGATTGGTGCCTTGTCCGTTATTTGTCAGGAAAGTAAATTAAGCTTCACTTCCATGATTGAATTTCCAACAAATGAAGGAAAGAATTAAAGGAATATAATGAAATACAAAGCTGTTTTAATCCCTTTGGAAATTACAGTATTGCAGATTTGCAATAATCCAAAACCTTGATTGTGATCCTTCTCCCACTCTGTTCAATCAAACCAACAAAGTACAAACAGCGGGCTGGTTTTGTATGCCTCTTCATTCTTTTGGCTTTATGGGAGATATTGACTCTGAAATGTGTGAGAGATCACTATAAACCTTTTTTCAAGTTTCTTCATATTCAGAAGTGACGGCAGTTCATCTTAATGTATATATTGTCATGAAAGTATAAGAATATAATTCTTTAAGAAGTATATACATATATCTATTTCAAAGGAGTCTTTTTAAAGACTAACATTTTAAAAGCAGTCATTTGTTAAGCCAACCAAAGAAAATTGTTGTTGTCTTTGAACTGAAATATGAGTCCTCATATTTCCCTTATTGGAATAATAGACATAGCTGAAGGACAAAAAGGATGATAGTATTTATATACCACTATTGTTAAACAGATAACTGATAATACAAAGAGGTAAATTAGAATGCCTCAGACACTTTTCTCTTCCCCTTTTGAGATTTAGTCTATTGATTTTTCTCATTTGTTTTCCTTCTCTCCTTAAGGGAGCATTGGTACATACATATTGGTAATCTTGTACTGACTAATTTTGTAGCAGAAGTTAGAAGTAACAGACAGCGTTCAACGGCTCAGTACTCCACACACACTGACTGTATTTTGCAGGTCAGCTCAACTTCCTCAGATACTCTTAAGGCTTTTAAATATTAATCTTTCCATGTGTCTTTCCCCTTTTTCTTCTTCAGAGATTTGTCTTTCTTTTCTAAAGTGTGCCCAATACAAATTTTGTTCTTAGAAGATTTTAGATTACTTGTTATTAAAGATTTTAGATTGAGATTTTAGTTTTGTCGTTATTAAAGATTTGATCATTTGCCACCTAGTACCGACTGATACACTGTCAATTCCAAAGTATCCCTTATTTATGTTGTATTAGAAAAGTTTGATAGTTTGACACATCCACTTAGAAGCAAAATGAATTTTTTTGCTATCTGATGCCATGTAGACACTAGATTTCAATGCAAAATCTATTTCAGTGGCAATCTGTGGCATCCACAATGGTGCTGAAGTAAGGTGGTTTTGATCCTCTCACTGGATTTCTGCCTCACAACATGCGTGGCCTTCTTTTAACCTTCACTCAATGTCTTAGATTAAAATGCAAGATTTAAGGATAATTATAAAATGCCTGCTTTGTAATTTGCCTTAAACTACTAATATGTGCTCTCAGTAGCAACTCCATTTTAATTTAGGTTTTGTCAGGGAATCATTATGCCTACAGATAATTATCTAATATGTTTCCCAGGCTGTGTAACAGATACAGTCATCACAGCACCTCAGCTTTGTTGTTCAGTGTCAGGTGAATTACATTTCTCTCTGAGGCAGTTACCGTTAAAGACCTTGAAATGAAGCTTTCATTATTTGCTGATTGCTTTCACTGTAACAAAACAAAACTCCAAACATTTTATTTATTCTTTGTTGTCCACATACTACAAATTAAATAAAGTGATCTCTTTGCCATTCTGGCATAATGAACATTTGTGTTTTAAAAGCAGTTAAAGCAACGGTGCTTTAGGATACCTTTTAGGACCACTGGGTTAACCAGAGATGTGTTAGTGAAAATACAGACCAAATTTGGTGCACCCTGACGTAATATTCATAAACATAAAATTAATTAGCAGTTAGCATCTCTTGATATTTTGGAAGATGACATCGGCCAGGTGACCTTGTTTGTGCATTCCTACCTTTTCAGGCAACACATGCTGCTGCTGTCAGGAGGCTGCACATTTTACAGACGTGACCCACAGCAAACCAAGCCCTTGCCTGTGACCCAGCTGTGGGCACAGCAAGGTGGCAACCCCTCCCCAGAACCTGGGCAACTCTCAGATGTTTCTACAGACAGGAAAATGCCTTCCACTGTAAATCTGACCTTGCCTCCTCTATCTGCCAAACTATGTAAACTGCATTTTGTAGCTGGGTTGCTGTGCGACACGGGGAAGTTTTATTCACCAGCAAATGGGAAATAAGTTACGTTAGCGTTCTTCTCCCGAGCCCTTCCCATGGGCTAAAGATCATTCCTTGCAGCTTACCAAGAATATTAAGAGGTCTTTGTACTGTAAATCCTTTCACCTGCTTCACTAATATTGCTTCAGTTAGGGACTTAGTTGCTACAGCTGTCTCCTGGGCAACATCAGTTAAAATCCTACTTCTTCTAAGAGGGCCCCTGGGAACTGGTTTCCTGTCAGAGCCTGTTGATTTCTGAGCTCAGCCCTTTTCTTGTCAGCTAATGGGTACAAATTGAGGAAATGGGCAGCATGTTAGAGCAGTGTGAATAAAGGAAGTTTTGCTAAATGAGGTGGGTGGTGGAACCATCTGGACATTTGAAAACTTGCCTATTTCTCAGCTAGATAATTATCTAATTTCACTATTATTAGGCATGCAAAGTCCAAACGGCAACATCTTCGCCTATGCCTTAAAATACAACATCGAAATGCCTGGGTTTTTATATGCTAAACTGGTTATTATTTTTCTCTAATATATTTTTTATTGTAGTTGTACTTTCTGTTGATGCTTCTTCTGCATCAGTTGTTGTGACCTTTTCCCCTTCCTTTAATAATGTTTTAAAAAACCTTTTACATCCACTTACAAATTAGCAATGGTTTTGAAAGCTTTGTGGAGAATATGTGTTAGTGCTTTTCCACTATTTAGAATTTTGAGTAGTATGAAAACAATTGTGTAATACTCTAAACCCCACTACAAAATTGGGGATAGCTGCAGGATATGCTGGAGATGAGCGGTGAAACAGAATGTCTTTTAGCCCTGTTGGCCCAGCACACAGAGCATTTTCCTGGAATCAACCTAAAAGACTACTCTTTGTTGCTATCTCTATGTGAATTCATAGGGAAACAAATTTTCCAACTGAATAATAAGTTGTAGGGCTTTTACTGGCTTGACAGCAGTTGTTTTTCATCTGAGAAACTTGATAACATTGAGAGAGAAGGCCAAATATAAAAACATGGTGTATATGCACTTTGCATCTTTACAGTCCTTGCATCATTTCTGGGAAATATGATACTTAGATATGTCCCATAGTTTATTTATTCACTGAACTTTACTAGAAACTCTTTGTAATGAAAAAAACGTTTTTTTTCAAAATACACCTATGTTAACTTTTATTTTAGATTTATTAGTGGCAGCCATCTAGTGGAACCTTCTAGACACCTTGTTAAGGGGGAAGAAAGGACAGAGCAAGAAGAAAAACAGCAAAGGACAGCAACAACAAAAAGTCAAAGTCTGAGGTTATCAGCACTGAAAATGGAAAAAAAGAAATATTTCTTTAAATTGTTTTTTAACAATTTTTCTCCTTCCTATTACATCATCCATCATGAAATTCTTGGTAAAATAAAATGAAAATTACCCGTAAATTTCCATATTTGATTATTAATTATCATTATTAACTAGATGCATGGATATTAAAAACCAGTATGCTTATTTTGGATTAAGTTTGCAATCCCAGTATTAAAAAAAAAAGAACTTGTGTTCCATTAATTATGGCACTTGATTAATCAGACACTGAGAAAGGAGATTCTCTTTTCTTCCACAGGGTGCCTTTTCTTCTGCTACATACAGAAGTATGCATGCAGACCCCAAAAACACATGAACAATATGGTGGAGTGTTCTCTGAAATGCAATTTATTTGTGTGTAAAAAATAAAAAAAAAGGCGGGGGGGGGAGGGAATGGGTCTCTAGTAACAAATGTCTAAAATGCTGTGCAAATTTAATGCTGCTTTGAATACTTTTCCATATCATTTGCTATCTGATCAGTTACTACAAAACTTGTCATTCATTACTTAATGAAAAACATTTAAAAAATTAATTTACTAGAAGATTCTGTCTGTTGGGGATCTGTGGGGTCTTTGCCTTGTTCTGGTGCCCCCAGGTACATGTCAGTGTAGTGCAAAAAGGTAACGTCTACTGGAAGCTTATTACTGTCTATGAAGGCAGCACAGTAGAACAGTCTGGTTTATGAATTTGAAGTATGAGGAATTCCACTGGCTTTGGAGGGAAGGAAGACAAAGCTGGGTTTTTTTTATGTAAGTAATGAAAGCAACCTACACTCCTTTTTCTTTTTAAGAGCAAATAAATATTAATTTCTGTCTCTTTTTCCCTCCCTCCCTTACGGATCCAGAGAAGTCAGCATTTTCAGTGGTGCATTACTCAGAATTTTGTCAATGCTGGTTCATAAGGGACTTCTATCATATCTCAGGGCAGTCCTCCCAAAGAGCTACTTTACACCCAATTTATGGATCATATGTTTAATTAATGTCTCATTTATTGACAGCAAATTGCCTATGGCATGAAGTGTCAGAGTTCAACTCTTGAGAATCTAAAGGTGAAAATATCTAAATAATTTAGCATTTATAGTTATCATTATTATTATTAATAATAATTATTATTATTACTATTACTACTACTAATGGGAAAAATGAGACACAAAAAGATCTACTCCCAACTGAGACATGAGAAAGCACCATGCACCTTTAAGGGGATAAAAAAGCGTTCAAGAAAATAACGCGCTGTTATTCATCTGCATTATTTCTAATGAATAACAGAAGAAAACAAGAGGGACTTGTGTTCCTTCATCAGAAGAACTCCCAGAGGTGATAACTCATACAGGATTAGGCAGGAATTTTAGGCTTTTTATATCCTCTGCAGTTCAACTAAATCAACAGAGTTATTTGTGAATGAATTTGTCCCAGGAAGAGGACAAGGCAGGGTTTTTTTAGCTATCTGTGCTGATATAGCCTCTGATATCACTGAACTGAACTTCTGCACCTGCCGACTGCCCAGAACAGCTTGAGCACTTGCCAAGAAGGAGCAGAGCTCAGTTCAGTGCCTCTCGCCTACTGCCCACCCTACACTGGATGCCCAAATCTTTCTTGTGTCCCTCCTGTGTTTCCTATTTAACCTCAGTGTGTTGATGTGATGTCACTGTGAAGTGCACTTCCCACACATTCCACAGAGAACTGCAGCAACAAATTCAAATCAGTTAGTCTTTTAGAGGACTATCTAAACTGGCATAGGATGAGGATGTGCCAAATTTCCGCTAGTGAATCCATGTCTTAAAGGTGTTATAGCCCTTCCACTCTTGAGACTGCGCCTTCTGGCTCATGTCAGAAGGATGTCATACAGCCTTTGCACATAACCAGACAAAAATGCCAGCACACAGATGCACAGTTTTTCTAGGCATTTCAGACTGATTAATGAAATTTAATTTCAGGGTATTCTGGGTATTTTGGTGTTCCTTGGGGGTTGATACTGGGACCAGTGCTGTTCAGCATCTTTGTTGGAGACATGGACAGTGGGATAGAGTGCACCCTCAGCAAGTTTGCTGATGACACCAAGCTGTGTGACATGGTCAACACACTGGAGGGAAGGGATGCCATTCAGAGGGACCTGAACAGGCTTGAGAGGTGGGCCTGTGCAAACCTTATGAAGTTCAACCAAGCCAAGTGCAGGGTCCTGCACCTGGGACATGGCAATCCCAGGCACAAATACAGGCTGGGCGGAGAATGGATGCAAAGCAGCCCTGAGGAGAAGGACTTAGGAGTGCTTGTGGATGAGAAGTTCAACATGAGCCAGCAGGGAACACTGGCAGCCCAGAAAGTTAACCGCATCCTGGGCTGCATCAAGAGAAGTGGTGTAGTCTCAGGAGGTGATTCTACCCCTTTACTCTTCTCCCGTGAGACCCCACCTGGAGTACTGTGTCCAGCTCTGGAGTCCTCAACATAGAAAGGACATGGATCTGTTGGAACAGGTCCGGTGGAGGACCACGAGGATGATCAGAGGGATGGAGCATCTCTCCTATGAAGACAGGCTGAGAGAGCTGGGGTTGTTCAGCCTGGAGAAGAGAAGGCTCTGGGGAGACCTTATAATGGCCTTCCAGTACCTGAAGGGGGCTGACAGGAGAGATGGGGAGAGACTATGTAACATACAAAACATGAACTATGAGCCATTACAGATATTTATAGGAGTACTAATGCTATCAAGTCAATATTAATCTGAATGTTTGTATAGATAGTGCTAGTAATTTTGGTGAAACATTTTTTTTTATGACTAATTGAACCTTTCCTTCTATGTGTTTGTGCTTGTATGTTCTGGTAAATCCAAGTTTTCATCAAAGCATCGGTATTTTCATTACCATCATGTTACTGGGCTTATTAAATAATATAGAATTTAAAAAAATAACCAAAGTCACATTTTTTTACTTGAGCTTGACTGTCAGATCTTATTTTATAGTCAAAAAGGGAAAACTTGTCTTCGTTTTCTATTTTTATTTACATTCATATATCTTGGTGATGCTCATGATAAATGACTTTGGGAATTCTGTTCTGTACAGTGTTGGTTCAGAATCACACTATTAAAGATACAGTTGTGTACAAGATTATTTTTGTAATGAAGTTTCCAACTAACCCGAGTGAATCAAGCAGAGGAGGAAGGAGAGGTTGAGAACAATAGGAGGCAAACAGCAATCTGTAAAGGAAGCAATGGTGTCAGGGATATTGATAGCCCAGTGGACTGTGACAGGAGTAGTTATGCTCAGTCTCTGTGGGAGATGTATGGATACAGCTGGATGCTCTGGAAGAAGAGCTGGGAGAAGTAGCTGTACAGTGAGATTTGCAGAATCTCAAGACAAAGCTTGTTGATTTTCTTTGAACTTCAACCGCTGGGCAAGTCAGGACAGGTTAAACAGGGAAGACAGTTTTATGAGCTCTGAATTTGGCTATGAACAGGTTTATAGAATAGAATCATTTAGATTGGAAAAGACCCTTGGGATCATCGAGTCCAACCATCAACCCTACTCTACAAAGTTCTCCCCTACACCATATCCCC
>JAOXNO010000001.1:150211576-150232100 GCA_028565335.1 Limnodromus scolopaceus
TAGAGAGTGATGAGGTCTCCCCTCAGCCTCCTCTTCCTCAAACTAAACAGTCCCAGCTCCTTCAACTGCTCTTCGTAAGATTTATGCTCCAGGCCCTTCACCAGCTTCGTTGCCCTCCTCTGCACTCGCCCCAGCACCTTGATATCTCGCTTGTATTGTGCTGAGCTTTTGGGAATTTTAGTCAGAAGGGCACCTTAAGTTGTGTCCGTGGAATATATATATGTAAGACTGACTATTTCTGATAGCATTTATGACATTTTAACAGATTCTGAGCCCCCCAACTTCTACCTGGAACCACTTTTTCATTTCCTGCCCCTATCTGCCAACGTCCACAAGCATTTTTAAAGAGAACAACTACACAAACTGCCCAGTGAAAGAAGATGTGCTGGTGGACACATTCAGAGGCCTCAGATTTTTGGATCCTGTTCCTCTGCCCCTGCTTTCAGACAAACTGTCTTCCCCCAGAATTTCCTAAACTTTTTTGCTAAAAGTTATTCTCGTTCTGAAGTTAATGGTGGAATGTTCCTACATATTATATGCAGTGCCCATAGATCATGACAGGGACAGGTAGTTAGGTTTTAAATAAACGAGTTTTGAAAGTTGAAAGTATTATTTTTTAAAAATTATTGTTAACATACGCAGATAGCATATGGGATTTATGGATTAACTCTGGGAATATTTAAGGTTGGCTTGATTAACAGTCCTTGTTGCCTCTAGGCAAAAGTTGGTTCAGTCCAAAAAAAATTATATGAGGACAGGACCACAATGAAACAGTTTTAGGGGTCCATGCTAATAAGGTCAAAATTTTATTTACTGAAGTTAATGCAGTTGAGTAGTTATTTTTATTTAACAGGAAGCATTTTAATATCTCAGCTGTAACTTACAAAAATAGAAGTAATATGAAAATCTACTAAAGTTTTTGCCTAAAAGTATCTCATTAAAACACTGATGTTTTGCTCCACAAGGGACTTGGGCTTTCTCAGCCAAGCAGTGCTCAGTTTTGAGGTTACAAAAATGAGATCCAGGATACTTAGATAGATGCTGAAGCTCTTCGTGAATTTTTTTTAAAAGACTTGGCTACCTGGGCTTAACCAACAGGGAACCAATTTCCACTACTCACCTCTAGGAAGACAATTTCTTGGTCTAAACACTAGTGTTTCCTGTCTAGATTTTTTTTTAATTTCCCCAGGGTGCTTGAGGTACCTGCACAGAGCTTGCAGGTCTGGTCCAGGATTTGCAGGAGAGCTTCCCATCCCTGTAGCAGCAGCTGGAGACATGCTGAATGTACTGGGGTGTCCAAACGGCAGCACCCCCTTTGGTTTGGTGGCTGGATCCTATGCTAGCTTTTTTCTCTTTTCTCCCTGAACCCAGACAGACATCAGTCTTTCAAGAAGTAGAAATGCTGCTGGTGTCTTCCCTTTCTTTTCAAGGTTTTTGTGATAAGATGGCTTCAGAGACCCAAGTCCTCTGATTAGGATACTCAGACACATCTTCAAGAGTCTCTTAATCACCCAGCAATCCTGGAGATAAGAGGCAGGATTTGGCATGTCAAGTTCCTTTTTTTTTTTCCCCTCAGAAAATAATTCAGGGTTTTCCAAGAAAGAGGAAGGAAAAAGAAGCACATTTCTGGTTATGGCACTCTTCTGGGATTACAGACACTTGGCTGCTGATTTCAACATTTATATTTTTTTTGGTCAACGGCTGTTTACAGAGTGAGAGAAGAACAAATAAAAAGGAAATGTTATATTAAGTGCTATTAAAATGCAAAAGCAGCGTGAAATACATTCAACGACTACTTGTTTAGACAAATGCTGTCACTTGAGTTTTATCTCATTAAAAGATACTTAGAAGTTTGTTAAAAGAATACTTCTTAATTCAGGCTATGCAATTACTAATGGAAACTAACCTAAATTTGGCTAAAATATTTTAAGCTTAATTCAGACAATCCAGACATAGTTCTTTCAGCTAGGATTAACACTGAAAAGGAAGCGTTTGCAATTAAAAAGAAATTAATAAAAGAGGAAGACCTCTCCCAGTGTCCATTTGATCCTTGCTGTCTCTTCCAACCTAGTATTCTATGGTTCTATGTTTCTAGATTCATTAAAGCCTATATGTAAATATGGCAGGAAGCTACATGCCTTCTGTAATTCAATGACTTGGAGTTATATGAAGGAGCAAGTTGTGTAAATTGTTGATTCCAAACAGCCTTAATTTACATTCAAGGTAAAACCAGCTCCTAGTAAAAATAATACCTATTTTACTAAAGTAGAATTTGAATATTTAGTGCTGAGTCCAATATCATTTCAGTATCATTTCAGCTCACAATGGGTTTTGGTCTCCATATAATAATACTTTTCCCAGAAATCCCATTAACAGACATAATTCAATCATTGAGTAATTGCCAGAATTCAAATGAACACTAAGTACAGCCAACTCATTTTAAAAGCTTTGAAGGAGCAGGACTTTGCAGAGCTGTTATCTGAGTGTTGACTCAAGGCTACTCTTACCAAGGCAAATCCAGCTGCAGGGAGCAAAGTGTTGACTTTTTTATCACAGATAGTGCAGAAACTGGTCTAATAGGGGGAAGTGTCAGGGAGAGGAGGGGAGAGAGGAAGCAAGAGCTACCTGAGAAAACGGTAGCTTTCACTGCATCAGCTGGTAGCATGTGTTCTAGTAGCAATGTGTCAGAAGGATGTAGTGGCGCTATCCAAGCACTCTGGCTGAGGAACTGGGGAAAGAAGTGAGATGAGTAAAGTCTAGACTCCTCTTGTTTTGGAAAGGAGTATCTGCACTGGAATACGGCAAGAAATATTAATCAAGCAGCTTGCTTTCCTTAATGTGTCCAGAGTCCAGCACAGAAATGAAGATGAGGTGGTTCCTCCTATAATGGCAGCATCAGTAAACTCAGCAGAGCCATGATTCTGACTTGAGCACTGTCACGCAATTGTCCTCAGAGTTTGATAACACATGGCCTGATAGAGCTTTTGGCTGTACTAACATATTTCCAGATAGTGCCCATGCTTGTTTCAAAGATATCATGGTAGGGACCTATTCCTAAAAAGTGGCATAGATGAGAGCACCTGTTTTGGGGTGTGAGAGGGTTTAGCTATCAGGACACAAGCTCTGCTCGCCACTTAATCCCAGAGCTATGGGCCTTGCCCTTTTTATTTAGCAGAACAATTGTAGTTCCTTGGCCCAGGAACAGATGAACCTGCTTGCAGTAGTTTCACATTCTTAAATTTTAACAATGGCAGGAATAAATAACGCCATAGGTTTTTTGTGGCAAATACAGCTTACTATCTTATTTTGTTACCTTCAGTTCCATAGATTTTTACTGTTCTTTAATATCACAGTGAGATGTTTTGGTGCATATAGCAGTGCATACCAAAAGAATCCCATTTATAACGCCACTCTGCCTCCATCACTGAACTAGTGACAATAATATTTTGATGGCTCTTTCTGATAACTGTGTTATTGTTTGTAGAATCATTCATCTAATTTCAAGGAATATTGCTTCCAAAAGTGAACTCAGTCATTTCAAAAATGTTCAAAACTGTTTATTAAAGATTTCAAAATGTGGCACATAAGCACAAGATTCAGACAGATATTATTAAGTTTCCCATTAAAACAAGAAACATTCCATTGTGAGGTGTAAAATCACAGATATTCAGGCAAAGCTCATCTTTTTCCTGTTTGTAGGGGTTCTGGTGTAGTACGACACTCAGCTGCTTAAGCACCTTCATTTTTACTCTTCCATTTACTGTAGCCTGCCCATTTATGCCTCTGGAAATTGGAAAATCAAATTACGATTTTTCTTTTGGTAGCTTTCAACAGTCAATTGGCAGGTCGTATCCTTTGTCTGCTGCCTTTTTTCTCACCCTGATCTTCACTCTGTCTGCTCTGTTTGGCTTCTGGGTGATTCTGCTGACCTCTTACCTGGGTGGTGTGCCTCTTACAGGTAAATTTAAGCAGTTTGTATCAGTGAGTGAACACTGTCTGATAAACCTGCTACTACTCTGCTTCCTAGGATTTAGTGTGTGTCACAGACCTACAGGCTCTGCTGCAATAGGATCATTGAATAATTGAATAAAATGCCCTGAATCCTGCAAACAGAAACCGTAATACCAGTTTTTATGCCCTGAAAAACCAACAGAATATAAGAATATAAGATTTTCCTATTTATTTGTGAAATCTTTTATGAGGCTGTATATGATATTTTATCTAAATTACAGGTTACAGCACGGGTTGTAAAATAGAGATCTAAGATGTAGCTCCGGTGTTAATTCTGCAATTTGGCTGTGGACTGTGACCTACTCAATAATATGCACGGTAGTTATTAGCACTTCCAAGAGTATGCATCATATAGGCAGCACAATCAGTGTGCAGTTAGTTTTCCAGGCAAGTAACTGAAAAGGAAACTCAGAGAGCCAGTAATTTAAATTGATATAATACATCAGGTAGAGAAGAGTGACAAGGGTCACTGGAAGGACAGGTAGAATATTAAAGGACTAAACGACAAGGGAACATAATTTGAGGAAATGAAATTGGAGCAGAAACTATAAGCATAAATTAATGTTAGCAGGCTGACAGAAGGAAGGGGTTTGTAAGGATAGGAGCTGAAGGATGAGAATTGTAGTGGGCTGTGTGATACACAGAGGATCAGTAACCAAACAGAAGCTTTACAACATCAAATCGTGTGTGGGAGAAAGAGAAATCTCACTGTACAGCTTTAGTGCATAATACTGCAGAAGAGCAGATATTGCATATGTAAGCACTGAATGAGCTTAAAAAAATACAAAATCATAAGAAAAGATGAAAATGTAGAAATAACTATAATGGTTTGTGATACCTGATAGCCTAACTTTTACTGGTCAATAGATTTTAAGGAAATAGGACAAGAAATACAAAAATATAGGGAAAAAAAAATTCTGTCGAAAGTCTAGAAAACAGTGGGTTAGGAACTTCCAGGATTCAGACTAAATTGAACCAGAATGCAGGGCTAAATCTCTCATGACTTTTCCATGAAATAAATCTTTCTGAAGTTCTGAAATTCTGGAAATAATTCTTATTTCATGAATGAACAGTTCTTGATACTGTTTACACCTTGACTTCTCTCACATCCTGTAGCAATGAGTTCCATGATTAGGTTATTTGTCAAAAGAAAAAGTACTCCCTAATATTTTAAGTCTTATGTTTTGCAAATTTTAGGGTGTCCACTAGTACTTGAATTATGAAAAAGACCAAAACCCCTTTCTTATTCCTCTTTTCCATACAATTTTTTACTTTATAGATTCCTACATCTTCTGATTTCAAAGCAAAGCCAGCCTGGTGGTCTGTTTCTCCTGAATTTTGATGGATGCTGTTCCTTACCTCTGATCATTCCAGTCAACCTTTTCTAAATTCACTTTATTCTTTTTGAGATGGGGCAGCCAGAATTGCAAACTACTCACTGGTATAGAGGCATTTCTTTTCTTTCTGCATTTATCTCTTAACAGTTCCTAGTATTCTGTTTGTCTTTCTGATCAGCAATGACAATATTTTCAGAGAGCCATCAACAACGTTTGCAACATCTTTTTCTTGTATAGTAACAGATAATCTAATGCATCGTGTATGTAGGGTTAGAATTGGGTTTTTTTTCCATGTATATTACTTCTCATGTTTCTTTATTGGTCACTAAAATGAAAGGTGAAATTCAACCTCTTAGTAACAAGGCTTCCTTCATTAACTCTTTACTGTCAGCTTTATTTTTTATTACTGTGAATAGTTTTGAAATTGTGAATACCAATCATTTATTCTTGGCCTCTGAAGCTTTTTCTAGCTTTAGTTGAAGACATTTCCAAGAGCTCTTTGGAGTTCCAGTTCCCTGTTTCATCCATTTCAGTCATCCACCCATGCTCACTGAGTTTATCAAAATGTTCTGTAATAATTTTGTGAAGTCTGATTAAAAAATGTGTTGAATCTTCACCATAGTTTCTATGGGCCTAATAATCTTATTCTGTGCTATGCTATCAATGTGCTGGCTGAAAATCAGGTATACTGGAATGCTCCAGAAATTGGCAATGTTGTTGTTATTATTATTACCTGCTGTCCTACAAAATTCCTACAGTAATTGAGTGACGTATTCAGTTTTCTACTGTTCTTTTTCTGAGTCCTTCCAAAACCTCTTTTATAGATGTTTCCAGTGAGCAGATTTTCCTTATACCTACGCCTTTAACTTTAAATTCCAGTTTTAGAAGCTTCCAAAACTGTTTTGCAGTCAACTGATGTAAAGAAGTAATTTAGTTTTTTCCTCTGACCTTATTATCGGTGAGTGCACTTTTTACACCTTGCTTATCTGTCAGCCCCACTGCATCTTTGCCAGGTTTCCTGCCAATGTTGAGGTTATGATGAACATCTGGTACTTGATACAGAAAGAGATCAGAAGCCGGAACAGGGATGTAGACAGATGAGAAACATGGCTGTAATAAAAGTAAAGGAAAGAAAAGTATTTTGGATGTCTTTGATGAGTGCTGTGTACAAACTGCTGAAAAAAAAGAAGAAAAAAGATGGGTTTGGTAAACAAGAAAGGAGCTGACAGGGTCCTAGAAACAAATGAGACAAGATTTAGAGGCTTATGGAGAAATGATGGAGGTGGTGGTTCTGAAACTTAATATATTTAATTATTCCAAAAAATGTGTCATTGTTTCCAAAGTGTTCGCTTCCCTAACTCTGAAATCCCAGCCAATTGGAGACATGACTTTTGCTATTGCACCAGCTCATCTAATTGTCAGGTTCATGACACACAGAACGAACAAGTGGCGTCTCCTGAGGGCCATGCTTGCACCCTAATAAGCTTCTGCCTTTCTGTTGACAGTGATGGCAGACCCACACACAGCTGTCTGACCCTGTTGGTTAATATGAAATCAATGAGATCAGTTGGTATTTGACATCTCTGGTAATCAAGCCCTGTGTCTAGCCTCTAAGGATTGATTTTAAGAGGGGAAAGCTAGGTATTTCAGGTTAAACATTTTTTTTTAGTCTTTTGAGTATCTCAGTTCCTTCATTTGTGGAATATGGGTGATAATATTGACCTATTTTCAAGGAACTGTGATTTTCTGTTCTGTTATTTTTATTTGTTGGGTCCAAATGATTCCCTGCAGGAATGTTAATATTCATAAAGATCAAAATGGAAAGGCCTGTACAAATGCTGAATACTTTTCTTTCTGATTCTTCAGCACCAGGACAGAATATATGGTTTGGAAGTGCCTAGGTTACTGTTCAGAACATTGCACTTTCAAAATATAATTGCCTGACTTTTCCTACCCTTTGCATTTCACTTCAAGTATGAATATCAGGAAAGGTTGTAAAGAACTTATGAAAGTACAGAATAGTGGATTGCAATGTCAAACAGTGGAAGGTGAGTACTTGCTGAACATGGAAAAAGAATGGAGGGGGAGGGGAGGAGATCAAAATCTAGTTGACATTTTTAGCTGGTAATAATCTAAAGGGGTATGTAGATGACTGAGCTTCTGGAAGCCTGATGTAAATTCATTCTTCATTCCTCAGCTTTCTGCTGAGATTCTTGTGCTTCTGAGCTGTTTTCAATGTAGCCTGTCTTCTTTTGCCATCCAGCCTTACTGCATATAAATCTTGTTACCCAGGGAAGATTTTTGCTGGAGAATTATGTTGGCAAAATGACATGTGACATTTTTTTGCCTAAGCTGAGTGTAAAACTGTTCTATGTGCCCACTGAAGGAGATGGACTTATTTCAGCAGGGTAAATAGCATTCTGGGCTCAAATGCCTAAGATGTTTCAAGGCAGAAGATAAATGCATACAGTACTTATAATTTATTAAATATTCTGATGTCTGTGACCTTTGCTTCAGTTCTCTTTTTCCTCTCCTTCCCCCACATCCACCCTTATCCTTAAACAGGATTATCAAACAAGTGCCAACTGTCAGAACTGTTACCTTGTACCCAGACAAACTTATACCCAGGTTGTTAGTTTCTTAAACAAGATAAACTATAAATGACCCATAGAGAATAAAGTTTCTTTATTTCTCAATCTTAAAATAAAACAAAATTTATAAATCATGTAGTCTACCTTTATTATTTTTTATTCCTGGACATAATTCACTTACAGAGGAAACTCTGATTTCATTCCTTTGTAGTCTAGGCTGAGTTATTAGGCTGGTTTTAGGCTAGGAACCTCTTTTTCTCATTCTGTATTTCAGAAGCCAGACTTCGATAAAGATTAATCTCCATAAGAGCAACAAGTTTTCTTTTTTTCTCTTTTTCTTTTTTTTTTCTGTATTACAACTTTATCATTAAAGATTAAGGGGTCTGGTAATCTGTTCCTAAACCAAAACCAATATGCATTTTGTACATGCAAGCTACTAATATTATTTTTTTTTTTAAGTAAAATAGTATTGTAACTATCTGTACCTGCTGAGGTCCTGATCTTCTCAGTAGTTTTATTTGTGTGTTCACTCAATATCCATAGGTCAAGTTCCTGGAAGTACCATGTTCCACTCTTCACAGTTAAAGAAATGAGTAAATGTTGGCAAAATGAGGGTGAAGGTGCAGTGACTTGCTTTTCTCTTACTATTTTTTTTGTTAGTATAATAGTTTACTTCTGGAGGGTATTTACTGCTCTGCTAAAAAATTTAATGACTTTGCTTTTTACATTTCATTCCTCTGATATTATTTGGTGGAATTGTTTAGTATCATGGATGTCTATTAGTGAAATCATGTTAGGTGATGATTTCTCATTATTTTCTATATATTTGTATTAACTATCATAACATGAATCTTTTTAAATAAATAATGTCCTTATTCAATTCTGTTCTTATTAGTGTTGTTCTTTACAACAGAAGGACTTAACTAATTCTTCAAAATGTTCTGTGTCATCAGATGTTTTGTCCCAAGAATGTGGGCCTGAAGATGTGGTTCTGCACATAGAAAATCTGGTAGCCTTATAGTGACTTTAACTGAGAACATATGGTCATGTCATTTTTAGAATTTAGTCCTAGTCTCCTTGCTGTCATTTTTACAGATACTGAAAGCTATTGAAATTATGTGTGCTAGTGGAACTGGAATGGTGCCTTTAAAGGCAAAGCACGCAGATTTTGCCTTTTATTCATTTTAACAATAAGATGTTAACTCTCAAGTTCTGAATGTCATTCAAACTCTCATATTCATAATGTACTAATTTAAAAGCTTGCAACAATTACTGCTTTTGCAGAGAGAAGACCACTTAATGCATGCAGCAAAGCCAAGTGGTTCTCTGGCATTGTGTTTACCCTAAAGTAGATGAAGAAGATACTCCCAAAGAGTTAGATTCATCTTCCTTCTCTTCAGCTACCAATAAATTTAGATAGCAGAAACTTGTTTAACTTGCTCAAATTCAAAACAGTATTTCAGCTACCAACAGGGGGAATCGGTAGCAGAGAGTAGCTAGCAGAGAGCAGCGGAATTTGGACCAAAGGTTCTGTTCTTGTAGCCTAATACAGTCATCCCCCTTTCTGTTAATTGGAGGCCTTCAGCGAGTTATTTTCAAGCTAGCATATAGACTGGTGTCAGGGAAAGAGCTGAAGGTGTTTCACATCTCTGAGAATCAGGTGATATCATTATTAACCATTGCTTCTGGATTTTAAATCTGTTTTATTTTCCCAGTTGTTTTCATCTGATTACAAAAATATGTTATTTCATTTAAAGGAAGTCTATGCAGCTGTGACAAATTAAAGCAAATTACTCTCCCTAGCTTGAGACAGCAGCTGGGAGACCTCAAAGGACCAAATGGAGTGATAAGGGTCTCATGATTTATCCTCAGGAAACTTGCAAACTGAGTTTTGGTCCAGAGAAGTCTGTGCAAGTGGCTCCTTTACAGTGAAATAGCCTAATTTTGCACCCTGCGAAGTCAATTGACCCTTGGCCACAATCATACTGTACAAAATTTTTAGAGGTGTCCAAATACTTGAGACAATTTGCAAAATTATTTTTCACTGTGTGAAATTAGGGAATTATTTTTCTTTTTTTTGGTTCAGTCAGCCCAGCAGCAAGTTGAACACAGTGAGGTTGCTACTACAAAGTAGAGTTGATGACTGAAATATTTCAGAAGCTTTATTTTTACTGCTTATTTATTTTCTTGTTTTCCAGCTGCCTAAACTATTGACCTTTTTTAATTGAAATTTTGATGGGGGTTTCTGAAAATCAAAGACATATTTGATCTCTTCACATTTATGTTAACCAGTTCAATAGAAAAACAGATGTGAATGCCAAGTTGATTGTTCCTAGGCAAATAAATTGCATTTACAAAAGCCTTTTTAAAAGCTAATCTGATTTAGAAACTCATTCTGGAAACGTTTCCTTTCTATTTAGAATAGAGAATTCTTAGGGGGGGGGAGGGGATTAATTGTTAATCTATTAGTTGTTAATCTATTTATTTATTAATCTATTATATTGTTCATGGGCAGTAGTGAAAAAAAAAATCAAGATAAAGCATACCACAAGAACAGTGCACTTGTGGAGTGCTTATTACATTTACTAAAGTTTAATTCTTTCAAGGCATACAACATAGTATTACAGTCTCTAGAACTGTTGCTGGTAGTTCTGGTGATAATTGATTTGCATATTTAAGATTTATGTGCTTTTCTGTCAAGTCCATTCATGCTCAGTGTTTGTCTTCATTGCATGCTTGTGTTGTCTGGCACAGTAAGGACCTGATATTGTCTGAAGCCTTCTGGGTCCTATTGCACTGTCAAAAATAATAAAAGAAGTCTGTAATCACAGTTAAGTATCTAATTTAGCCATAATTCTTAAGTTGTAAACAATTGTTGTGCATCTCACCTCTGCAAAATATTTTTCAGCAGTAAAATGTTTCGATATGCTTTTAAAATGCAATGAACACTGGCAATAAATAATGGTCATCATGGTATTTTTGGCAAAATGTTTCTCCCAAGATTCAGCTAAATAACTCTGGACGTGACTCCGGGATTTACAAAACACATCTGTGTTACTACCTGCTAAATGTTATAAGTCATAAACAGAGACAGTACCCGCAGGCACAATTGTCTAATTGTGATTTTGCATGCCTCATTAGTGTCATTGATTAGTGTGCTTTATTATATGCTATTTCCACTCCTTCAGAAGTTATATCTTATCATAACTTTCCTCTCACTGCATTTTTAATATAAATGCAGGTCTATGTTTATTTTGTGGTGTGGTTTTTTTTTTTTTCTGAGTAGTAATTCTTTGAAATGGGTTTAGTCACAATTTTGTCATGATAAGATACCTTTTAAAATTGTGTTAAGGCAAGTAAAAGGGTAATAATTTACTAGTACGAAACCTGAGGCAACACATAAAAAGTAGCTGTTCTAATGGACAGTGCAGCTGGGCAAGCCTGAAAATGCACAGGTGACTTAAATAGCACGATACCACACAAGCAGTTTTGCTGAAAGACTGGATGGCTGCCACAACCACATATAGATACACACCGGTTTTCAGCTGGAGAAGGTCAGAGACAAACAAACCTTGAGCCTTGGATTTATGCATACGCAGATGACAGTTGTCTCCTGAAGGAGATATTACAAAAGAGAGGACAAAGTCAAACCGGTATCAGTCTCACAGTGCAATCCTGGCCCATCCAGTGGCTTTCTATTTAAGCTTGGCAGAGTGCCACAGTGTGCAGATGATGTGTAGTCCAGACGTACTGAATGGTGAAATAAGGGGGTGGACTGAGCAATACAGTGAAAAGCATTCAGGATGCACACGCAGCCGCGGGCTGCATTCGTGTGGTTGTGGGAAGTTAAGAGCATCACCCCCTTAGTCCTCTCCTCTGCCCTCCACCTAGAGCCGTATCCAAGGGTGGAATAATCTTGTGAATTAATTTAGTTTCAGGTCTTTAAAAATTAGGCATCTAGTCTGAGCTAGATGTGTAGTTCGCTCTCTAATCAGTGAAAGATGAAATAGGCAACTCCAAGATGCAATTCATCTCTCATACTTGGCCCTAGTGCAAGAAATCAATACATTGGACAGAATAAAACAAAATAAAAAAAAAAGCCCCCACAACCTGCAGAAATGGGAAAGCAAAAGATTTAAAAAAGAACTGTATATTCCTGCAGCACAAAAACCCATGAGAAATAAAAAGAGAATGGAAATAGTTTGGGGAGCAGCCGAAATTTTTCCTATTGATTTTAAAGCCAACCTCAATTGAGAATACATTTTTTTGCCCCCATTTTCCTCACAGAACAGCTCTAAATTGGACAAAATGTGGTGTGATCAAGAAACTTTTCTGTAACACGTGACAGAAACATCTGAGTTAATTACTGAGATTAATTTTAAGGACCCTGGAGAAAGGATTTGAGGGGCTAAAAAACAAGTACCTGTGGCTTAGGAGAAAAACCTATTTCCACTTGTAGTATTAGCATTTTAGCATGTCTGAATTTCTTGTAAAATAGCAAGGTCTTTGTGTGCCCATAAATAAAAAAAATATATTGAAATTTGTCTAGCATATCATGGGTCTGTGTTTAAAAAGCGCAGTTGCAGTTTTCTTAAGATTCTACTGAATTCATAAAAGGGCCTGAATTTGCTTATTAGCAACTTTTCTTTGCTGGCAGGAGTAAACTTAACATTTGGGAACTCACAGTTTAGGAAGTAATACAGAATCCAATGCTCTGTGAAGAAGTAACTCCTATCTAATACTGGTGAACATGACACTGTCATACTAACTTGACCTGTTAATTAAAAGCAAAGTAATGCTTTTAGGAGAATCTCTTTTCTCATCTGGATAACATCAAAACCGATATCCAATTTGTGCTTGAAAAAATTCTTGCCCGGAAAAACTTCATGCATTAATTGCCCCCAGTTTCACATTCTGGAGTGCCTTTGTGCACACTCTCTCAACATAGACTCACCAATAAAGTGTGTTTGTGTTTATCTCTCTGCATTGGTTACATTCATTCTCTTTGTTCTCAAGCTGCTATTTGGTACCCCCATACAATGCATGGGTAGAGTCTACAGGTCCAGCCACAGCAGTTCACAAGTAGACATGCCAATGTCAAGGTGTCCAGCAGTTGCCCTGACATCTCCTATTTAAGTCTTGCTGACCAGCTGGGACTTGCTATGAATTTTATGAAGTGTATTGATATCTGCAGGGGGGTTATTTGGGAAGGATTTCTAGACAATATGTGGCCTGAGCAGCTGGATATCTAGAAAATTTTTAGATTAAACCCCAGATTGCCCTGTAAAAGGGGAAATTTTGGCCATGGGTAAAAGGCATTTCCTGAGAATCAGATCTTTCAGTATGAGAGACATTTTTTCCAAGTCAGATGAAATCTCGAAGTATTTATCCTATTTCTAATACATGTTTAATGCTTTAAATTACTTTGTAGTCTTGGACATAATGATTGTATTATTGCAAGGTATTGTACTCCTTCTGTAATGGAGCATGATTTCTGTCATAATCGTTTGAGTTATATGTCACTAAATACAGACCATAATGGTTATATTTCTAGCACTGACTGTGGTTTTGTTTTGGTTTGGGTTTTTTTGTCAAGCAGACCATGTGTGAGATTCAGTGCCAGAATACAGTATCTGCAGGGAGTTTAAGTTCCCCATGTGGTCAATGGAGTCTAGAAAGTAATTCAGCCTATCTATCTGAAGAAGACACACAGTGGTTAGTTATTGAATTGTTTTCTACGTTTCATTAACTGCAACAGGTTATCCTCCAAGCTCTCTCATAGATATCTATTGTAGGTGTTTAAACTCTGAAGTAAATCCTACCCATAGTCTTTCTACTTGTGACAATAACTTTACTGTGAGTAGGAAAGTTGCAGCTTTCTGTTCTAGCATTTTGTATTGCAATGAATGTAAGCAAATAATTTGAGCCATTACTTTTATAGCTTTTTTGTTTCATGGACCTTCCAGGGATTTTCAAACCTTCAGGTTTTCAAACAGCCTCTCTACAGATGTGTTCTGTTATTGGAGATGTAGTTTCAAAGAACTGGGAAAAAAATAACAGTAAATACATTTAAAAATATGGGCTATCTCCTGACCTACTAGATAACATGCTCAACCCTTCTGAAGATTCATATAAGTTCAAAAATTTCTCTTGAAATACAAGAAGAAATTGGTGTTGTAAAAAAAAAATTACTACTTGACAGTTCTTACGATATACATAAGCATAATTAACTAAATGTGAACTGGCCTGTGGCATCTATGGTTTTTCTTCCCAGTGATTAGACATGACAGGATGTTATCTCCAACTGTGAGATGGAAGGTAATTCAGTTTTCACAGAATTTTTATGTGATGCTGATTGAATTAGTATTTAAGATATGTGTCATGTCTTGTGTAGGGCATTATATGCTCACTGCTTTTATTTATGACTGAGATGTTTTACTACCTTCTAGGTATTCACAGGTCTGATAGGTCCGGAGAGATATTTGCAATGAGCAGTTGAAAGTACACTCTGCAGTTTTGAGATTTTAATATTATCTTCTGCATTTTCTTTAGTGTTTTGTGGAGAACACCGTCTTTAAACCATAAACATAAATGATAAAAATGTTTTGCCATCATAAAAACCCTACGGTTCTATGCAGGTTAATTTGGAAATATGTGAGGAAAGATCGACTTTATGAGATGAATGGTAAATGGAGGGGAATGAAGATTCAAACCCGACATTTTACTGACAGATGCAGTAGGTAAATAATTTCTTCATTGCTGCATGAAATTATTAAGAGTTCTGAAACACATGATAGCATGTATAGGAAGGGAATAATTTTTAACATAATAGTTTCATTTCAAAAAATGAAAGCCTCAGTTTAAGTCTCCCCTCCGCTAAATTTATTTCTCAGCAGATCATTAAGAACAATGAAGGAGAATAAATGCTTCTGTCTTGTTTCATGTCAAGGGTGATTTTAGTGAAGTAAAGGTTTGTGGAAATAGCAATTCTCTGTAATTCAAACACCAACACGTGTAGACAGGATCTGGTTATTATTTTAGAGTTCAAACTTCAATTTCTTGCTGATTTATATTTGTCATGTTTTCAGATGTTTATTTATGAAACTATTAGACATTATTTATTTATTGCCAGTTTAACCTACAGACATTATTAAGATTCCAATTAACAGTCCATTTTTCCGCGTCTGGCACGTCAAAACATTTACATGCTGCTAACATGAGTGGGTCAGACCTATAAAACAAGAAGTATTTTGGTATGTACCCCAGGAAAGTTCCTCTGGAAACTTAGCAGACCACCAAGAAATCTTCCTTGCAGCTGTCTTAGCTTTGGAAGCATTTTAAATCTTCACAGCAGTCTTGACTTTCTCTTGTTATGAAGTCCCCATCAGTTTTCTAAACAGAGTAAGTCAAAGTGTTTTTTTTTTTCCTATATTCTGTGGTGAGAAACAGAGTTAAACCACATTTTTTGAGCTCTTTACAGAAAGACTAAATGCATCCACCTGATAGGATGTGGGAGACTTTTCTGTCGTAAGTAGAGCATGTGTGCACCTTTGTCTTTCCCATTCTTGAGATGCCCCATGAATTCTGTGACTGAAGGAAATAATGGCTCATCAAGGTTGTTGCAGTTATTTTTCACTGATAGATCGACTAGCTGAGCTGTATTGATGAAATTTCAAGTGGATCACCGCAAAGAATGAAAATCATGCAGTAAGCAAATGCGTGAGGGGATTTTGGTCCACTGGTGAGTCTGGCAGAGATCTAAACAAGTTTCTCACTTCTTTCATAACATTAATCAATAGGAAGATGTGCTAGGAGGGTGAACTGCTTGATTTTTTTTTTCAGTTTGGAGAACAGACTAATGCAAGTCCTAGCAGACAGAGCCTGGTGCAATCAGATGACAAACAGAGCATCTTCAGATATAAAGGATGTCATGATAGGTTGGTGGACTTTGAAGAAAGGGCTGCAGTCAGTATAGAGTTGGAAATACTGGGATCCAAAATGGCTATTTTGTGCTTTGGGACAAAGATAGACAGTATCTTCTCAACAGCAACAAGTCTGTTTCTGCCACAGTATTCTAGCCTCTAATTACTGACTGAGCACTTACTCAGAGCAGTTGAGTTGGTTTTCTTTATCTTTTATGACTGATTCTCAGAAAGCAGAGCACCTCCCTTTACATTTGATTGCATTTCCTAGAATTTTGAAATGTTCCTGTCCTCTTGGTAGAGGAAAGGAGACCACCATTTTAAGGTGTCTCAAGCTGATCATGCAAAAGAATGACTCACTTGATACCAAATTTTTAAAAGTGAGTCATGGTTTTATTTATAAGGAGTAGGTGGGAGGATATGAGAACTCCTCAAGTCCCCTTAGGCTTTAGGAAACCCGCAGTGAAATCAACTTTTAGTTTTCTGGTCTGGGCCAATACTGCCACCATCCATTTTTTTTTCCCAGTACCTCAATGAACTTCCATTCTTACTTCATGTTTTGTTAATTTGGAGAAAAAGGAAGGAAAGATGGGAAACTATCAAGTAGTAAAAGTGGGAAAAGAAACATTTTGCAGTCACTCGGTACCCCTTTTTCAGACTGTCTTGGAAACAGATTCAGCTCTGATGAGGAGCTGAATTCCAAGCCATCTGTGAATCCTCAAACTTGCACACCCACAGTGGAAAATGGGTATAATTTGTTTCTATAGCTGCTTATGGGATCTGCCAAACTTTTTTTTTCCTCTTTTGGTTGCTTCTCTTCTCTATCTACATCCGTCTTCATCCTTATTTTCTCTGAATTTTTGACCAGTAAGAAGAGGAAAGAAGCACCATCTGTTCTTAAAAAGCTCTAAGTTTGGCTGCTTCTGCTGTTAATCAGCAGCAAATCAGACTAAAGCACATCATTTGGTATTCCTCAATTATGATGTATCTAACAGCAAATGTGAGCAAACCTAAATGGATCGGTGTTTTGTTACTAAACTAAGTATAGCATGGCTACTGTGGAATTGTTCTTTAATTTCTTCACAAACATATTGCCCAATCCAGATTTCCTTCCCTGAGGACATTGTTAACCATAATCCAACTGTATCTGAATATTTTTCATACTTTCTGGTACTTCATTCAGAGTATTTACCTAGTTATAATTTCTATAGCTATCTATTGTCCCAATAACTTCTTCCCCAACAGTGGTATCAAATGCTATTTTGCAGCAAGTAGAAATCACTGTAAAAACTGTGAAGATTCTTTTCTTTCTCTTTGTGTCTATTGGACAGACTGGTTGTAAGTAATATGTAACAGATTTCACACTGTCTAATTATAAAAATTATGTTTTGTTGTAAGACAACATTGTTGTTAAAACTCCACCTGGCCAATTAGAGTAATAAACACATTAGGGAGTTTTATCTTCTGAGCATTGGGAGTTCATAATTCATTAGTGACCGTGGGACATTAGATGCAAATGAGTCAAAATAATTCAGTAGTGTGCATGGCTTCATCAAGATATCTGATGAAAATTGCTGTTTGAATCTGAATAGTCTGCTGAGTTCTGTGCTATGACATTTGAAGACTGAAAATGCATGTATGTGGAATACACATTCCTCCCTCTCTGAAAATGGAGGAGTAAATCTTAGCAGTGTTTTGTCATGACTCAATCTTAATTTCTGATCCTCTGCTTTTATCACTACAGCATATCCTATCTTTTTTCAAACCAACACAAATAAAAGCAGCACAGTCAATGCTTAGTTTCTGATGTTATGACAAACTGCAGAGAAGGCCTATTATTCTGTCTCCTCTCAGTGAGCAGTAGCCGAAGGAGGAATTTCACCCTAAGTGTTTTTTTCACTGGAATCTCCAGATGGTCTGGTGTTACAGTGCTGCATCCGACGCACTGACAAATAGGCTGTCAGGGAAGATTTTTCCTGTAATGTACACTGTGAAACTAAACCATCAATTTGTTGATATACATTGTTTGAAGTGTGTGCAGTTTGCCATAAGACATCATGAGAAGGTGACATGTCTTCGCTTCTATATGAAAGCCATACTTGATTGAAGTAAAACTGATGTGATTGTTCCGTACACTGAGTTGTCAAATGAAGTCATGTGCCAGTGAAGTAGCTATGCAAAATCAAATCAAAAGTATTTCTCATCTTTTAGAGGCTGACATTTTCTCTGTGTAGCCCCTCTAGAGGTTTTCTTATTAAGAAGTCTGACTAGATATAATTAGCTCATCTTTTTGGTCATCAAATTTTGGTCATCTACCATTAACTAAAAGAATGGGCATGGCTATCTCCATAAATGTTTAATAATGAAAGAGGAAGACCCCAAAGAACAATTTCTTAACTGGCTTGTAGAAATTATATTCAGCTCCTCATTGGATTGAAGGCTACTGCAACACTGTTGATTCAGACTTCTGATTTAGAAACCTAAGTGGAGGAACTGGGGTCTTAACCTGTTATAGTTTCCTACCACTTGGCTGTATTCATTGGTAGAATTTCACTTGAAATGTTTAAATTTCCCTCACATTGCTACTGCCATTGATTTTGACCGCAGAATTCTTCATGTTAATGACTAATCTGCATGTTGGTGACTAATTAGTTTGAAGAAATCACATACTTTTTCTTGGCTTTGTTGTTTTAAAGTGAGTCCTAGTTCAGCGTGATCAGTATGGGGCTGCATTTAATCTCAGAGTTTAAAGTTCTATTTGTTAGCAGATAATTTGGCTTTCAAGCTACTTCATAATCCACATGTATGTCATTGGTACAGCACAGAAGATTTACCAGGAACAGGTGTACATTTATTTTATGTGTGTGATATTTTTCCAGAAAGATATGTTCCTTAAAAAAGCAACATAAAAGATACCTCAAAACCAGTCTTCCATCTACCGTCTTCCATTCTGTATATGGAGGGTAGTTTATTGAGTTTTCAGGGTTAAGAATAACAAACCCATACTAGATGTAGCTAAACAGAACCTAAACAGAACTGCCACTACCTACCAAAAGCTTCCCATGAAACAATTCTGTTGCTTCCTTTCCCTCGTTATACCAGTAGAAGAAAAGTATACCCTGATTTCTTAGTACATCTTTAATTATGCTTGAAGTGATTAAGTAGTTTTGGAAGCTCGGAGTTCATCATCCTGGAATCCTGTAGGTTCCCAGGTTAGTTTATAAAGCTGAGTACCTATGTATTTATGTGTTTAGATTTAATTTCACATCCTTCATTTTCGTTGGAAGTGAAGATCTGGAAATAGATAACTTACATGGCTCTGTATGCATAAGGTGAACTGCTGTGTGTTCATTACAGCTTTTAATAGGACTTCAGAGTATCAGGGCTTTTGACATCACTTTTTGCCTTTTCTTGTTTCCCTTGTCCCAGACTGCTTAATTAATAATTAATAACTGCAGACAGATTCTGCTACCTTTCGGTATTCAATGGTCTGGATGCCAGCTACAGTGAATGCAACATATAGGTTAACAGCAAATAATTTGGTGTGACTTACTGTACTCTACCTACAGAAATGACCAAATCAGCAAGTATTCTGAGTAGGTAAAACAGGGAATTTTGCTTCTAAGAAAACACACAAGGAGGAAGTGAGTGGGAATGAGGTGGGCAAATATGGTTTGCATATAAATAGTGTTGCTATTCTTGTGTTAGTATAGAATTACCTTAGAAAAACAGAAAGTTACCAGAGGGGCTGGCAGCAGGTGACTTTCTGAGCCACATGTCAGTTGTTGACTGCAATCTGAAACATTAGACACTGGTAATTTATTCAGATTGACTGAATTTATGTTGGTTCAGTTCATTTAACTTCAAGAAAAAGGCTAGGAACATAAATAATTTTAAAAGTCTAAACCCTCACAGATTTGGAACAGAATAATAGACAGTATGGGATGTTGAAAGATGTCTGTGCTATAGAGGAAACTTTTGCTGCCTTTGTAAAATTCCATCCAGATTTGGCCAAGTGGCAAAAATCCTAGTTTGCATATGCTCAGCAGCAATTTCTGGACTAGCTGATATCTCCCAGGACACTGGCCTAATCATCTAAAATAAGAGTGCTTAGTCTGTTCTGTGATCTCAGGAATGTTCTGCTCAGACAAAGTAGTGTTGAACACATCTCTGAAGGCTAAAGTACTTTGAAAAATTAGATGTTAGGCACCTTGAGTTGGCTACCCAATACTGGAAGAAGTTTTTTTCTTCAGTACCTGTTTATTGCCTAGACGGAAGTTTGGTAAAACATAACTTCATTGAAAAGGTGCAGAAGAAAAAAAATAATTGCCGTGCACTTATCCTGTGCTATGCAGGTAATCACTCTAAAATCCTCCAAGGAACAAGTAATTGTGCCTTCAAAGTAGGTCTGAAAAATATGCAATAAATAAGGCCTTATATAAGCAGCTAGAGAAAAAGAAAGTGGTGGATAGTCATTTCATGAGCAAAGTATGCCTTGAATATAACAGGGTCTATATGGGAGAAAAATTTATACACAGTCATAATATGCATGTACAGGAGAGTGTATTTAATGTTACCCTTTTCATAGAATCATAGAATCATAGAATCGTCTAGGTTGGAAGAGACCCTTGGGATCATCGAGTCCAACCATCAACCCTACTCT
>JAOXNO010000001.1:150232249-150243009 GCA_028565335.1 Limnodromus scolopaceus
CAGCTGGATTTAAATCCATTGAGCACCACTCTTTGGGACCTTCCAGTCAGCCAGTGCTTGATCCAGCGGATCGTATGTTCATCCAGGCCGCATGAAGCCAGTTTTTCCACGAGAATTGTATGGGGGACAGTATCGAATGCTTTTCGAAAGTCCAGGTATACAACATCAACAGCCTTTCCCTTGTCCAATAATCTGGTTATCTTGTCATAGAAGGATATCAAGTTCGACTCTATAGGGTATGACTTTTAACTTTAACAGAACTTAACGTATTTTTCATGTCTTTAATATAGTATAAAGTGTAGCCTTTATGATTGTATTATATTTCCTCAAATTTAATGCAATGCATGACATTACAATAAAATGGTTTGCAAATGTGTACTAGTATAGATAAAAGTGTGTGAAAATACACAATAGGAGTTTTAAAATATATTTGGAAATATCTAGGTATTATAAGTTATTTTGTTATATATTTTAAAAGCATTATGAAGTTTCTGTCTCCTTTTAATAGTTATCCAAGGGAAGTTAGTGCAGAAGAATAAATCATCCCATATTTACCTATTCTGTGTTTTTAAAATATGAATATCTAAATATTCACATATGATTTGAATTACTCATATTTGATTTTGGCCAACACAGAAAGACAGGATCAAAGATACTGATTCATTCTGATAATTTCTGAATTACAACAAAATGTGTATCAAGGAGAGCTGAAAATCATCTTTCCGTGAAAGTGATCCGTTTGCATATTATTTTCCTTCAGACTTAATGAAGAAAAGTCTTGTGAGAAATGTAGCTTTTTCCAAGAAGCAGAAATTCTCAAGGAGTTGCACAGTTTTGCTTTAAAAGTTTTAATCCTCTGGAAAGGCTCAAATATGTCTACAAGAGTTAAAATGCACCTAGGAGTATTGGCCCTGGTTTTTTTGCTAACGTGTCATCATCTGATTATGCAGTATGTACTGTATCTTTAATGCTTGCCTTTTAATCCACTTATAGCTATTTGATACAGGAAACGGAAGACTGGAACATTAAGATTTAAGAAATGAGGAAAACACATGATACCAGGGGAGCTTAGAAAGCAATAGAAAATGAATTCTGGCAAAAAAAAATAATAACCGTATTCTAAAAATAAGTCATTTCTTTTCATCTGTCATTATTATGAGAAAGAGATTAATTCAGTGTTGAGAACATCAGCCAAGGTGTTCATATCCACAGAGGACATGAAAGGAAAATCAAGTTATAATTACCTGCAATGTAAGTAGGAGTATTGTGAAAAATATATCATACAAAATGTGTATGGACTGTGTATATATATATACATGTCCAGATAAATATAAACTCATAAACTATTGTGCAGTAAGTATCTCTCTGTCTGGATAACCATAGTTGGAAAATGATCTTAAACATTCTCTCTGACAAAAAAAGCATCAGAAGGACCTAATTGTACTTCAATGTCACCTTACATTAAAACAAAAAAGAAGATGCCTCACTTTGGTAAAAAAACCTAGCGATTGCTTCAATAACTTGAAGATAGGGAAGAATTGCTTCACTCTGCTAAGAGTAAATTTTAAACTGTTATTATGTATTATTTCTCCTGCCATCCAAATGGAGAGTTATGATGTGAAGTCACTGATAAATTCAGACTGTTTTGAAGCTCCCTGAAGTAAAATCTCAGGTTTTCTTTTTGGGTTAGTTCTTTGTTTCTTATCAAATTGTTTGATCAGGAGGAACTGTTCCATCACAAAGAGTTATTTATGCAGAGAAGTTATTTATGTTATCCACTTCAGGCAGTGCAGGTACCCTGAGGTTCCAAGTACAGTCACTAAAGAGAGGTAACTCTCTTCAGGAGGGGGACTCACAGCATCAGGCTTAAGCTGTAATTGTAGTGCTGCTTTGAAGGCATCTGTCTCCTTTGATTGGTTGCATAGGGAGCTTACTACTCATCTAAGGCTCCTTAACTACATGCTTACATTTAGGTGGGGTTGGCGGTATCTAGGTTAGGCCCTTTTCCTTTCTGCCCTTATAAAATTCTCTCTCTTTTCCACATTTTCTGCTTCTCAAAGTTTTTTTTGTCCTTTTTTTCTTTGTGATATCATTTTGCTTTTTTTCCCTTCCTGTCCTCCTAGCACCAGCATTTCCTCCTGTGTTAGCATTTACAACCGGGAGGTAAGGCTGCAAGCCAGATTAAGTAACTAAATTGATTCTGCAACTTTTTCTTTGTCTGTAACCAGATCTTTAAATATCAAGACCTGTCTGTACTAGGTTCTTCCTCTCCTAAGTTTATTTTTCCACCATTTGTGTTTAGCTTCTCTAGCTTCCTAGACAGTAATATCAGCCTCTTGAGTGTTCCCATGATTCTGAGCTAAACAGCCATGAAAAGGGAAATCAAAAAGAGGATTGGATCTTACCTGCCTGTTTAGAGATTATAATCTTAGTAGATGGGAAGGAGCTAGACCAAAAAACTTATTGGTTGCCTTAGCTTCACTAATCGTTATCGAACCAAAGTTCCTTTCATTCTAGGTTCTTAGAATATACTAGACAAGTATAAAGGTAGTCTTTAGCTTGAAATTTTCCTGATGTGCCTTTTGAGGAGACCTGGTCTTTGAATTTAGTAGAGGCTGTAGTTCAAAGTGGCCATTTGGCAGCTGCTGGCTGTATTTCCCTGCCTTTTGTGGGGGACTATTCCGATTTCCAATGTATTGGCACTTTTACGTAATGCCTTTCTTCTGCACATATCACTGGCAGTCAGAAGAAATCCATTCAGACCAAATGAGACCTCATTCTCTGAATTTATACTCCGTACTTCATATGAGAAGATCAACATTCACGTAATTAACGCCCCTCTGCCCCAGTTTTGAGATATACCACTTTAGTGTATCTTAGTTCTGTCAAATGGTGTTTCATGATTTGGCGGGTAAGGGGATGTACGTTAAATTGAGCAGGAATGAATGGATTTAGGGTTTAGGGTGGAAAGGCTGATGGCTTGGCAAGGAATTTACTTAGGTAGAGTCAGGTGGGTTGGCAGTAAGTAGAAACATATTTTATTTTTTGGCAGGAAAGCTGTTATGCTCAGGGTATATCATATGTCTTGTTGACTGAGGTGGAAAATTTTGGAGAGATCCTGTTGTAAAATTTCTGGAACTATATCACACCCTTTGTCAAGATGTTAATATTCAGGATTGCAAAGTCATCTGGAGAACAGTCAGGAAAAGAAAGCAGGGATTTTTTGACAATGACGCTTCTCTCATATTCAGAAGAAAATAGTTCCTTGATCGGTCTTATATAAGCATAGGGATTGTTCTAGCTAATGAGGTGCTGGTTTGAAACTATAAGGCAAAATACTACGCAAGAAAGAAAGAAGCCTGAATCATTAATCCCTATGGAGAAAAAAAAAAAAAAAACTAAAAAAAAAAGAAAAAAAAAGGAAGCATTTGACTTATTGAAATGGCCACTGCTTTCTCACATTGTCTTCACATTTCATTTATGTCTTTCATAATGAATGCAGTCCCTAAATGACATCTCTTCAGTCTTTTCCTTTCCCACTTACTTTTGTTTAGAAAGAAGGTTTCAAAAGCACAGCTATGAAACCTTAATATAATTTAGTTTTGGACAGTGTTTTGGTTCTGACTTTATAGTAAATATACAATAAGGCATCAAGTCTAACTTTCGTGAATAGATTATTATGCACTGAAAGTATGTTTAAATTAGATTTGATTTTGTGTTTCATTTGCCATCTCTAATGGAGACATATAAAATACCGCTTGCTTTTATTATTTTACTTTTTTTTTTCTTTAATTCTGGAGTGACTGCTTTTTCTAGAATGCTTATTATTTATTTGACATTTGATTAACCTTTGCCTGTTTCATTAACCTGCTGCTTAGAACATTTGTTGTTAAATACAATTGTGCTTAAATTCAACATGCAATTGGTCTTAAATACCAGCAGTGGACTCAATACTCACCAGGTGATCATAAGGTCATAGAATAGTATGGGTTGGAAGGGACCTTTAAAGGTCATCTGGTACACCATCCTTGCAATAAGCAAGGACATGTTCAACTAGATCAGGTTGCTCAGAGCCCCATCCAGCCTGACCCTGAATGTTTCCAGGGATGGGACATCTGCCACCTCTCTGTGCAATTTGTTCTAATGTTTTACCACCCTCACTGTAAAAAAATTTTCCTTATATCTAGTCTAGATCTACCCTGTTTTAGATTAAAATCATCACCCCTTACATATTTTAGGGTGACAAAAATATTTGTACTTTGTCACTGAATATAGTGTAGATACTTAACTGTGCCAATGTGGCTCATCACATACCCACAGATGTTTCTATATGAATATGTATATATGTGCTTACATATGTGTATGTGCATGTGCTTTTATACAAACAAGATTATGTATATATGTATGAAGTAAGATACTTCCGCGTAATGCATATTTCCTACCTTGCGTGGGCATTTAATGCTCTTTTTCTATGATAATAATCTAAATATCTCCTCACTGGGAATATACAGTTATATGTATATCTTAAATATTTATAAGTAGTTGTGCTGCCCTGTTCACTAGTGATCTGTGTGTCTGTTTCCACGTATGTGTTTGTGAGAAAGTGATCTACATGACTCTCATTAAAAGCCCCTTTCCTGCTCCCATTCCCGACACTTATGATACCGCTGTTAAACAGGCAGTAGAAATTTGTCTGGCTAAAGGTATTTAGGAAAGTGGTGTAAACACAAATGAAAAAAACAGTTCAGATCAAAAAGTTTTTTTGAAGTGCTGAGTATCAAAGCACAGAAACTCAGAATCATGTTATGTCTTTTGGAAACCTAAAATGTTAACAGTGGTATATTTATTATGAGTATAATTTGTTTCTCTGAAAAAAGTGTACATTGAAGTACTAAGATTAATCAAATAACAGCATATGATTTTTCATACATGGACCACGCACAAAGTATAAATTCTGTCCCCATTTTGTTTGTCAAAATTCTTATTATTTAATGGAAATTGAGTTTCAGGATAGAATAAAAAGCTCTGTTTTGTTGGCATTAAATGGGAAAAGGCTTGATTTTTACATGCAAAGTAATCTCTCTAGTCAATTATAACAATGGAATGAATTTTAAGCTCATTTTACAGCTGCTTTCAAGGTATGTAATGCATCAACTTTGAGAATCATTCTACTTTGCTAGCTTTAAAATAACTTTTTATGTACTCCTGTATATTGAATATAGGTTTGGGACATGGTCTTTCAGAGGTTTTATTCCTCAGGCTGTATTAGAAGTTAATAGGAAAACCTAAGCAGCTTCTTGATGCAAGTCCTAAAACTTTTGATGTACTGACTACAGCTGGACGTCAGAAATAAATGGGTATACTACTTTTTCTATAATAAAAATTGTTTTCTATACAAAACTTAAACTTTTTTCATCTTGTCTTCCTTTTTTTTTTTTTTTTTTTTTTAAGGAAGAATACATTTTCCATTTTCTAGTCATGTCTGACACAGTAAATGAAATGAAATATAACTTTTATATGCTTGTTGTGCTGCAGTCATATTTCTTCCTGATTACAATGATTTCAGTCTTGTGATGCACCAAAATGCTGCCTAGTCAACTTTATTTTCTCCAAAGAGAACATAGTGTTGTGAAACCATTAGGCACATAAACTTCATAAAATTAGTTGGGGATTCAGCTTTGCTCAGAGACTGCTAAGCAGAGAAAAGATTGTGCATGGTGATATTGTTCGACTTCTTTTATGTTAAAAAAGAACATAGAGGTTTCTTAAAGGGGTCAAATTTAAATTGCAAGCAAGCACTTTGCTATTGTGTGAAATGCACAAATGTGAATCTTGTAAATGATGAATGTTGAAGAATAAAGTTTTCTTCTTAATATGCTTACATCAGTAGATTTTGTTTAAAAAAATGAACAACTTCAGCTACTAAAACCAAATAAATCTATTTTAATACAAACTAGTTTTTTTTAACATCTTCGGTCTTTCATAAATGTCATGAAGGTTCCATGAAATATTCTTGCAACCAAAAAAAAAGGATAAGCTGAGTA
Source organism: Limnodromus scolopaceus (assembly GCA_028565335.1). Classification (NCBI taxonomy): domain Eukaryota; kingdom Metazoa; phylum Chordata; class Aves; order Charadriiformes; family Scolopacidae; genus Limnodromus; species Limnodromus scolopaceus. The sequence continues at coordinate 150,238,294 of JAOXNO010000001.1, forward strand.
AAATGTTTGTTAGGTCAAAATGAAAGACCGTGATATTAGGATTTCATCTGATTTTTTTTCCTTTTTTTCAGCTCCTACTTAGGGAAGTAGAACTTCTATGGATTTCCCAGATTGTAGAGTTCCAAACCTATAATGTTATTTAAATGTAGGGTTATGATTTGTTTCTCTTGAAAGAAAAAGCCCCAAAGCTATAAACATGCTGTTAGCTCTGTTATATCTCTCAAAAATGGCTTTACCTAAAAAAAACCCTTTCTTTTCTACAATTCTGTAAAATAATTAAATATCAATATTTATGGAATGTTACAATGTTTAAACAAGTGTGGTTCTGCTGAATGAAAACTGACATATGTAACATTAATTTTTCAAAATAAAACATTTGAAAACTATGACTGAATGTCTTATGGTTCTACTGCTATTCTTTACAAGTATTACAGTAACACATGGCTCACTTGAGGAGACGCTGAGCTGGCCTGACAGCTCCTATCCAACACACCTTTACATCCATCTGTTTTCCAAAATTCAGAAATGAAAATAATTATTTATCTGAAAGTGAATAAAAATGAGTCTGAAAAACAGAAAAGTAGTTTATTCTATTATGTACAGCTATTACAAGTAGCATCATAATACGGGCTTAGAGCTGCGTTGTCTTCTGAATCCAAGTGCTGAGCGGAAGGCTGGGGAAAATGCCTCAGGTGCAGCTAAGAGAGTTATAAATGTTGTTTTAACTCATATACTGAAGGAAGTGAAAATATGGCTTAAGTCAAGGCTGTGCTAGGGTGTGCTCATTTATGACACATTTATTCTGCATCACCTTTTACTGCCTGGATGTGGTTCTGCAAGACCTTGCACACATGAGTGGTCTCACTAAACATGACAGGACGGCTGGAAGAGTTAGCAGATCTGGAGCCAATAGGTGTCACAGATCCCTGGCACTGCAGTGAAACCAACTGAGTGTCAAGGGACATCAGTAGTTCAGACCTTAAAGCCTCCTTCCAGGTTGCTTTCATATCATTTTATGTGATTTATATGTATTGCCTTATTTGCTGTCACCCTCAAAATACATGAACATTGCTTTCTTCTCTACCCACTTCAGCTTTCTTCCTCTTTGTCCTTTTTTTGGTTCGGAAAAATCAAACATAGGAAAAAAAGTGCATTGAGTACAGTCTCTGATACTGTATATACAGCAAATAAGGCAGTAAAAGAAACTGTAATTTTTGTGTATTTGATTGGCTAAGCCATGCCAGGAGGTCTGAACAGCTTTATCTCAAGCCATTCCAAGCATAGCTATAACATAAGTGTTTAGCAGTGCATACTTAGTGAGCACGTTCACTGTAATACACACCGCCAGGGCTTGTTTGGGGGTGGGCAATAAAGATTGAAGATAACACCACAGTGTAATTGTCACAGAACTTTAAAGCTATTATAAATAGAAGTCAACATCGTTATCATTTCATACATTATTAATATGGACAGGAATAGCCCCTACCCAGAAACTCAATCTGTGAGATCAAGGCTCTGTCTCAGGAGTCTCGATGAAAGGCTCCAAGGAGTCTAATATTAAACAAGTAGAAAGAAAAACAAAACAAAACAAAATACCAAGAAAGCAGCTGATTCTTTGTGGGACAGGATGAATTCAGAAGACTTGAGTTATACCAGATATAAACTATTGAATCATTCTCCGATTTTGGTATCAGATTGGTATTTGATTAATGTCATACTCAATAACATCTTACATTAGATACACAAGGGGAGAAAGCTATTATGTATAATAATACAAGACTACATTTGGGAAGGAGAGACACTTAATTTTGCTAATTAACTTGTACAATGGAATGAGAAAAAATATTTCTAGTAAGAAATTGGAAATTATTTATTTTTCATTTAATCTTTTTCATTTTTTAAGTGCTTTAGAAGAGGTAGTCAGGTGTTGTGTCAAAGCTGGTGTTAAGTTTATTTCTTCTGCATCAATCAGAACATCAGTTTAAACTCTTTCTTTACTCTACAGGTGATAGTGATTTTGCAATAGCAAAAATACAGGAGGAAATGAAGTTGCCCATTCATATGTCCAGACTGTGATTTTGTTTTATTCTTTCTTTTTTCACATGGCATGCTGCTGCAACATCAACAATTTTATAGCAATTAGCTGAGAACGTGTCTAATACCCTGTTCACAAGGTCACGAACTGCACTTTGTGCTGGGATCAAGCTTTTAACTAACAACACACTTAAGAGATGAGAAAAGCAAGTAACATCATGGAGAGTTTTTGTTTAAACAGACCTGTAGTTTGAGAACGCCCTGTTCTTGTACAAAAAACCCTTTTCTGCACAGTGTTAACTTTCAGAGGAATTTCACTTCCCCACTCTGTGCGAGGAGTGGAGTTCACCACATTTATTTTTTTTTTCCACTAGATGTTCTACAAATGTTTCCAGAGTGGGTATCTCCTGTTTCCAGGTGAGAGTCATGCCTGTATGAGTTGTGGGGGTTTTTTTAGCTCTTTCTTTGGGTATTTTTAAAAAATACTGACATTAATTGCATGATTGTTTTTGCATATTCCACACATATTTTCCCTTCCTGTTCATGGTCAGCAACCCAAAGGCACATCTTTGTCAGGAAAGAACTAATTGTCTTAGCTTATGTAAACTCATGTAAAAGTGAAATCTCAATTGCATTAAGTGATTTATTGTTCTCATATTCATTCAGTGTTAAAAAAGAAAGGTTATGGGAAGGTTAAAATTACCACCTGTCATGTTTTCACCTCAATTCCACTCCCCAAGACAAGCCTTTAGATCATGCTGTCTTCGTTAGAGCTGGTCCTTTGTTTTAGACTGAACACTGGTGACTGGAAACAGCGAATCTAGGGCAGCAGCCTGGGGAAAAAAAAAAAAGGCAACAACAAAGTTGAAAAATATAACAATATAACTGTTCACGTGTTCATAGTATACAGGAACTAACTTTCAATTGTGAGGGAGTAGAGTAATAGTGGACTTGGTCTAGTCAGTTTAAGGTAGGACAATTGTAATGCTTTTTCTCACTTCAGTGACTTCTATCCATAATGTGACATAAACTCACCACTGTTATTGTAAGCTTTCAGTTCGTTTGGAGGACAGTGGAAGTATTTTATATAGAACTCAGTGGTCGAAATTCTCCCAAGACTTAACCTTTTTTTTTTGCTAGGCATCTCTTTTTGAACATACTTTTTTTCTTTCCTGATTGCTGCCATCATTTCAGTCATTTATTTCCACTCTTTTTCATCTCTCCCCTTGAACAGAAAATCATGCTTTTCGAAATTTCTTGTGGCTGGTTAGGATCCATTAGTATATTTCATTCCCTTTTCTATTCCCTCCTCCAGAAAATTATAGCATTCATGTATCCATTCCCTGTGTACCCTAATCTTCACACCAATTGTGGTGAGAAAAATACTTAATAAATACAACAAGCCAATGGGAAAAAGAAATCCAAGTATGTTAGCAAAGCATAGATGATATCCTTTATTTCCTTACACCACTATTCATGAGATTGTAAAATCATTTTAGATCATCACACCAGTGGTAGCTTCGTAAATTTTGTAGTATTTTGCTTTGTTCACAATAAATTCTCATGTCACGGAAACTTTTTAATACGGAACTATGCATAGTTGCAGAAGTGAACTGGACCATCCTGTGACTGCACAAAGCCCCTTGAACTAATTTGGAGATTTGTGTGAACAAGGTGGGACCAGCACGCTGAATTACTTTCATTTTCTTTACACATTGGCCATAAACTTTAAAACAGCATGCATACAAATGGAGCAAAAATAACACTTTAGTATGGATATGGTAATCTTTGCTCCATTTATACATGCACTGTATAAACAGCTTTTAAATATGCCATTACAATATACAAGGGTCTATTTCTGTCTGTAGTATTCCTGTGAGAATATCACAAATATTCCTGTGAGAGGGAAAGACCATCGGCTGAAAAGGTGCAGCTGAGTGGGAGAAACAGTCTTGCAAATTGCCGCGAGTAACGAAGAGGTGAGAACTGTGGTCTTGCTGGTTAAGAATAGCTTCTAACACACACTCTTCAGCATTTTGGCTGCAATAAAAGCAGTTGCCTTAGCTTTCCAGGGATTTGGCAAGGGCAGCAGTAGATTCATGGATATCTATGCCTGTAGTCAGTTCCTCTCACTCTCTTGCCCATGTTACACATAGGCTAGACCTGAGTCAGCATTCATTACTACCCCACATGCCATTGCACAGTGTTGGTATCCAAACCAGACTGGTCTTTCACACCATGTGACTGCTGTTCTGACCGGCAACTTTTGCTGAATTTTGACTCATATCCAAATTGAAATTAACTTCCAATGTATGGATGACTTCTTTTTGAGTTGCTACCTTCCTAATGCAGTGGGGTGCAGTCCGCTACTGTCCATTTCACAGCCTATATTTTTAGCACGGAAGGTTGATTCTCCAGGCTTAGTTGTTATGACCATAACTCAAAAAAGATACCAGGTGTTTCTCCAAACTCTCACCTTGGGACACAGTATTTTTATAGAAGGCCACTTAGGCCGGGTTTGTTCATGATAATCTGGGGCAAGGACACGACCTAGTAGGAAGTCAATGTCATTTCCCATTTCATCATTCTTTCAACAGTTTCTCTGATAAATAAATAGACAATCTGTTCTTTATAGGTAGAGTCTATGTATTTTTAATGGGCTGAATATCCATTATATGGGAT
>JAOXNO010000001.1:150243109-150259552 GCA_028565335.1 Limnodromus scolopaceus
ATAAATAAATAGACAATCTGTTCTTTATAGGTAGAGTCTATGTATTTTTAATGGGCTGAATATCCATTATATGGGATGAGTACATTACTAGAGAATGTTCCATCTGAGAGGACACTGTGTCAGAATTTAGTCAGTTTATGGGCATGCATCTTTAAGTTATAGGAATGCAAATGCAGACCAGCAACGAACTTGTGAAGCATAGGTTTCTAGGGTTAACCCTAGAAACAGACTAGTTACATACCTTTGTTTTGAGACAATTGTAAGAATGGCATTTAAGTCATATAATGTAAGAACTGCCATATTGAAATATTGCTCAATTTTTTCGTTTTCTACATCTGTTCTGACTCATGAACCCATTCCAATGCTGCAGTCTTGCCATATTGCATCTTATTATATCATGTGCCAAGAGCAATAACATAAAACCTTTGTTTTTCCTACATGCTCCATTTAATCTCTAAAAGCAGGACTCAGCTCAATGGAGTGTGTATACATACCAGCACTACACCAGTCCCATTCTGGAACTGCAACAGCTTTTGCTCATAAATTTCTAGACCACAGCAATGCACAAGTGAAGCATATAGGTGAGAACTATGAGAAGTTTAGTATCTAGTAAATTTAACAGTCACTTTGTGTAACATTTGCAGTAAACCTCTTCTAGCTGATTATATATTAAAGCTACATGTTCTAGAGAGATTTAGCCTTGTCTTGGCAACAGCTGAAAGAATAGGATATAAAGTGTGCAGAAGTTTTTATTGCATTTCAGTAAGCTGATTCATTTCTTACTAGTTCTGGGCCAGTGTGTGTGGGGGAGGAGGGAAAGGGGAGGATGCACTTAGTTCTAAGAATATAAAATAAAAAAAGTCAAACTATAAACATGGTATTTGAGTGTAAATATAGACTCATATTTTCAACGACACTCTTACAGTAATTAGCACATTTTGAAAGTATATTATTTGCCTCCAGAAGGGGAAAATATGGCTTTACTGGAGCTGCATGTAAACAGTCTCAAGTGCAAGTTGACATGATTTTTCCAAATAAAAAATTCTAGAATAGACTAATACCCAACAGTGCTTGACACAGAAAAGCTACTGTTGATGCATACATAATGTGCTTTCTAGAAAGCTAGGAAAATAGTAAGCTAAGATAGGACCTATGCTGCCTAAATTTAGAAAATTAAAGTATAGTGGGCTGGACTCTTCTGAAATGGTCATTTCAGAGGAGAAGACACTTAGAATGGGTGATTAATCACTTCCCAATGTACATGCCTATTTTTCAGGTAACTCAAGTTCAGTGAAATGCATACCACTCCAAATGACCACCATATCTATTTTCCACGCATTGCTAACATCTTCTGTTAAATCAGCTTTAATTTTCTCCTTATACAAATTCAGCTTTTCAGCACTTTGTATACAAAACTTATAAAACCAATCTGTTTCAACCATCTTTCTTCCCCTGCCCCAAATAACACACTACCAGTGGAAGTTTAATATAGTGATCCGAATGTGCTAGCAGGAAGGAACTTGCAAAATGGGAATCAGGACATCTGGCATTCCTAAATGGGTAGAATTAAAGGAAATAGTCATGCTTCATGGTACCTGTGGCTGAAGTAACATGTGGCTGTCGGGTAGAAGAGTGGAATGTATTTGATAAATTATTTATTTTTAAATTTTCTTAGCCCTCTGTCACATCCACAGTTTTAAATTATTGTATTTGTTTATTTTCTTTTGCTTTTAAAATAGTAAGCACTAGTTGCCATAGCATATAATCTTCCACATGCTTTCTATTTGTGTTTCTCAAGCACTGAAGGGTGCTTTCAGTAATGTGTATCTGCTAAACTTACTGTTAATAGTAGGAGAAGTCCATCTTCAGCGGGCACTTGCATGTTGTTCAGGCTTCTTGTGAATGAGATCAGTAACTCATCTAACAACTCTGACAAAGAAAATCCACTTTTAGGCTCACCCATCTCTACTTTTGCCCTTTTATTGGTTGGCTTTGTAGATGCAGGAAGGGCTGGAAGAATCACAAATAGAAGCAGAAAAAAATCCAAAGTAAAAAAGAAATGCTTCTGTTCTTCAAATATCATCAGATTTGAGATAAAAAATTAAAATGAGGCACAGCCTAATCAGGGCCTGTCATTTAGATTTTTCACCCTTACAGAGACAGTTGCTAATTTCTTAACCACACGTGCTCAATGTAATTCAAGCATTATTCAGCATTATTATATTTACATCCAGTAACAAAATGTAATCCTAGCAACCTTGGAAATAAAAACTCCCTGCCCTTTCCTAAATCCTGTATTATAGAAGTCAACATTTATTTAGTTCATCAGAAAGCTGTAAAGTGGAGAAGCTGTGTGAGTCCGCTTTCTAGAAAAAAAAACTCCACCCTTGGATGTTCCCATAAGTTTGCCTCCTAAGATAAACTTCCAGGGTGAGTTTTCTGTGAGAATATTAGTTCCCTTACAGCCTTACCAGTTAAAAACATGAGTTGATATTGATGAAGACATTGCAAAGAATAAAACAAAAGGTCTAAAATCACAAAATAATTAAACTCTGTGTTGGGTGACAATAAATCACTAAAACTATACAAAAAAAATGATGAGAGGAATCCTATTAAAAAGAAGGTGTAATAATCCCATTAAAATGAAAGTGTAAGGGAGAGAAAGATTCCTGAAAGTTAGAAGTGAGCAATTTCTCCAGGAAAGCAGGCCATGTTGGAAGCCTCCTTCTCTCAAAAAGATTTCACATATACTTTTCAAAATTATGAAACTTTTTTGCACTCAATGACTATGCATTCTTGTTTACATTTATGAATGTTACTGAAATGGCAGGGCAGTATATATTTCCTTATTTCCATTTACTCAATTTTTATAAATGTAGAAGTGGGATACTGTTAAAAAGAATAAAACTTCAACATGTCATTCAATGAGAAATAAAATATATAAACTTAAAGCAACTTCAGTATTTTATGTACTACATGCTGTGTGACAGGTTACATATATTTTTTAATCTTTAACAAATGTAAAACCCCTACCTGTCCAGACTCAATAATTCATTGCCTCAATTGATCTTGACCACAAGGGTCAAAAATTCAGTGTTTATTGTCAAACCAGGCACTGTGGAGCGTGAGAAAGATAGCAGAGGAGTTGCAGAAAAGGAGTTGGAAAGGGAGCACAAACAGAAATCTGTTAAAAATAGTTGAGATGAAGCCTCCCTGTTCTTGAAGATGATGTACTGTACTTTCTGTTATATAATACAAAGGAAAGTGATTACAGCAAATTGGCTGTAAAAACACAGACCAGTAACATTTTGTTCTTGTTTTGTTGTGGGATAAAGTATATTGTGGGCACCAGGGAGTTGAAAGGAAGTACATTGGGGGAGATCTGCAGGAAGAAGTGGTTGAGAGATGAGGTTCTGACCTGCTAAAGAAAATTAAAAATGAGAAAACCTAAAAAAAGGAATGTGAAGAAAAGAGCAAGATGCACAACAGGAGAACCAAAGATGATGCAAAACCAGTTAAGCTTCTTTCAGAAGAAAAGAACAAGAAACAGTGACAGATTGGGATGATTATTCAAATCCACCTCTTTTCTCACATTTTGATTCTTCACATTACTAAGGGTGTTTCTTCTTCTCTTTTTGTAGAAATTGTAGGAAATAAAGTGTATGCTCCATTTTTAGGGTCTCTATATTTGGCACCACACAGGAAACATGAGATGTCAATAGACTCCTTTGTTATACTGAAGTTGCTGAAAGAAAGACATTTTGAAAGCAACTGATGAGACAGAAAATTAATTATCATCTTCGCTTGAACTGAGAGGAAAAAATGAGATGTATATTGGCTCTCACTTTAGAGGAGAGAGCAACCTTAACTGAAAAGTTGTGTTAAAGCTTTAAAGAATAATAATGCCATAAAAGCTACTGAGTCTACATCTTCACATAGTGTCACACATAATCCCCTAAAATGCTGGTCTATCTGCGTGAAAAAACAAGACAAGCTGGGTAGCAATCATAGAATCAGAGAATGGTTTGGGTTGGAAGGGACCTTAAAGATCAACTAATTCCAACCGCTGCCATGGGCAGGGAAACCTTCCAATAGACCAGGTTGCTCAAAGCCCCATCCAGCCTGGTCTTGAGCATTTCCAGGGAATCTTGTGCATTTCAAATCTTGTGCATCACAATGGTGTAAAAAAAAAATAAAATATATATATATTCATGAGTTTCTGGTTTTAAATTCTCGTTCAATCTTCACAATCTGCTGAAAAAATGGCTGTGAAATAATAACTAATTTTTTTATTGTCCCTTGACTTAAAGTCTTCAGCTTTGCAGAAAAGGACATCGGGGTCCTGGTAGACACCAAGCTGACATGAGCCAACAATTGTTCTTGCTGCAAAGAGAGCTAATGGTATCCTGGGCTGCATTAGACAAAGTACTGCCAGCAATTCAAGGGAGGTGATCTTTCTCCTCTTCTCAGCACTGGAGAGAATGGAGAGAGCCCAGTGAAGGGCCACTGAGGTGATAAAGGGGCTGGACCATTTCTCCTACAAGAAAAGGCTAAGAGAACTCAGACTGTTCAGCCTGGAGAAAAGAAAGGTCAGGAGCAATCATGTTAAGGTATATAAATACCTGAAGGGAGGGTGCAAAGAGGACAAACACAGGCTCTTTTCAGTGGTGCCCAGTGAGAGGACCAGAGGCAATGGGCACAAACTAAAGCACAGAAGAGGTTCCCTCTGAACATCGAAAACATTTTTTCACTGAGGGAGTGACTGAGCACTGGCACAGGTTGTCCAGAGAGGTTGTGGAGTCTCCATCCTTAGAGGTATACAAAAGCTACCTGAACATGGTCATGGGAAACTGGTCCTAGGTGGTTCTTCTTGACCAAGGGCGTTGCACCAGATGACCTCCAGAGCTCCCTTCGAACCTCAGCCACTTTGTGATTCTGTGATTCTTCATTTAGTTAATACAATATGGCTGTCTTTAATGTTTTGGTTCAGCAGCAAGTTTCTTTTCAAGGTGCTTGATAAAATTTTTTTTTTTTTTCTAATCCTTTTCAAGGAACTTCTTCCTTCTTTCCTTGAGTCTCTAAATTAAAAAAATGTTTAAATATTACAATGGGCAAGATTTAAAAACTTCTTGATTCATAAAGAAGACAAAATGTTTCATATTCATCAATATGTTTCAAATCAAGAATTTGTAACTCAAATCAATTTTATGCCCTGTAGCAGAATGAACCAATGGTTAGCTCCCTTATAAAAGGGAATGCAATGAAATATTACAGAAATTCAAAGCAACAGAAGCCCATGACTGAAATAGTATGCATGGTGTGCCAAAATTACAAGAACATTTTTCCTTAATTAATTTTCTTACCAGTTTTGCAGAAATACAGAATTTGCCTTTTTATCTGATGAAAAATTCAAGCTTAAGTCCCTAGTTTTCCTCTGGAAAAGCAAAAGACAGACTTTTCAGACTACAAAATTAACCAGTTTATCATTGAGAGAAAAAGACTCTTATTTAAATTAGTAAGTCATAACATATAGCTAAGGCCCTGTTTAATTTGAAGAGACAAAGAGGGAACAGAAGTAAAATTGTTGCAATATGGAAACAGAGGAAACATATATGTTTTATTAATATCTTCTTCAAACAACTATCTATTTTAAGAGAAAGTTTATCCAGCAAGAGACATAGGCTTCTTGTCTTAATAGTTCAAAGTTATTTAACTGTATAATAGGAGAAACTGTTAGTAATATGATTATTTTCTTAGGAAATAGATAATAAAAACTCTATTAAAGGTTGATGGAATTATATTTATCATAATGAAATCAGATTATTTATAGCATTTTATTCTTCAAATATACAGGACTTTTTTTTCCTTTGGACTGCAATCTGCCATCAACCGTCTACAGTAACCATCTGCAGTTTCTTTGACTGGCTAGCATAAATAAGAACAGTTAATACAGATTTTAAGAGCTGACTCTTTTTAATAAATGATATGGAGTTAGGAAGAAATTACCTATTCCTATTGTCTCAAGCTTGTGTATTTGTAAGGGTTTTCACATCTTTCCGTGGTGTTTATAGTTTTTGCTTTTGTCTGAATTTAGGCATTAAAACAAAACAACAACCAAAACAACAAAAAACCCCAGACATTTATTTTCTGCTTTTTATTCCTTTAAGCGTATGTAATGGAGTTTAATAATAAAGAAATTGAATGACCTTACCTCATATAACCATACAAATGTTGGTTGGGAGAGACCCCTAGGAGTCCTCTCGTTTCACGGCCCTGTCAAAGCTGCACTTTCAAAAACTGCACCAGCTCCTTGTGTTTTTCTCCATCTAAGACCTGGAAAGATGGAGAATTCATAAGGTCTCTTGCTGGCTTGTTCCAGTCATACACTACCCTCCTGGTGAAAAAGTTCTTCCTAAAGTGTGGTTTGAAACTGCAGGTGACTGCTGTGCTTCCTTACACCACTTGTTATGATTTGGGATGAGTCTCTCATTTATGTAACCGTGGCTCACATAGGTTGCTGTGACTTTCTCCTGAGGTCTGTGTCAGAATAAATGAACTCTCAGTTTCTCCTCTTAGTTCTTCTTACTGTCTTGCTAACCCTTCCCTGAACTCCGGTTTCTAGACAACCTTCTTGAATTTGGATGGGCCAGAACTCAACATAGTATGTGTTACTCAGCTAAGATTAATCTTGACTTTTAACATTTAGGCTTGACCTGAAGGAGAATATTGTATTTACAGATAGGTAATGTAGTTTTAATAAAGTATATAACAGATGTAAAAGTCCTTCATGAAATGAACATTTTTCAATTGCTTTGCACAGTAATATTTAAAAGGAGCCAGACACTTTTTAATATGACTGATTCAGGTAGACAAATTCAAAAATTGTGGGACTTGTGGTGTGCTGTCCCTAAGTACTGATAAGTGACTCAATTTAGAAGTGCATTTTCATACACATTTTAGCTAAAGTGCATTTGAATTTTCATACAGGATAATTAAACATTACTTGTCAGAATCTTAAAAGAAAGGTGTTATTTTTAGTCTTTTTAGAACTATTTCATAGCGTATCTCATCTTAACCACCTACTTTTATATTCTAGGTAAACATTAGCCTTCTTTTCATCCTTATTTTCAGCTAGTGTATTGCTTGCGTGACCAAGAGAGAGAGTGTTTGCTTTGATTTCTCATGAGACTGATTTCTAGCAACATTGCTAGAATCCATGGCTGTTTCTAAGTTCACTCAGACTGCTGAGATAATATTGCCTTATCATGAACATATGCCACCAAAATTACATTAAAAAGTGAGACAGAGAGAGAAAGAGACCAGAATACACTTGGATTTTTTTTCCAGGATCCATGCATGAAGTCCCTGCTGCTCTAGCAATATTCTTACTTTGACATTTCTCTACTGTGTAGAATGTAATAATCCAACACATGCTACAGAGTGTCAAAGAGCAGTGTTTTTACTGAATTGAACCAGTTAATTCAGAACATGAAGGAACAGCTTAAGGAATTTGCACAAGCAAATATGTTCAGAATCCCATTTGCCCCAGCTACCTTTTACTGATCCAAGAGATAACACGCAAGCATGATATGGTTGTATATTAGGCATCATGCCCACTTTTATCCACATTACCAAACCAGAATTTGTGTGCTGAGTCTTAAGCAGTGAGTCATTGTTGCCTCAAACTTAACTGATTTTGTAGGTCCTGAGTTTGCCTTAAAGGCCAAGGCAGGCATTGTAAATTTGGTCCAGCTGACCTCTGTTGATTTGAAGCACTTGGGTGGGGGCTTTCAGTGATTAAGTCTTGACTACTACAAGAGAACTTGGGGAATATAAACATGTTTAGGAAAATTTGCTATCCGAAGAAATATTGAGGAGAACTTCTAATAGATTGTTTCACCAAAACAATTAGTATATACATTTTTTCCTAGAAGACCTAAGGGCCTTTTGAGCGAGAAAATAATTATTGTCTCTTGAAAACTGAGCTTAGGCAGGCCTGTAGCAAAGGAAGCAAGTACAATTTTTGTGACAATTCATCCTGCAGTATGATTTTGCTGTCGCCAGTGGTGGTGTCACCTGTCTTTAATGAGTGATGTTACTTTGCAGGAATGCTATCTTAAAAATATTACTGGAGTTATTCAGGTATTAGGCCAAAACCTCTTGTTCTCTCTCCCTACAAGACACAGAGGGAGAGAAGAACTTTGTATTATATGCAAGAAACATTGAGAAGAAATAGTTTCAGTCACCACCTGCTAAATGCATTATGAACAGTAAATATTAATAAAAAATAAATTATATGTTCAGAGCATATAACAAAAGCCTATCCCAAGTGGTAGGCTGGAAGTCAATCTATTTTGGTTTTCTATCTTCTGGAAGAAGAGGGTATTGTTAGCAAACACACAATGAGCATTTACTGCAAATCTTTGGTGCTCCTTGAAAGTTCTTAAAAGGGTAGTCATTAGTCATCAGTTTTATCTTTAAAGCCATCTTCAGCATCTACTTTGGAGATGCTCTTTCCCCTTCTGTGTTCTCTGAAGTAGCCAGGCAGAGCGCACGATCCTGCTCCTTACTGGTGAAGACTTCTCCTGGCTTCAGAAGTAAGTTCAGTCTGTATCCAGCAAGCAGCATCTTTTATATAAATTTGTAAATAATAAATAAATAAATAAATAAAAAGTGAAGCTATTGGATTTTTTTGTCTAAAAAAATTGTTATTTGTTTTAATTTACAGGACTCTTCATCTGCCGATTCTGTATCTGTCAGCAGACATTCTCCTGTAAGCCACAGAGTCGCATGCTGTCACTAGAGAGTCGCTGGACATTAAGGCTGCTTGAGCAGTTTGAAAGGAAAAGCATGAGGCGACAGCTGTTCTTTGCAAAGCTCAGTAAAGCAGAGGCAGCCTTGAAGCAGAAACCTCTGCTTGATCTCAAGTTATTTTCCCTCTTCAGCATCCACCCAGTTTATCTCAAGCAGAGGTGTATGTTACTTCCAATTGTTTGAGACAAGCAGGTATTATATGTAGATGCTTAGAGGATGTGCACAAAGGAGAACATGCCCTGTCTGCCATAATGGACTTGAACCAATGAGAAAAGGACATAAAAGTTCAACTTGCAGAGCAGAAGAAAAGCCAGTTCTGGACCCTGCAGCAAGTATGGACTCTCTTCCATGTTATACTTACATCTTCTTATCAAAATGTATCTCTGCAAGAAAGTGCTGGAAGAGTATCGGTGAGAATGAAGATCTCGGATGAAAATCTCAGGTCAGTGAAGAAACAGTCAAACCCAATGAATTATCTTTCAAGTTAGCTTCGTATTTTTACCTATGAATTTTGGGGGTCAGTGATTTTAGCTAGCTTGGAAAAAAAGTTGAAAACAAAGGCAATTTTTATATCAGAGCGTCTTGCATGTTCCAAGGAGAGTTATCTTCTCTGTTTGCCAATCCTATGAGGACTGCTGCAAGAACGGTTCATAGCCGACTCCTTTAAAAAAAGGAAGTAGCGAGGAACTCATGACCATGATCCATGTAATTTTGCACATTTTATTCTGATTATTCTTTTGTAATGTAATTTCAAAAAGCAAAATAAAAGTTTTCTTTTTATTATGACTTCTATGAGTTTTATTTCTATTGAAAAACCACGTAATTAGATAAAATACAATTTCCCATTCTTTCAGTACCTCAAAGTTTTCACTTAGCTGCTCTTTTTTCATGTTCCTCTTTCCACCTCTCCTAATCTATCCCGACAGGAAAATATCTGCATTCAAACCGTGATAAATATCAAATCGTACACAAAAGTTAACAATCACAGGCTAAACCATAAGGAATCTATTGAGAAGGCATGTATATTGGGGAAGTAATTATATAGGCAGTATGTGTGTAAATATATGCAGAAAGAGAGAGAAAGAAACAGAGAGAAATTTTGCATGTTGACTTGTTGGAAGGAAGAGGTAATCAGGAAGGAAAATTCAGACGGATCTTTCAGTATCATGGTTAAACTCTTATGTTCAAACCTTTAGGTTAGTGATAAGGCCTTGTAAACAAAAATGCTACATGACAGAAGTTTACTTCCAAGCTGCTTACTAGAACCTGAACAACCATAATTGTGCTATTTGGTTTAGTCAACCTCATTTGTATTTTATGACAGGATGGTTACACAGAGAAAAGAGAAAAAAAATTGTGCACTGAGGTGGGATTTTTATTTTTGTTTGTTCTGTTTGTACTAGCGTTAGAGGTCTACTTTTAATGACAATTAAAAGAAAAAGTGAACAACATAGCCTTACTCCTTTTAAAAGGAACAAATACCTTTGCAGTCCATCTCATATGGTAATGTAAAATACTAATGATGAGAAAAACCTCATACATTGGCTATGTCAACTGCACTAGTATCCATAAAATTTGAGGTGCTTAATGGAATGCTGTCCCTCTAACAAAAAAAAAATTGCTGTGATCTTCTTCTTTTTCTACAAACCCCCTTCCTTATCTGTTGCTTTTGTCCAAGCTTTTTGAAAATTAACAAGCAGTGAGCTACTGATCTATTCTGAGCGATTAGAAATCTGGGGAAATATTGTCTTTGCACACACACAATCATACTACCAAAACAGGAAAAAAAATATGTAAAACCTCATGGGTTTAAGTTTATTATTTCATTTGGGGAAGAGAAAGCACTTGATGTAGAAATTTCAGGATAAAAGACAAACTAATCTTTTAGCTTCAAAAATGCTAGGAGAATGTTTAAAGTGGTTAGAAGGGGAGGAATGTCCTCTTAATGGAACTTACTTTAAAGATAATGCCTATTTACTGAGAGTCACAATTATTGCATCTGCAAAGATAGCAACTGTATTTCAAAATTCATGAATCAATAAAGGGATTCCCAAGCTGACAGGCTTCTCCTAGAGGGATGCAGTTCTGCAAGGAGGCAGAGCATTGCTTCTGTGCTGCTAAGGCTCCAAGCCTGGAGGAACCAGAAGCTTACAACAGTATTTTTTTTTTCCGCTGATGAGAAATGGAAAAAGGCAATAGACAGGATAGCAAAGTATATCACACTGGTACTGTGGAAGAAATAAAGCAGAAATGAAAAACGGGGAGGAGTGTGCAACAAAACAACCAGAGTAAAAATGTGAGCTTTTGAAAGACACAGAGAAAAATTAATCAACAGCAACAGATAGTCTCAGGTGTATGAAAAAAATGAAATATCAGGAAAGCCCAGGGTCAATGTTCTTTCACATCTGTTACTAAACCATTAAATTATATCTGTATTTAATCAAACAATGTTTGGAAATAAAGAAAAAAGCCTCCAAGCTTTTGGATTGAGTTTACGTTTGATTGATAGCTAAAAGTTTGGGTGAAATTTTTAACCTAGCTGCTTTATTTCTGTCCCTCCCACATGTAGGACCTGATTGCAGACTCTGAAGGGTAGAAAATGTGATGAGAATTAATTTTAAAGGAGACTAAGCCAGCTGCAGTGTCCTAGAAAACTGTCAGCCCAGCTCAGAGGTAGCACTTCCTTTACTTCAACTGTGTGGTCTAGTAAACACGCTTTGCCTGTTCCTGGTGCATTTGGGAATTACAGTTGACTGAGTGCTCTCTCAGCTAAAGAGAGAGAGACTTCATTCAGGATAAATGTTGGTTTCGTGTTTTATTTGTCATCCATAACTTATTACTGCATTATTTAAAGGGATGAAAACCCTGACATACCATATGCGGAAAGTGATCTTGTTTCCTGAGTTTTGAAGAAAGGGTTGCTTCTTTGTTTTAGAGGCGGTAAACTTATTCTTAACTCCAAGTTCAAGTCATGTGTATCTTGACTTGTGTAAGGCCTTTGCCATGGTCCCACACAACATCCTTGTTACTAAATTGGAGAGATATGGATTTTATGGATGGACCATTCAATGGATAAGATATTGTCTGGATGGCCACATCTAACAAATTGCAGTCAATGTCTCAATGTTCAAATGGAGATCAATAACAACCAATATCCCTCAGACGTCCGTATTGGAACCAGAACTATTCAGTGTCTTTATTAATGACACAGTGGGACTGAGTGCACCCTCAGCAAGTTTGTGGATGACACCAAGCTGAGTGGTACAGCTGATACGCTTAAAGGAAAAGACGTCCCGCAGAGAGACCTTGACAGGCTTGAGGTGTGGGCTCATGTGGACCTCATGAAGTTCAACAAGGCCAAGTGCCAAGTGTAAGGTCCTGCAACTGGGTTGGGGAAATCCCCAGTATCAATACAGACTGTGGGAATAAATGGATTGAGAGCAGCCCTGCAGAGAAGGACTTGAGGATATTGGTGGATTAAAAATTTGGTATAAGCTGACAATGTGTGCTTGAAGCCCAGAAAGTCAATTGTATCCTGGTCTGCAGAAAAAGAAGCATGGCCAGCAGGTTGAAGGAGGTGATTCTCTCCTTCTACTTGGTTCTCATGAGACCCCATCTAGAGTACTGCATCCAGTTCTGGGAGTCCTCAGTACAGGACAGACACAGACCTGTTAAAGCAGGTCTAGAAGAGAACCAGCAGGTCCTGAGGAGGGCCACAAAAATGATGAGGGGGATGAAACACCTCTCCTATGAAGAAAGGCTGATGTTGTTAAGCCTGGAGAAGCGAAGGCTCCAGGGAGACCTTATTGTGACCTTTCAGTATATAAAGACAGCTTACAAGTTAGATGGAGGGAGACTTTTTACCAAGTCCTGTAGTGACAGGACAAGAGGTAATGGTTTTAAACTGAAAAAGGGAAGACTAAGATTGGACATAAGGAGGAAATTTTTTACAATGAGGGTGGTGAGACACTGGAAAAAGTTGCCCAGAGAAATTGTGGATGCCCCACCCACGGAAGTGTTCAAGGCCAGGCTGGAAGGAACTTTGAACAACCTCCTTGAGTGAAAGATGTCTGTGCTTTCAGCAGACAGGTTGCTCTAGATGATATTTAAAGGTCCCTTCCAACTCAAATCATTCTACGATTCCATGATTTTATATATTTTAAAAATGGCCACCATATATACAAATTGTTCAGACAGGTTGTAAGGCAGGTTATGTTTTTCTAGTTTTGTCTTTCTTCATCCAGCAAAATGTGCAGGATTCAGTCCTCAATTTCTACTTCCACATTTTGCTTCTTTTTTATATTACGGTGCTTGTGAGTCTTATGACATCTGAAAATACCTCATATTTCATTTATCAGTAAATTTACTAGTATTTACT
Source organism: Limnodromus scolopaceus (assembly GCA_028565335.1). Classification (NCBI taxonomy): domain Eukaryota; kingdom Metazoa; phylum Chordata; class Aves; order Charadriiformes; family Scolopacidae; genus Limnodromus; species Limnodromus scolopaceus. The sequence continues at coordinate 150,256,302 of JAOXNO010000001.1, forward strand.
AGTTGACAAATGCTAAGGACTTCCTATTCACTTTCATAAATTAAATGCATTCTGTAGGCAAGGAGTCATTCACAACCCATATCAGAAATTTGTCTTGAATGGAGAAGAAGACAAATATTTGGTGCACTTGAAGTCTGATTAAAACCAGCTAGTTCAGGGAACACAAGAAAAGACCTATTCTCCTCCTATGGACAATTTTTGATTGAAAAAAAAAATGCCAGAAAATATCTTTTAAATAAATTTGTTGTTTTATCTCTTAGCCAAAACTACAAGAAAAAGAACAAGAAAAACGTTTACTTTTATTTGTACACTGCCTTGTTGTTTTTCTGTGACTCTTACCACCTACAGCATTCATTTATCTTGGTATGCAGAAATTGATAGAAATTATATTGCTAAAACACAAAGATCCCAAATATGAGAACAATCTCCTAGCTGCCTAAAAGTTCTTGCAGCACTTTCATAAACAGTGACACTGAATTACTTTGAAGTCAGTGTATCCACAGAAAAGCTGGGAGTTGGTGCTGCATATCTGTTTGATGTATTCCATGGAAAGGAAAAAAGAAAAAGATCCAAAACTTTACACAGAGGAATTCGCAATGGAGTGATGGAGAGCTAGAGTTCCTCAGCCTCTCTCGAAGTAGTGGGTCAGTTCAAAAAATCATACTGAATTTCCTTGTGAATTTTTCATATTCCAGTGTGGGTTCATTCTTGTTTGCACAACAATGGTCCTACTGCTGTGAATGTTATTTCAGGAGGTCATACACTACACTAGAAAGAAAGAGTATTGCAAGGAAATACTGCAGTGAGTGTTACATTGAGGGGAGTTGTGGGGTTTTGGTTGTTTATTGGGGAAAATAGACTCGCCTGACCAAATATAAATATCAACAAATTCTTAAGGGAAATAGGATGCTAAAGAGGGAATGTGTAATAATGTTTGAACCACAGGAAAGTACACATTTGTTCTCTGTACCTCTGTTTCCCCCCACCTTCTACAAACTTAGTTATTCATGTTTCAGAGCAGAAAGAAATAGTGAATTTATGGATAAGCACGTATGATTTTCTTAAAACAAGTAATCTATTTTAACTTAATTAAACTGTTCTTTAAAAGGTGAAGAGAAATTGCCCCAAAGATGTGTGTTTGGCAACAGTCATGTGAAGACATCGGTACTTGTTACATACCAATGGCTCTTATAGGATCATCAGTCTTGAAAAAACTTCTAAAGATAAAAACCATGTTTGCTTCAAAACTGCTTTTTCTTGTCACTAGTCTTCCTTTTAGTCTTTCCTTATTTTCTATAAAAAATATTCTACTGGGTTAAATGAAACGTTTTGGCTCTTTTGAGCATTAAAGGTTAAGCTGTCAAATTAGATACATTTGCTTATTTGTGATGATAACTTGAAGATGGGGAAAATGAAAAAACTTCATCCTGATATGATCCACATGCTTTTGAAATGGCATTTATCTTAATCACCCAGTAAATTTTAAAATATTTTTGCTGAATTATAGAAGAATATTGGCTTTTTTTAATGGAGTGTTTTCTTTACTTTGATTGACGTTCTAGGAGTGGAAAGTCCTTCTTAGTCTGAGGAAGTTTCAGTAGAAATGGATGAGTTAAACACACTCATTTAAAAAAAAGATAGTATAAAGTTCATGGAGACACTTAGGGTGATCTTGAGTCACATACTATTTCTACAAAATTGTTGGGTCTGAACTTGAAGTATATTTCTAGTGTCAGAAACGTTAATGAAATACATTTGTAACATGTACTTGGACAGAGCTCTCCTCAATTGCCTTGTGAGTTTTTTCTTGTCTCTCTGTTCACAGTTATACATCCTTGGTGAATTTTGAGTCCTCCAAATATGTGCATGCATGGGTTTTGTATAATAAATGTCTATGATGAAATTCTCAAATAAAATGTGTGTATAATGTTATCAATTCAAATATTTTTCTTTAATGATGAGAAAAATAACAGCCTTTAAGCACCCAGACTAACAACTGAACTACAGAATTTTACTGTGACTTAAAAAACATCCAAATTTAATAATTATTTATGTACTGTCACAATCTTTATGGCTTAATCTCAAGTAAACTTGATTCTGTTTCTCTCTACTATTCCTTTGTAATACCAGCCGCCACCAATGTGATTACAGGCAGATTTAGTGCTTGCTTTTTAAAATGATAAAAAAAAGTATTATCACACAATTTCATATTGATTTTTAGTATTTTTCTGGAAATTTTCAATTTAAAAAACAAAAACAAATAAAAGGTGAGACACTTAGTCCAAAAATCTTTTAGCTTTTCCAATAGAAAAACTGGACAAGTTTGATTTTAACAGTCTCACCACTTAAATATAGCCTAGACCAGAAGAAAATATGACCTCACTTAAAAGTATAAAATGAAATGCTCAGATTAAATCTACTACAAAGAACTAATTTGGTTGTAGTGTCACTGTAGAAAATCTCTTTTTGCACATAATGAATGAACAGGAAACTAATTTACTAATTGTAAAATTCCAATTGGTTTTCCTGTAAAAATCTTTTCATATATATATATATATATGTACAACAGCTGTCTAAATAGCAGTTGAAGATAGGATTTTTATTTTCAATATTTTCAGTATTTTCTTGGTGATTTCTGAGGAGTAGCATTAGGCAAAACCATAATTCAGGATTTCAGAAAAAGACAGTGTTTCGGGCCTCAAGCTGGCAGGTGTGTATGTTTGCATTTAGTTGTCTGCATGTAGGGATCTGTTACACTGCAAATCCTGTTGAAGCGTACAAAGCTAATCACAGTCGTGTATGTGTGAAGGAATTAGACCTTGTTTTCGCACTGAGGTTAAATTCTACATTTTTCTCTGCTAACTCAGGTTTTATTAGCTTTGAAATATTTTAGATGAGGCTTTGCCTCAGGAATGTGATAAGCAAGGTGATTTACCTTCCTTTATTTGTCATTGAAGCAGTGGAGGGAAATAACATATGATCTAAAGCTATCTTGCTGCTTAATAGCGTGGCAAAATTATGCAACATGTAAAGTAGCTGAAAGTAGCCAGGTTCTTCCAAGCAACTGCAAGATGTATATTTATTTACTTTTTTTTGGCTCCATTCAGGAATTTAAATATCTGAAAGGTCTTTACCCTGTGCCTGTTTCCAAGGTCTGAAATTCACGGATTCACAGATTTGACAGAGTTGGAAGGGACTTCTAGAGATCATCTAGTCCAACTCCCCTGCTAAGCAGGATTGCCTAGAGCACA
>JAOXNO010000001.1:150262144-150273789 GCA_028565335.1 Limnodromus scolopaceus
CAGCTGTGAAGGGCCCAGCTGCCCTTCTCCATCCCTCCCTGTAGGCACTGGTGTCGCTGTGAGGTGCCCCTGAAACCATCTCTGTCCCAGGATGGACAACCCCCACTGCCCCAGCTTCTAATGGGGACATCCACCAGCCCTCAGCATTGTGGGGGGGAACTCATTCCAGGTTATCAGCATCTTTCTTGTGTTGCAGGGCACCAAACTGGCCATGGTGTCCAGATGTGGTCTAACAATGAGTGCTGGGCAGAGGAGACAACCCCTGCCGCAACCTTCTGGAGGTACTCCTGCTGACATAGCCCTGGATGCTGCCAGGAGCTGCTGTCAGCTCCTGTCCAGCTCCTAGGGCACTCAGTGTCAAAAGCCTAGATGAAGTACAGGTAAATGGTATCCACTGCTCTCTCTTTGTCCACAAATGCAGGCATTTTAGTGCTTAAGGCAATCAGGCAGGTTAGGCATGCTTTGTCCTTGGTAAATCCATCCAGAGCTTTCCCAGTCATCTTCTCCTTCCTGTGTCCAATCAGTAGCTCTGTCAAACCTGAAGAAGGTATGAGAGTAGAGAAAGGAAAATCTAACTTTAATTAGATGGTCAAATTCTGACTTAGAGAAGTGAGATGTAGTTGAAAGCTTCATTCTGCTGTGAATCAGGCAGCCCATGAGTTTGAACTAGCAACCTTTACAAACCCACCCCGAATGCTGAGGGGGGATGTTTTTTTCTGACAGTTCTCTGTTTTGTGGAAAACAGTAGCCTGCAAACCACTGTTTTAACTGAAATGCTCAAATTGCATCTGTTTCACCAAAAAGCAAAGATAATTCTGAATACCTTAAAAGTTGGCCAGGAAAACAATTTCTCTCCTTGTTTCAGCTCTTGTGAACACTAAATGGATTTGATATTTTGATATCTAGTAGAGAAAACTGACAGAAGGTGACAGTTCTACAAAGTAGCATTAACTTAAAAGAAGCCTGCAACAAGTATCAATTATTGGAAGTAGGTGTTTTTCTGTACACGCTTCAACAGGCTCCTGCTGAAGAGGTTACAGAGTCTTTAATGTCTGCTTGAGTTTAAGGGACAGCACACTTAATGTGGGATTCATATAATTTTGCTGGCTGTTTAACATGCAAATTTCTCCAAACAGCTGAGGAGCAGAAGGGTATTTGACAAACCCGTACTGAGGCTGCAGTAATGGGAAAGAAGGGCAAGAAATGTGAAAGGATAACATGGTGTGAAATATGTATTTTCAAGAGACTAGTCATTAAAGAGGGATTTCAATTTAAAAAACAAACACCCCTCCCCAAAACCAGCAGACTACAGCCCTGCACAATATATCCGAGGAAATTATAAAGTGGCTTTGGCTGCCTGGGTTAAATAGGGATATTTAGAAAAGGGTAATTGTGTGGTGGTGGTTGACTCATGAAAAAAGCAATGCTTGTCAACACAAATTACCATCATAAAAGAAATACAAGGTTTATTGACATTTAAATTGTGTAGATCAGTGAAGCTCTTTGAAGACCTGCTGCATATTTCATGGAAAAGGTCCTATGCTTTTCATTTGTGGGTTTTTTAAATGAAAAAAAAAAAAAAAAACCAACCAAAACCCAAAACCAAAACCCCCAAAAATCTAAGGAAATAATTCTAATGTTTTCATATGAAAAATAATATGCACACCTGTGTAGATGCACAGAAAAGCTTTGGTTGTTTTAATCACTGCTTGGACTGCATGCTTTAGAAAATCTTGCAAACTGACAATAAACTTTTGGATAATGGTCATTCCCTAAATACGTTACCTTGACGAGATAATGACAATATTAAATAGTTGTTTAAAAATAATTTTTGGGCTGTCCTTGCATGAAGGGATTAAAGTGCTGCATAAAAATCTCACATTTGAAAAGAACAAACAAAATTACCTGAAGCAACTGCAGGGTCCTATTACTTTTTTGATATGTAAAATACTCCTGCAAATTTATTTTAGCTCATTATCTCTTTAATTTGTCATATTAATGCAAACACATTTTTATTAGTACTTATTTTATATTGTGAAACATATTTTATGGAACATTACAAGGATGAAACATTTCACAGTCTTTTCAAATGCAAAATAAGCTAGATAAAGGGCCATCCTGCCTAGAATAAAAATGCTTAACAAATCATTAGTGGCCTAAGTTTCTAACTGAGCTGCCACAAATCAGTTACTGTATCCACTTGACATCATGATGGTAGAAAAAGGGAAAATCATTCAGATCCGCCCGCCCGCCGTACTCTACACATACATGCCTTAACAAGAATAGTAGAAGATTCGCTGGGAAATACAGTTCAGAGTTCAGATTGCCTGCAAATCAAGTGATAGAAGTGCAAATTAAATGATTTATAATATCAAATGATCTATTAAGAAATTGACCTGTACATGAAGCCTGGTCTTTTATCTTTTCTGGTCTTTTTTTGAAATGAGAACTTGTGGGAGATAAAAGCACCACGTTTCCGTTAGACTCTTAATAGGCTTGCATCAGTTTGATATAAAAATAGCTAGGCTGTGCTAGCAAAGCAGTTGGCACAGAACTTTTCCCCTATTTCCTTAAATAAATAAAAAATAAAAATTAAAAGAAAAGAAAAAGACTAATACCGCTTTTGCATTTTTTTCAAATACAAGTTTTGGCTTTAGAACTATTTTAAAGTGTGTAAGAAACCTATATGGATTGTCTGGCAAGATGAGGTCTCATGTCTTTTAAATCCAGTTTTTCCCACAAAGGAATATGTCACACCTCGACCTATACAGGTGTTCTGTTATGGAGTCTTATCTATAAAGACATACGCCTTGTGCTCAGCTGCCTTGCAAGATGGCAGAACACAGTAATGCTTCATGGCATTGCTTAGAATTGAGAGCTTACATGACTGTAAGGTAGCAGTAGGCAAGCCATTCTTCTGTTTATATAGGTGCATAGCCAATTCTGTCATCTCCTTTCCCTGTTCTTTCACACGTGTGGTAGCTTTGGAAAATCTAGTTGATGTAGACTCATGAAGTACTACTTTATGGGGCACCATGAAGATATTATTTAGCTGTTGTCCTGCTCATTTTATCCGAACATATTGGAGGTATAAATAATCTTTTCACATAGGAAATGCAAAAGCATCTTCACTACTTTCCTCAGTCCTCACAAGATATTACTGCTCCAATTTTCTTTTTACATGTGTGGTTATGTATACAGTTTACTACCATATAAATTAAGACTTTAAAATATTTGATGTAACATGCTGGCAGGAAATTCTGCTTATCAATGGGAGAGACAAGGATGAGAGGAAAAGGGAAATGTGAAATGTGTTTTTGTTTGCCTTGTGGAGTCAATGGAAACAGGAACTCTCAGGAACAGCAGTTCTTAGGAAACAGCATAGTTAGAAGTAACTGTGGCTGGCAGGGAATGAAAGTGGTCCTGCCACACAGCTGGAACCATTGCTTGGCCCTGCTTTTCCTTCCTATGTAAACCAGCACCAAGATCCTCCTATCCCATTGGATGTATGAGATGAGTTAGTGAGCACCACTAACTAAAAGTCACCATGCAATTCTATACACTCTGGAAATAAGCATATATACCTCATATCCCTTTCTTCCTTTACTCTCTCTGAAGAAGTTTTTTCTTTTTCTCAAGATTTCCATGGTTTTAAACTCTCACATAAAGCATCAAGAAATAGCTTTGTTTTTTACACAAAATTACTTCCAGCTTCTTGAGATGAAAATGCAGTACCTACTGGCTAAAAATTTCTGACTAGTTTTATGCTAAACCCTAAGAAAAAAAGAAATAATAGTAAGTAACTTGAAAATTATTAAGTCATCACACAAAGTCTTGTTTTTCAAATAAGTATCATAATAATTATCATAATAAAAAAGGAGCCTGAGCATTCTGTTTCATTTTAATCAGACAGCAACCGACAAATTATTGTAATGGAATCAAGCTGGTTTGATACTTAATCTCTCAAGGTGCTCATTTCTGTTCATACCGTTTCAAACTCACTCCTTAGATCCCATATGCCAGAGGAAATATTCATATATTCTCTATGTAATTAGAAAATTTCAGACCTCATTTGGTTGTATAAAGCATAGTAATTAGCTTAGTAAAGGATATTTCTTTTCTGCTGTTTTGGTTGTTTTCTTTATGTGTTGCCTGAGTTTTACTGAAACAACCTGATATGCATTAAAAAATTGCAGACCCTTTGATTTCAGAAAATACCCACTTAGAAGTGGGGAAAAAAGACGTGCACATGTGTGTACAAAGGGAAGAACCTCTGTGAAGCTTCTAAGGATTTATAAGAATATTTTATTAATATTTTAGAACTTATTCTGTATTATCCTATTCCTGTTACTTTCTTTATTGATCACCTATTTTCTTGATAGCAGTGTAGTAAAAAATACCTAAAGGTGAGAATATGTGGAATGTTCACCTCTGTATGTTTATCTACCTACTAAAACTAAAAATCCTTTTGCAAATAATTTCATGGACGTTTCTTTGGAAGCCCTTTGCTAGGAAGTCATACAAACAAGTTGAGAGAACTTTCTGTAGCCAACCTTCATCATGTTGCAGACCAATGAGTTTTGTACCATTGAAAAGCGATTCCTCCAAGGCAAAACAGATGACCTTAGTGAGAGTTGCTGGATCTAAGCGATATCCAGGGGATGCTGGGCATTGCAAAGATCAGAATTTTTTTTTTCCTCTGGAGTTGACATACAACTTTTTGGAGTCATAATATGAGTTTTAGCATATGTGCATGGAATTGAAGAATCTACAGGATTTTCTTTTGCAGTTCTGAGCTGTATTTACATTTATGGTATAGATAAAAATAAGTATTTTTTAACTGAGTGAAAAGATCAGTTTTTGAGTTATATTGCTAATAAGCCACAAGCAGAATCACTAGAAATCTAGAAATCATCAGCTGGAAAAGAAACAGGAATAAGTACCTCCTAATGTATGTCTGGTGTGTGACTCATAATCCAGTGTTTTCAGTATCAGTCTTAACCAGCTCCTTCATATCTAGATAAATGATTCTATTAGTGTCAGATAGTAAAACTATTTAACATTCCGATACTGAGACTGAGTTTTCTTTGGCTAACTTAGAATAATGTCCACAAGGGAGGAAAAAACCAGCAGATGTTTCTATAAATGACAAATATAATACTATCTGTTAAGTGCTATGGGAGGGGAATGGATAAAATAGTGTTTATGTAGGACCTATATAGTGACAATTGTAGCTTAAAGTTAACTCAAATCGAACTACAATTTCCTTTCTTTGAGTTGAAGTTAGCTAACTTTCCTATACAGATAAATGACATATACTCTCAAACTTGCAATCAGTGGTAAAAAAAAAAAAAAAAGAAAGAAAAATGAAGATCCAAAGATCCAATTAAATTTATGTTAAAACATAGAATGTGGCTCATTGTTGTTGCTGTGGCTTAGCAGACCTGGTTTTTTGTGAAACAACATGTTTTCCTTTGGAAGTTATTTTTGAAGCTGTGCTGAGGCAAAGGGTGGTCAGTAAGTTTTCATTATTCCCACCACTCTCAATTCTTCATATAGACTATTCTGATGTCTATTTAAAATGTGGGCAGCAGTAATTTTTAAAAGGTTTTGTATCTCTTGATAAGTCTCTGCCCAAACACTCTTCTATAGATTGTAAATTCCTTAGGGACAGAAGTCTTTTTCCTTTAGTCTGAAAAGTACACTCTCATACTTTATACATCTGTTTTGCTGCTTCTGCTACCAGCTGTATTATGATCGTTTTACAGTTTAGTAGCTCTCCACCACAAGCTTTCCATTTTCCTTGTTTTGGTGATATTTAAGGTCTCTGGGCTTCTTTGTTTCAGAACAAGGTGAATGCATTGCTGTCTTTTGTTTGAGAGCTTAGTTCCTCATCCAGCCTAAAACATGCTTAGATGTCTTGGTGGTTAATAAATATGTAGGTTGGTACACACTTACTGAATACAAATCAGCTTCCATCCCATGAGAGAGCCTCTGGAATGGTAACTCTGGGCAGATCATCTTGATTCCATAGTTTTGCAGGCAAAATGTTTCAGTTCTATGCTACGTATTGGTTGTGCAGAAAATGGTAACTAAAACATTTTTTTTATTCCTATAAACTCCTCTTTGTTTAATAACACTTTTATAGGCAGAGTGACATCTCTTATTTCTTAGAACGTACTTAAATGAATATAAATAAATCATGAATAGCCTCACTTCATATCTGTAAATGCATAATGAAACCCAAATTCAAGACGTACATTTTGTTAATGCAGGTAGCATAAATGCTGTGGAATTAATTTTAGCAGCTAAGTGTTCACTTTCAATAACCTCTGTTTCATAAGTCTATGATAATTATCTAAATCACATCCCTGGTTATTGGGTGATTAACACATTTTAATGATGAGAGTATTCATTCATTAAAAAGAAATGTGTGGTTTTCCTTATGGCATGACTCTTCTTCCTTCCTTGGTTAGAATGGATAAAAAGAGTAAAAAAATTTAGACAAGTATAGCACTGTTCAGCAGAACAGACAATTGCCCATGGTTCCCCATTAACCTGCTTCTCTCCTTTTACAAGAAAGAAAATACCTTGCCTCAGTACTGTCAACATGCTAAAATACCACTTGGTCTTAGCTGTGCTCACAGTCTACAACTCCATATTTGGAGCAAATGCAGAGCCTTCCTACATTAATGGGTTTTGGGGAAGTTTCGTATTCAATAAAGAGTGAAGTATGGGGTCTCTGACACTGACTCCATCACAGGTTACTGTGACACAGAGACATTACAGCTTAATAAATCAGCTCAGAGGTACCAATGTATTATTTTTGTCTACCATAGTATTGTGCATAGAGGATCCCAAACTTTCCTGTTTTAATTCTGGAATATGTTGGAAAGAGAAGGTTCATGTGGATCTGAATGTGTGTCCTTGTTAGTCTGATGTTTTAAAATCTTATATCTTCCCCATTTGTCTCCCGATTCTTATTTTTGCAATACTGGATCTTTATTGTTTGCTAGTTTCACCAACATGCTGCAACATCTCCTGCTAAAGATGCATGTTGTAATACAGATGCTAAAGCCAGACACAACTGGACCTTGTGCCCTGGGGTTTCAGCATGATATTACAGTAGAGAAGGTTCTTAACGCTTAGTTTTAAAGAGTTAAATACAAATTTATTCATATTCTAAGTTACAGGGTTCTGGAACAAAAGGAGGTGGCATGACTAAATATAAAATGACTAACTGAAGTCCTTTGACTTAAAATTAGAGTTTTGTAGGCAGCTGTGCCCCAAAATAAATAAACTGAACTATTGAAGTTATATTTATTAACAGAGAAATGAATATTAATCACAATACCAGTCTTAAATCATTAATTCAATACCATCATAACTCATAACTGTGGTAATACATTATTGACATTAATATTAATTTTTACCTGATTTTCAGCATCCAAATAATCTCCTCACACCCCAAATATAATACATGTGGGATTTGATATATCATAAATAAAGATGAGGTCTCATTTTCCTTAAGCTGCAGCAAAGATTATCCAATTTGTAATAAGAAAAATTCTCTGTCTCTGTTATCATTGGATGTATTAAACTTTGTTTTATACATTCTGTATTATCAGGCTCAGAAATATTGTTAAAAAGAATTCTTGTTTAAAAATATATATGTGTTTCTACCTGAATTCTGAAATAAATTAAGGGCTATTGATAAGCAGATAATAAATTTTTAATTCAGTAGCTATAACAAAATTAAGAAAATTAGGCAAGATCTTGAACTGGAAACAAAACTACTTTTGGTAAATGTGGAGAAGATGCTTCATTTCATTTTATAGCCTCTTAAAATATTTTTGCAAGATCAAAAAATCTGTTTCAAAATTTAAAAAGAGTTTTGTTTTGCTAATTTTGAAAGGAATATTTTTATGGTAATCAAATTAAGCATTTAATTTTGGAAAAATCAAATGCGAAATGGTTTTAACATTTTCAGAAATTCTTCTAATTCTTCCTTTTTTATGGCTGAATCTTTTGCTGTTGTTATTGTGAATTAGTGCTAAAAATATTTTAAATCATCCCGCATTACATAACGTGTCTAAAGCACAGAGTTTTTCCTGAAGACACCTGCTCTGTTCTTTTGTATTTAGTCTATCCGAAAGTCACTCTTTCTGCACAGCCCCTTCAAGTCCAGAGATGTCTTCTTATGCCCCAGTCATTCACTGTGTTTCTGCTGTAAAACAAATACCCTGTTTTCACTGACTTGTCTTTATAAAATCTTAGAAAAATGTTATATAGATAAAAAAGTTATTTGGGTTCACCTCTGCTGTTAGATGAACTACCTCAGAGACACTTCTTGTACAAGGAAATCAGATTTAGCCTGACACTTAATAGTGCCATGTATTTTTATTAATATCCAACAGCTCCTGGATATGTTTGTGAAAGTGTTATTTCAGACTTAGATGTTTCTGAAAATATATCGGGAAGGTAGAATTGTTTGCTTATTATACTTAAAACATGTTGACTCTGCTGCCTTCTCTTCCACCAATAGACACATCTTTATACTTTCCACTGTGAGAAATGAGAGCAGGCTGAGATGTGTCTAAGTCAGTTGACTGCATTTGCTTGAAATGATTTTGACAACGTAGGAAATGGAAAAAAATGTGGAAGGAAAAAGGACAGCCGTAGTCCATATAAATACAACTGGGGGAACCAAAAACCTTTTTTCCTCTCTTCTTCATTGCTTTTTGAGACCTAACTACCATACTACATATTCCTAATGCCTCTGAATGGATTTTGAACTGGATTATGTGTTCACTTCACGAAGGGAAGACAGATGAATAGCCAGTGCAATTGCCAGTGCAACTTTCTCTGTTTGTCTCTCTCCTTTCTCTAAAGGGCATGAGCTGTGTGCTGTAGGAATAAGCTGCTTGTTATCTGAGTTCAACAGCAGGTCAGTTCTTTTCTCAGTAGGTTTCACTACAGTCAGCTTCAGCTACCACAGGGTTTTTTTGTTGCCTTTCCCAAGAGGACGAAGTAAAGAAACCTAAACGCACAATTAAGGTTAAACAAGGGGATTTGGACCAATGGAGCAGTTCTGCAAAATGGCATGTTGGCCAATGTTTGTACCATATTGTGGAAATATTCTCTACAGAAATGGAGTTTTGAGACAACAGTACTGATGTATGCGTATTCTGAAGAAATAGATGGCTATTTCAAATCTTCTTATAGTCCAAAGCAAGTTCAAACCCAGTAACAGTATCTTTGAGACTACAACAAGCTCTAATTAATCCATGTTTGCTATCCTAAGCTACTTCCACAAGGAGGCCAGGTATACTTCCTCATTTTGAATATATATATATATATTTATGTTTATATATATACATATATTTATAATCTATAAAAATATTCAGGCCTCTTCATGCCCATATTTTAGGAAGGAAACTCCCTGGAACTTTTTTTGAACTTGCATCCTGGAGCTTTCTCTCATCTTCCTCCTGTTCATTTATGTTCATTACTGGGTTTTCTCCCTCCAGTCCGAGTAGAAAAGATCATACAACACTTCTCCCATCTCTTTTCACACAACGTCAAGCATAACAATCATTTCATCTTAATCAGGTATAAGACACTGGTGACTAAAATGATTCCAGAGAGTGAGCTCCCTTGTTCTCTTCCTATTAGCCCTCCCACTGACGTTTTTGAAGGTTGCCTTGTTTCTCCTTCCCTACCTTTTATTTTACCACCACATTTTTTCTTTCTAGAAGTGTTTTTGCTTTTAGTAACAGGTTGTTATACTAGCTATCTTTAAAATCTAGGGAGGGAATGACCTCACTGCAGTTAATGGGACCCCTGTACTAATTCTATTGAAGTGGCTTTACTGACTAGGGTCAGTATTTTATCTCATTAAACTTTGTCTTTCATCTCTCATGTTGAGGAGTGTGTAAGGAGGATCTCTAGCTTTCCACTGTTCTTCTAGACATTGATAATACTGTAGCTTTTACAGGGAAGGAAACTCAGAGCAAGACTAAGAGAAGAGTATTTTCCTTACACCTGACAAGCACCAGGAGATTCTATAATGTGTTAAGTTTCTCACGTTCTTTACTTGTAAGTAGCAATGTCAGCTCATCACAGTCTCAGTCTTGGGTAAACTGGAATTTCTGGCTATTATGAGAAGGCAAATAGTATAACGTAGGCTTTTTTCATTTAATTCTCAATATCACTAGTAAGGAAGGAGTGGGATCTTTGCCTAAGTAGTGGCTACTCAACTGAGAGGTGATTAAATAAATATAGTATAATTTAAACTGGCCAAAATACTTTTAAAATCCAGGAAAGCAAAGCCAAAATCTGTTAAAGAAAATGAGGTTGCTTAGAGTGGGCTGTAAGATCCACTAACGCAAACAGGAGTTTTGTCATTCGTATCAAGGGAATCTTTCCAGATGCCAGGCTAGTTATTCAGACCGTACATCTGCATGGATGCGAAATAGCAGTGGGGTGGGTTTTTTGTTTATCAATACAACTATGTTGCATTGGTATGAACTCTAATTATATTACATGAATACATAACACTTGTTTAGGAATATGTACTGATGCCTAAATATGAAGGTTGGCTACAATATAATCAGTTCCATTAGCTATAAGAAAAACTATCTTTATGGGTATTCATTATGCCCAAAGAAATAAATAAGTAACATAAAAAATCTAACTATCATTATGACTGGATATTCTGATGTGAATATAATGGCTTTTGTATAAAAGGAATTTGTATATTAATGCAAGCAACTCCAAGTAAACCTTCATTGCTATTAGTCACTGTAAAAGGGTTTTACAAATTTGCAACGTTTTGACTAAAGGGACTTTAAGGTTAGAGTTTTCTTTTTCTCTCATTTCTAACAGCAACTGTGGAGATAGTATAATATGGAATAAAGAAAGAAGGCAGACTACAGCTTGAGCTTTTATTTCTTACTAGCCAATAGAAAAATGACAAAGTGGTCTGGCATATAGACCATTTATAATTATAAGGTAGTTAAAAGTGGGGAAATTGTCAGTAACTGCAAAGTGTTTGGACAAAACCCCTGCAATTTGAGTTAATTATCTCTCTAGAGTTCTCTTTCTGAGCAAAACACATACATTTATGTACTACTATTGTATTAGGACTTTATTTATACTTGCTTTTTACATAGCCTTATTAAAAATAAAAATAGAGAGATCCGGAAACAGTGTTTGAAAAGTTTGTTAAAATAGATCAACTGTCATTAAATAGGCATTGGAATGCAAAGCATTTCTTGTAACAAGTTTTCTAGTTGCAACGGCACAATGCAGAACGGAGGAGAGGGAGGGAGGCGTGTTGCATAATCCTGACTTCATCCTAAAGTGGTGCAAGAGCGTGTAGCTCTGCTGAACGCTGTGAAGCTCTACCTGCTCTAAGCAACTGAGCTTCTGGATAATTATGATTTAAAGCAGTGTTGTTGTCTCACCTTGTTTTTGTTTACCCACTCTTAAGAACTGTCTTGTTTCTAAAACTGTGGAAAGCTCAGGAACTTTGAATCTTTGAGTTATGTAATTTTTGAACATAATCAAATTTCACTGAATTTCACTGAATTTTTAGAGTTGGAAGGGACCATAGAGATCATCTAGTCCAACTCCCCTGCCGA
>JAOXNO010000001.1:150273889-150284433 GCA_028565335.1 Limnodromus scolopaceus
CTTCCCTATGCAGCCCAGGATTCCGTTGGCCTTCCTGGCCACAAGAGCACACTGCTTGCTCATTGTCATTTTGCTGTTATCAATTTCTCCAGAAAATGCAAGCAAATTGGAGGAATCACTTGCCTTGATGTAAATATAAGTAAGCAGACCTAAATATTACATGCTACGGTGATAAAACCAGAATTGCTAATTCCCTGTTTGAGCTAAGGTGGACAAAACTTCTAAAGCACACAGAAAACTTTAAAAATAAAGTTCAGCAAAAAAATTGTGAATTTAGCAGCCATTCATGACTGAAAAGATGTTGTCTTCTATTATGTATAGGAACATTCATATTTTGATGTTCTGAAAACTGTAATTATAATCAATATACGCCAAGTATAACTATAAAGTATAAAATTAAACCATAAAAAATTTTTTTCTAAAAGATTTCTAGCTTTTATTTATGTTCATAAATGAAGGAGTCCTAATCAAGAAACATTAAAAAAATAACATACTCCTGTCTGACATAACCAGGCAAGCAAAAAGGGCTAGGTGAAAGAGCATAGCAATCATTGTTTTTTTTTTGTCAGACCTTAACCATAAAAGCAGTAGAAATTACAGAAAAAATGAACAGAAGGATGTTTTCTTTTTACGTCTGTTGCCCTTCAAGGTTATCTCTGTATCTTTCAAAAACCGAGGGCTGCACTCAAAAGGAACAACAGACTGTAGTAGGACAAAGCTATCTATCCTACTAGAGCTGCTGGTGGTTAGTTACACAGTATTCGGGCATTTTAGTAGCCTGATTTAATTTTTTTTTATAGAGTACAGTAATTATAGCTCTATTTTACAATCTATAGACCAATGTGTTGTTCATTTATGCTGCAACATCACTGATACTGTCTTTACTCCTTCTAGTGCAATCCTTCAACTGAACAAGACAATGTTCTTGTTCATTCCCTGTTCTCCTGAGGGTCAGTCCTCTCAGCCAATGCAGTCCTACATAGGTCACTGCCTGTTCCTGTGATGATACTCTGTGTGTTCTGCTGAGATTAGCATTTTGGTTCAGGTCAGACATGCACTTTTGAAGGAATATACAAGTACTTGCTGCTGGTTTTGTGGTGTTACAGTGGACTCCTTTCAAGTAAAATGAAACAGCAAGATACGCTCAGCTCTCCTAGCACTCTGACTGCTAATGAATGCTCCATTTACATGACCATACCAGAGCTATTTGAGAGTAAACTTCCCCTGAATAATGTGCAGTGTGGTGATCTCAAGTCCTCTGTACCAGGTATTCTGCACTATGGATCCACTGCTGTTGCACCATGTTGATTGCTAACGAAGATACAGTCTGCAAAGTCAACATCTGGAAGAAAGGTTTCAGCAAGAGGGGTGGGAATGACTTGAGGATAAGGGTAAAACTTTTATTTATCTGAGGCTGTAGCAGAATCTGAACTCTAGACCAGGGACCTGATGAAAAATTTCCAATCTTCAAGCTATTATAATGGCACAAGCAAAAAGCACTCTGCCCCTAACTGACAAAAAAACCCTTTACGTGGATGTCAAAAAGGAGTTGCTGTCATATTTAAAGCTTAGATTGTTTATGTTAGAAAAGCATTGCTTTTAAAGAGAAAAAATGTTATACTTCCATTATAGAAGTCTTTTGAGATAGGGAATGTGTTTCCTGGTTTTGCAACGGAAACTGATTTAGCCATGTCACATAGTGGGGGGGCCAAACACCTTAGTCCTGCTGAAGGGCAGAGAGTGTAGCAGCATAGATGCACATTCTTCGGTCCCAAGCTGATAAATTCCTTTGTGTATTGATGTAATGTGCCAAGGGACGTGTAGCTGGGGTAGAACTAATTCTATTTCCTTGTTACTCTGTTCCCTGAAGTGCCTATCGTATATACATATTTATACATATTTATACACACACACACATATCTATCTATCTATCTATCTATCTATTCATCCATCCATCCATCAAATCCATCCATCCATATCTATATATATCTCCAATGTTCAAATGTTGATTGGCATTTGCCATCATGGATACCTTTTCCAACCTGTGGTATGTTGGGTTTTCCATTTTGCCTTTCTATGGCCGTAACCTTTTTCCTCACCATCTGCTGAGATCTGCTCAGGCTGATCTGAGTGAACCTTCAATGATCTAGCAGTCCATTATCATGGTATTTCTCAAGAAATGATGTTCTCTTTTGTATTTCTTTTCCTAAATTAATATTATTTTATTGTTGGGATGTTGCAGTTCTAAATGGGCGACTTGTTAGTGGCAGTATTTATTACAAGGCAAACACAAGGCAAATTGAACTCATGCTTGTGGTGTTCAGGTTAGACTTGCTCCTACAAGTGAGAAAGTGCTGTGCAGGGGTTTCTTTAGATAAGATATGAGAGGTCTGGCATGCCATTGTACCTGATTTTATATACATGCTTGGGCTACTTCTATACCCACATCAGGCCTGCTATAGCATTGCTTGCAGATGGTAACCAAAGACTTTTTGTGTATTAGCAGGTTCAACCCAGACAATTCTTTCATTTCTGGGTATTGCACCCTTTAAGCAAAATTAAACACCAGCTAAAAAGTAAACAAACCCTCTCTCAAAAGAAAAGTAAGGTGGGAAAAGTTGAAGATTTTCTGGTTCAGATCAGTTCAGTCTCAAATGATCAGTTTTATTTGCGGGGTTTCTTTGGGATGGGGAAAAGTATTTCTGATGTCCAGAAAAGAGAGCAGTGGAACTGTGCTGACCATTACTGTAGCAAGTATAACTGAAGAAAGTTGAAACTACAGTTGAGTTCAAATGGTGATACCCATGCTTATGCAGATTTCCTCCTAAACGTCTATCTGCTAGGACTATTAGAACCCACCAGTCTATCTTAGGCTGAATAGCTGTGTAAATCAGTGTTTTCTAAAGCTGAACAAAAGAAGGCTCTTGAGCTGGAAGGGATGTGCAGAAGGAATACAGTGAACCAAACATAACTTACATTTTTTTTTATATATCTTTTTTTGTCATTGTTCCATTTATAGATCTTGATTCTGCTCTGGTTTGTAACAATGAAATAATCTGCAAAAGCAAGTCATGACCTGTTGCTACTGCTGAATACTTATAATGAAATTACAAATGGTCTCAGTATGATAGACTTTACCAATTCTTACAGGTTTTAATATATTACAAAAAAAAATAATAAATAAGTTCAAATACAGGTCAAATAGCCAGATATCAGTGGTTATGGATGCAGTTCTTTGGGCAAGAATTTTAGATAAACAGCTAGTCATCTTAAATAACAGTTTATCATAAACAGTAACGTTTAAAAAGTATCTCAGAGCATGTGAATAATCAGCATTGAATGTTCTGTGGTGGAGCAGGGCTTAAATGCTCAGGTGTCATATCATAAAGATGTGTCTCTAATATTCTTTAACCCCCAAATTTCTCCTGTGTGGTGTAGACATGGTGTTTCAGTTAGAGAAAAAGGGGATTTCTGCAATGTTTTCCCTTGTATAGGGTAGAAAGATTTTCCCTGTTAGATGAAAGCGGCAGTCTCTCACCAGCAGAAACTGGTTTGTAGCAGTTTGCTTGGTGGGAAAAAAAAAAGGACATTTAAGATAAGCACATTTTTTACACTGCCTATTGGCTGCTGTATGGATGTTTGTGTCAAAGGTATATGTTCCTGGTGTGATTTTACATAAAGTCCTTCAGTAACACAAAGACTAAAGAGAGTTTTATTCATTAGCTAATTTAGGACCTTCCTTTTTCTCTATAGGAAGAGGAGGAGAAGCTTTGACGTATCTTACTCTGGCATTTTTATACAATATAAATTTATTTTGCTTTCAAGCAAGACTCTTGTTTATAAAGGTGCCAAAAATCAGATTAAAGATGTCTCAAAAGACTTTTTTTTCCCTTTGTAAAGAAATGCCCTGTAAAGAATTTTCTCATCTGACCTGAAATATTTTTTTAGCTTCTTGTTTCTTAATTTTTTTTTCTGTTACCCCTACTCTGTAGTTTGGCTACTGAACTGAAAAATTAATTACTTGCACAGCCGTAGAGGTGAGTGAACAGCAGAGCTCTGGGTTCTTCTTCCTCTGGAATCCGTAAAAGAAAAGTGAGAAGCTTGCTTTTTTTTTTTTTTTTTTAATCTCATTCATTTAATGCACTCTCTTAACAAATCTAGTCAAGCATGACATGCCGAAGAGTTTGCAGAATCTTCAGTGGGTTCAGTGGTTTACCTTCTTTGAATGCCAAAGATTTAAAATTTATTAAATAATTTTCTTCTCTTAATTAGATGTTCCCTCCCTTTTTTATATTAGTTTTTAAAAAGAAAATTTTAGCTCCTTAATGTAATATATCTTAACATTGTTTTCCTACTGCAACTTGTTTAATTCCATTTAATTATGATGGATATTTCCTCAGTTCCATAATTTATAGTTGTCACTGATTTTTTGACCTTTTGAGTAAAAAAGATCCTTTCCATTATCCAGATTTAGAGTAGAAAAGTTGATAAAGTTCTTTTCCTGAAATTCTTTCAGATTTATTTAATGCAAAAAAAAATATTAAAGTTTTGGCATAAATATTTCTTATTATTTTATTTGTATATGATGTCTGTGATAGATGTTAGTAACATTTGTCTCAAACCTTCTTATAAATAAGATGTTTTTAAAATGCTGAAGTAATTTATGTTTTCTCCCCACCATTCACATTTTTGTCTACTGAATGCCCTTAAGTAGTGGTAGAGTCTTTCAGTTAGATATTTACCTTTATCAAAACCATGAAGGTTTATATATTTGGAAATTCTTGGTTTTTTGTATCTGTTTCTGTTATTTCAATTTGAAAAGATTTTTAAGCTTCATTTTTAAAGCATTTTGAGGCAATGCCAAGCTTATACTTCTAGACTTTTTAAGTCTTATGAGGCAAATTAAAAAATATGCTTTTCACATTATCTTATTCCTTACATTCTCCTTAACATTTACAAAAAATATTTTCATTCTGTTAAAGGATAGTATTGTGTTTCCTTCAAAAAGTGCATAGTCATGTATCTTAATATTTAAACAAAATTGAGTTGTAAACCGTTTTTACTTCAGCTTTGAATTTGTGGACTAGGTGCAAGTATTTGACTTTCAAAAAATTTACAAATAATTATATATATCTTCCATTACCCTCTTATTTCAAAACAAAACCTTGTGTGTTTAGGAAAATATGCCTACGTTTGCTTAAAAGACTTTGCTTTCTAGTAAATTTTCTTTGATATGTCATCTGCTGTTCTGTAAAGCATTTTCAATGAATTCTTTCTTTAGATTCACATAACACACTGCATCCAATTTCTTGCAACATTTCTTATTTATTTTTAGTCTTTCAAGCTAAATACTGGAAACAAGAATTTTGTCTACCTTTCTAGGGAAAATGTCTCCAGTGAGTGATAGTCTCCATATGAAAATTTACCTCAATGGTGATGAGAGGAAGAAAAAATATATTAATAACCTGGGTTTGTGCATGCACGTGCATGTGTGTGTATGGGTATATGTTTACTATCCTGTGGTGTAGAACTTGACTTGGTGGTAACATCTCAGTTAGGATGCAGCAGTAAATTCCTTCAGCTATGCTTTCAGCTTTCATCAGAAATACCCATTAGCCTTTTTTCCTTTTAATGTGTTCTGACATGTCAGCGTGTTGTCTCATTTTACATATTTTGCACCAACTGTTGCAAACCTTTGTGGGTCAGGATGTTGTATGACTGGTGATTTTGTGTCCTTCCCTGGGCCACAGGTACAGTTTGCCAATTTCTGGGTGTATTTTACATTTTCTAAGATGTCCTATTAGACATTCATTTTCCTTTCAATTTGGCACAATCTAAAATTTTGCATACATATCAAATGTTCATATATTCACTTATTTTCCCAAAACTTTATGAAAGGTGCTTTAAGTTTTGATATCTAGCTTGAACCACACTATAAGAACCTCATTTTCTGAACTGAACAGCAATCATATCACAGAAATGTATTTCCCACTAATTTGTGCCTCTCTAATTTGTACATATTTATATGTTATTGTATTGTTGCTGCCAGGATTTGGTTCTTGTAAATCTATTCTGACAGTCAGGTTATCATTTCTCATTCCATCTGTTCTTGAGTTTCATAGCTCTTGATAGTTGTTGTTTGGTTTTTTATTTTTTCTGTTCTTTTTCTGGTTTGTTGCTCTTGTGTTTTTTGTTGTTGTTGTTGTTATTGGTTTTGGTTTTTTTTTCCCCTTATATGCCTCCCTCATACTCCAATTACTGCTATATAATTATTAATTATATCTAGCTGTTAGTTTGGCTGCTGCTCACCTGGAATCTAATTTGTAATCAAAAAATGTGTTAAATTTATAGATATTTTCTAGAAATTCCTGGTGCCACCTATTGGTTAAAATACCAAAATGCAGCTGCAACTCGCATAAAAGCAAGGTCAGCTGTGGAAATAACTATTGAAGCCATGTATTAATTAGTTATTTACTAAAATTCTTATGTGTATATGACGAGTCAATGTCACACATTATTTAGAGACATATGCTGCCTTGACGTATGTATTATAAGAGAATTCATGTTACTAAGTTCTAGTAACTTTATCAAGTTTTAAAGTATTGTCTGTATTTACAAGATTCAAGTAAATAGCAACACTCCTAAATTGCAAACTTCACTGATTAAACATTGTGAAAGCTGGATATGGCAGCTTCTGATTCTTTCTGTTAATATCTTCTCTGTTAATTTGACATTTTTATTAAGGAGTGTGTATGAATTTTAAACACATTTCCCATAACAGCAGTTGTGTAGACTCATTTAATTATGAAATATAAACCCCATCTTAATCAGTTATTTGAAATAGAATTTTTTATATGGATATAGATACACATATACACTTTTTTCCCCTTTAATATGTAGTCTTACAGAATAGATAAAATTTTGTGCAGAAAGCTATTAAATTACTGATTTATGTGGGGATTGCAACTTAATGTATTTTACCAACCAGGTCAAAGCAGGTAGCAACAAAGGAGTCCAGTGCAGTGCATTTCCGAGCGCAGATGGTTTTACGTTACAGACAGTGCAGAAATGGTGAATTTACAGAGCTGCAAATACAAAGTCAGAAATTGAGTTGGTCCATTCACTCTTACACTAGATCCCAGTTCGATACAGAGAGAAAATGAGTCAGTCTGAAGTGGCTATGGACTAGATCTTGCAGGTAGCTCTGGAAACATAAAGATGCCTGGAAAATTCATGTATTCCAAAGAAGCTTTATTTCCCCAAGCAGCACCCCATGGCAAGAGGGATTTAGGAATGACACAGTGTTGTTTCCAGGCTCTTAGACTGTTCCCTGCCCAAAGTTTTCATCAGTTATTAGTGCTCTTAATCAAGTTGAGTATAAAGCACCAAATCTTTAATAAATGTAGATAACGACAACATCATGGGAACAGTGGAGGGGTTGGTTGGTTTGTTTCCCCCTCACCCCCTGTCTTGATTTTATATTATGGGAGATTATTTTAGCTCATTTGTTTACTTGTGAGACACTTCTATTGGATTATACCATCTGGTGGCCCTGTCATAGTTATAAGTTAAGTTGGATTTGCATGATTATGTCTGTGTTAATGAGAAGAATTTATACATAATTGTGGTTGACAATTGAAGTCCTGGCGATGCTGATAGATAATTACTTACTATTAGGTACCTCTCTTGATATACCTACACTACAAAATCTATTTTGTTTCACAAATATGTAATACTTCATTAGGTGAATTATCTAATTGTTTCATTCTGATCTAGAGTAAAATCTGACTTGATTTCTGAACTCATTTGAGGTCTTAGAAAGGCCTACATGTAGATATTACATCTGTCAGATACTCTACTTCTTTCTAAGAGCATTTAAAAGTTAAACTGAACAAGAAATATTATTGGAAGTATGAGATAAAGCTCTGCACGAGTTGTTGCTTCTTCAGAAAAATCCATAAACAAATAAAAGGTCAGAAAAGCCTTACTCTTTTATCCCCTGTGATTACCTTATTCTCATTGTTTTCTAAAAGTAGAAAACTGTAGCAAACTTCATTTTTCAATTTATTAGAATGGCAAAAAAAAAAAAAAAAAAGAAGTATCTAATTGCTGGACCTGCAGTGCTTTACAGATAGGAAAAATACAGCCAGTGTAGGTGTGTTTGTAGTTTCAAAGCCAAATTAGCACAGGTTCAGAAAACAGGGAGACAGCCTCTAGCTTTGTGGGTGGCTTTAGATATGTACTTTACTACTCCAAAATGGGCAGTGGAAACGCATAGTCTTTACATGAGTAGTACTCCATAACTAAAGCAAGAATGCTAGCAAAATGAAAGGCCTAGTGAAATGATATATAGCCCTGACCTATCTTGACCTAGATATGTTTTAATTTGGGAGTATTTCTTGTAATTGTCAACCTGTTGTCTCAAAACCTGGGCTGCTCAATTTTCATTGTATATTTTGCCTCTATATCATGTCTTCACAGAATTGATCTGGGAGATAAATAGTGTGTTATATGAACCCTTGTGCTGATATGCAAGAAGGCAGATTTTAGTTCTGCAGTCATACAGTAACCTGCTTTCATTGAACGGAAGTATCTTGAAACTGTTTGTGTTCCCAAAATGGAATGTAGGAACATGGCCTCTTCTCACATAACAGGCCTGTTCCTTATGTGTAGAACAGAAAAGGCAAATCTATTTATGTTAATGTCAGAAATAATTTTGCTTCTTTCTCTCCCACGGTCCTCACAGCCAAGTAAGGAAGATTTGCCTGTTGCTCCTCCCTGATGCATAGCCTGAGTGTTGGAGACCCATCCCAAGCAGTTTGCAAGTGTCACTCAGACCGCAGCTGAAATGCAGGGAGGCCACCTCAGGCATAAGGGCAACCATAAAATGCATAGGACATAGTGGAAGGGAAGGAATGGGCTTTATGAAGGAAAAATTTCAGGGAGGAAGTGACAAGATGCAGGGTATCCCCTGTCCCAGCAGTTGTGCAGCCCCTGTGGGCCCTGTCCTGGATGAGGCAAGGGCCCGATGGTGGATCCTGGCCCAGTAACACTGTCCCTGCTCCTCTGCCAGAGTAAAATCCCAGCTTGCAGGCCTGGCTCTTGAAGACTAATATCACTGAGAAATTACAAACGTAAAGCACCATAATGCCAACCTGTGGTTTACGTTCTTCAGCCAGAATAATGCTTTAACCTCTCTCCGTGTGTTAAATGGGGTTCAGGACAATTACTTCCTTTCCTCACAGGGGTGTTGTGAGAATTAATTAGTTAACGTGTGTATGGAGCTTCCAAGATACAAAGTGTTATACATGTGCTAATTAGTTTGATTATTATTAGCTGTATGTCATTTGCACTGTCAGGAAACTCATACGTGAGTAATCTAGCCCAACAGTTCGGTTTTATATACTGCATCCTAGCCAATGGATTAGAAATGCCTCTCATAAAAGAAACAGCAGAAGAACTAAAGATTTGCACTGTGTAGCTAAAGAGGTTTGCCACCCAAGAGTACCATTTTCATCTCGTAAACATTAACAAAATACTGCTGTAGTGGGTTTTAATTCCCAAAGCAACTGTGAAAACTGTTTTGCCACACAGGCGTTCTGGACTCTGGAATGGAATTACAGGGAAAATTTAAAAGTACATAGGAAGATGGCCATTGGATAGGAGGTAGTGTCCCACCAAATACAAATGTGTCTATAAGCAGGCTCTTGGATTTGAATATAATTAAGCAATTGGCAGTGAATCTCTCTGTTACATGTTTACAGTGGTATCGTTCAGACAGCTTGAGGCTAAAGCTGCTTTATAATGACCTTACACACTTAAGAGCAAGGGTTCTCTGACTGTGTGTCCCAGGGTAGCATTTCTGTGTTATAGGAAAAAGAATCTATTAAAAGGAAAAGAATGAGCTTTCATGAGAACTATAACACATGAAAACTTATTTCCTAGAGATGCATGGTTTTATCTCAAAGTCAGTCACACTATTGTTTTAACAAGCAAAGACTGAAGCAGTATTATGGATATATGAAGTGGGGAAAAAATAAAATAACTTACGTAAATCATTCCAAAAATCAAGTATGCCAAACGAAGTTCTTATAATAGATAATATGTCTATCTATAATAGATAGATAATATGATGGTCACTATATCATTCATTCCCTCTTTCATGCAATTTTCGTGATCAGTAGTAAGCGCAGCTCATTCCTCTCTCCACCCTCTCTGGGCTTCCCAGCATCTTATTCATTCCTCTTGCCTGGTCTCATCATCTTTATGTAACCCTTCTATTTATTCTATTTTATCCCCATCCTGTCTTGATTCATCCTGTTTCTTGATTTTACTATGCTTTTCCTTTTCTTCTCTATAATGACTTTTTGTATGTACAATTTTCTGCTATTCATACTTTCCCGAGACTACTTTGTGGCTTTCTTCCCCATTTTTTACATTATTTTCCCTGTCATAAATCTGAATCTTTTTTTCTCCTTTCCTTTCCTTTCCTTTCCTTTCCTTTCCTTTCCTTTCCTTTCCTTTCCTTTCCTTTCCTTTCCTTT
>JAOXNO010000001.1:150285374-150296315 GCA_028565335.1 Limnodromus scolopaceus
CCCTTTCCCTCCCATTCCCTTCCCTCACATTATAAATAAGATGACTCTCCGTCTGTAATAATACTGTATTTCATGGAATACTAATATCATTGTGGGTTATGTTTTTATATGTTGAAAGCACTTAGAGTTGTGGGAGGAGAACACTTTTATAGTCATAAACCCTCTGGAGCTGGGAATATAATTCCTCTCCCAGCTCTGTGCCTAAATTGCCTCTGACTTCAGTCATGCTTAAGGGTGATGTACATGCTACAGTCTTCTGCTGAAACAGCACTTCCCTGATAAGCCCACCTCATTCTAACATTTTAAATCCCTAGTATGTTTGGATGATTTATGTACAATAAAAGGGTAACTGTGTGGTAAAAAAGCCTTTTTGTTTGTGAAGACTTCTTCCCAAATAGTTCAGCTGAAACTGTTATTATATGAACCGCTCACCCTCTTAAGATATGGTCTTCATTTCATAAATTGTGCTAGCAGCCACACCATTATTCAACCCCAGTTCATGAGTTGCCCTTTTGAAAAGGAGGAGGAGGGATTGAAAAGGAACTGGTGACTTCTGCAGGCCCTGTTAATAAAGTTGATTTACTACCAGTCATTCAATGCTAAGATGCTTCATCATCTGGAATGTGATACAGTGTGGTGATCATGGTGGAAATCCATCACCTAGAGGTGTCTGCTGGCATCTGTACTGTAAGGACCAAATACCTGTAGAAGGTGGAAACTGGCTAGGTTGACTTTCCGAGCTCTGTAAGAGGTCTATGACTGTAACCTGACTTTTCAGTTGTTTCTTACAAGTGTGTTGAATGTTTTCTGACAGGCTGATTGAATCTCCTTTCCTCCTTCCCCACCTTTTTGTGTTCTTTCACCTCTGCAGAGCTGGAAAGAAGAGAAATAAAAGTAGTATGGGGTGCATGCTTGTGCATCTGATCATGACGGTGTGCACATATATATGTAGAAACATGTTTAAATTTAGCTGTCAGAATGCAAGATGGGAATCTAAATTAATATTCAGGTACTATTCACACAGGCCAATGGAGTAACTTTTTATTGTGGTTGCTATTAGAAGTACCCAGTCATTATTCTCTCTCATATTTCTGCTTAGTTGAAGACTTTGCAATAAATCCTTTCACCTTTTGGCAAAAAGGGAGAAGAATATGATGAAGTAGCTTCTTTAAAAATACAAAGAGACGTGACCTTAGACTAGCTGCAAGTCAGTGAAAAAGAAACAAATTATTTTTCCAGTGGCTGAGTCCCCTGGAAGATTTCTAATGAAATCTTTGTACATGTGAGAATCATTTTCAGGAAACATTTTTTATGATGTCACACCCCCACTTACCGAGATTTCTGGATCTGGTCTTTGTATTTAGTTTTTCAACTGGTGAGTCACAGTCTTTAGAATATTTATTTTTCATTCCAAATCCAGGATATTTATACTACAAAGACGGTTTGGCTTGTATGAATTCATGGTGCTTTCTCATGCATAGAACCCTCTTCACTGCATGTGTCAGTAATTTAAGTCACGTTTAAGCGCCTATGGATGTTAAATACCCATTCTTTCTGTTCAGTCACATGTCTTTTTGTGTATGGTTCTGTGTCTAATTGGAAAAATAACCATCAGGTTTCCCATCTTGTGAAGTAAATTTGAAGTATCTTCATAATGAAACAGAACCTTCAGGGGAAAATGTGACTTCTTCATTAAAAATAAAAAATAGTAGTGGTATAAAAGCAATTAACAGCAGTCATCTCACTGAAGATCCTGCTCTTTACAATGCCAGTATTAAGCACCTCCAAGAAAGGTGGAATGAAATTCTCCTTTTAGCAAATGAAGGACTACCTGAGTAAAGGTATAGCTACACAAGACTCCTGCATTTCAAATGCAACTTTTTTTTTGCTGCAAAAACTTACTGGATTCCTAATAAAAGGCCACTAATTTAAATTCCTTTCCAGTGCTTATATATTTTAATTTTTCTAGATATTTCTGTCTCCTTTCTTGATTGGTAGTTAATTTCCTATGGGTTTATGGTAATTTTATGTATTTTACATTCTTGATCATCTTTTTGCTTTTGAGAAGTACATATTAATGTGTTGTGATTTAGATGGTAGCAGCCAATTTGATTTTTTTAGGTGAGCTACAGGAACTAATTATGCCTTTGGCCTCAATAGTAGGCAGGCCACTATAATTTCAACACCAGAAGGACTAAAATCTTATTCTGCAGATTTCTGTGTAGCGTTACAGTGGTGCTGCTGATGGAGTTGACCTTTGCTCACTAGCTATTAAATATGCAAATATTTTCTAAACCTACTGTAGAGAAAATTTCTAAGCTACAATTTCACCCTCATATATATACTTCACAAGTTCTAGTAGATTTTGCATTAATAGCTAAGATACGTTACTTTTGAACCCTCATCTGTATTGATTTGTATTTGTCCCGGTTTGAGGTAAAACCGAACCAATTTGGTGTTCTGTAATTTTACATTTTAGCTAGGCCTCCTCTAACTCTCTGAAATTAACAGCATATTGTGGAGAAAACTGCTCGTTCTCAGAATGATAAGACCAATGTTTGTGCTACATGCCAAAGAATGGCATGCAGAGAGGCCCTTGCTTATACTTATTGCTATAGCAACCAAGGTCAGCCAGTTTTCGTTATTTGCCCCTTAGAGGGTCAGAAACGGAAAAATGTAGAGGGGTCACATCTGTGGGCAGGAACGGAGAGGACAGGTGACCCAAACCTGACCAACTGGGGTATTCCATCCCATCTGCCCCATGCTTAGTATAAAAGCTGAGGGATCAAAAGGTCAAGTCTTCCTGCAATTGCTGATATCTGAAGAGGACTCTGTCTGTTCATCTGCCTTTGATCCTGACCCGTGTGTTCCTGACTCCAGAGCTGGAATCCAGTTCCCATCCGTCTCTGAGTCCAGTCTGGGACTTCCCCAGTGCCTGCTGGTGACGTGACTGTCATCCTGGGAGCTTGATATGATTTTGTATATATTGTATCTATTTAATTATTTTCGTCTTTTTTATTTTAATATTAATTCTTCATTAAAGTAGTTTAGTTCATTCTTATCTCTTCCTCTCCTCTTTTGGGGGAGGGGGGAAGTGCTATCTGTTGGTCCGGTTGCGGTGATTTCGGCTGAAACCATGACAGTATTATATTAACCTATGGATAACAGGAAACACTGCCAGAGCAGGGATTTAACTTAAAACCAAAGATGGCCTAACATTATGGATTCTTAGAATAAAAGAAAGCACAGAAGTATTAAGAGAAAAAGGTACTTTGTCAGGGATTAATCGTTTCATGACTACATCAGTAAAAAGATAAATACTGTGATATTACTGGACTTACAGTAATAGTTCCAGTGAATAAAAATATTATTGTATATATTTTTCACTTTTTTCAAGGACCCAAGAATTTTGACACTTTCTTCTTAAAAGATGACAGCTTTAAAATTAAGGGACGCAGACATACTTTTCTGCCAAACATAAATACACAAAACCTTTATGAAAATGCATAGATTGAGATTGATTCTCAAAGAACACACTTGCTTAATGTCGCTTTCCCAGGGAAACCAGACAGTAACAAATTGCAATTGTAAGCAACAGCTGAACAATGGCCAAAAAAAAAAAAAAAAGGAAAAAGAAAAAAAAAGGAAAAAAAGAGAGACAGAAATAAAAAACAAAGAAAAAAAGGCAAACCTAAAGAAAATATTTTCATGCCTGTTATAAAATGCTAAAGCCAAGCCTTTTGTGTAAACCATAACCATACATAAGACTGTTCTTCACTGATATTGTTTTATACTCGAATTGGAGCGTATTATCTACCTTCTCATCACAACCTTTCCAAAAAATTTACCTTTAACTACCTTCAACTACCTTCAACTCTGACCCTTTCCATAAGGCAGAATAAAATGCAAGTTATTTTACAAAATAATAATAATAAAAAAGAGTCAGATCAGAACAGGAATTTTAGTAAAACATACAATAAAAATGACTAAGTAACCTTGATTGGTGTAGCCTTTACCCTGACTTTTGTATTTTGCAGTTCTGCCTGAATTGAAAGGTGGGTAAGGAAATTTGGATTTACTGTAGAATGAATGCATATAAAAGGCTGAATTTTAACAAGTGAATGCAGGCAATTAGAACCTGTGGATATTGTAATTTCAGTCGTGGGAAAAGCAGTAGTGGTAATTTTGAGGTATTATGCATCACACTTTTATGAGTGATTAAGTGTATTTTCTTGATCATTGCCTTTAAAACCGTTCTTTGAAAAAAGAGGGCTAGAATGGAAAGGAGATTTGTATTGTTTCTTCTTCACTGTACAATTTCAAAGTGAATATGTTGTCGGACAACAGAAAAGAACGCATTTCAACCTGTGAAGCTTTCTTCTGTTTTACGTTTTGTGGCAAAATTACATTTCTCCATTTTTTATTGGAAATTATGAAATATTTGGGAAGCATATTTCACCTGTTCTCTAGTTCTGAAAGAGTTCAGTAATTTGGAAAAATACTGCAATTATTGTTTCACAGAGGCAGTTTTTCATATTTTGAGAGTTGGTTTTCCAGGTTATCCATTAGTGGGCCATTATATATTCCTCCTATAACACATTTAGATTTTATTGACATTGTTTCAGAAAGCCTGCTGCTGTTACTGTTTTCCAGGAAATATAAATCTGGAATTTCTTCAGAGTTAAAGACAACTTAAAAATAACATTTAAATGCGTGTAAGCTAGAGTCAGCTTCTTCCTCCTAGCTGTTGTTTGCTGCAGGAAGGACTTTCCCACATACAAAGTTAAATATGAATATCCAATATGTCATGCAAAGATACCACAAGGCAGTCAAGGCAGCTGAAGGTGTTCATGCATGCTGATCTAGAGGCTTAGAGAACCCTGAGTCAAAGGCAAATAAATTCAATCGAGCAACTATAGATGGAATCTTGGCCTCATGGACACTGGTAACAAAATTTCTATTAAATTCAGTAGAAAGAACACTCCAGCATCATATTACAGGTGTGGTTGCTCTGAGATTTGGGGTGCCCTGAAGGATGATGCTGCTCTACATCACCACACATTTCTGCCGTCTTTTTTGTTTAAGTACAGTCGAACGTTCAGACATGAACGCTCAGCTGCTCTGAGCACAAACATTTACAAAATAAAGTGATTATTGTTTAGTTGCATCAGCCACTCCCTGGGAGAGATGTGATTGTTTAGAAGGGATACAGAAGCATGTCGTTGGCTGAGATTGGCTTTAAGTGCCTCAGAAAACTTAAGAGAGCTACACTGTATGTGCTGGATGCTTATATGTGGATAACTATTAATTGGGTTGCTGTGCTTTCTTAAACTTGGTAAGTGTTTGAATATTCGAATTCCACAGCTGCCCGTGAGATATTATTCAAACATGCTGTGCCAGGGTAGACGTTGGCATGTGCTACAGTGAAACAAGTCACAGTTTTCATTTCACCACCCTTCAAAATCAGCAAAAAGTCGACCCATCATGCTCATTTTCTTCCATGCTAAAATGATGGATTTTGAGGAATATTTAGATTTGCACTTAAAAAGGAATGACATTTTAATTTGACAGTAGAGCATGTCTCTAGCCATTCACATACCCTCGAAGCCTATTCATTCTTTCAGTTAACGCACATATTTTTGCTGGAATAAGGTTCATAAATCTATGTTAATGACACCTTGGATTTTAGTTTAACTGTTCCAGACCATATTGCACACATGTACAAAAATGTAGTCAAATAAATTTGTCTTTAATCTTCTGCCTTTTTTTCCTAAAAAGCTAAATATTTTTTGTTTTGTTCAAGTACTAACTTCATTATGAAATTCAGGCAGCAAAATTTAACACTTAGGGTTGCTGGGATTTGTGATGGTCATTTGAAATCCAGTTGCATTTTTGATCTAAATCAAAACAATTTTGGTTTTAATTATTTTTCACCCCAAGGAAACTTATTCAAATAATCTTGTTTCTGGTACTATTTTATTTGATCAAGTATCAGTCAAGCTACTCCCAATTTATTTCACCTTTAAATAATCTCCAATAATTTTTGAATTTTGGGGAAGGAATTCCTGTTCCTGTGGCTGAACAAATGTTTCTCCTTAAGGAAGTTCCTTTGTTTAATTATTTGCCTTATGTCACATTTCTGCAAATTAATATAGTGACTTTAACATGCATCCTGTTCATCTTCCTCATTGAAGTCACATTCTCTAAACTAACTTAGTCACTTTTATTGCATACAGGATAGTGATCTGCACCTTGTTCCCCTGCTGATTCTCTGGTTTACCTCTGAACTGTCTGAATTACCCTGAGCAAAAATGAGTAAAATAATACGAAACACGATATAAGAGGTTTAATTAAGTTAATGTGACATGCGGTGTGATATAGCAGCTGGTTTTAAGGACATGATATATGCTTTGACTCCTTACAATCTTATATATTTGCATTCTTAAGTCCTAAAGTCTGTGGGGTTCAATTTCTCCAAGTGAGAAGTATAGTAACGGAAAGAGTATAGAAAGGAACAGAATAGATAAGATCCGGAGCTGATGGAGGTGGGAGAATTGGTTAACGTGAAGTGATTTTCTATTAAGTTGACAGACAGTTTTATTTATTTTTTCTCAGTAATACCTCACATATGGAAGGAAATTTGCACTTCCCTAATGATACTCAAGTTACATCCACAAAGTTGTGTGGCAACTCACATTACCTCAGAGTTCATCCCAGTGACACAGGAATGGAAGAAGCATCAGGCTGTGTATAGTTTCTTTGGCCCATGTGGGGTTCCTCTGTAGCTGAGGGTTTGGCATGCCTTCTTATCTGTGCCTCAGCAGCCTTCACAGGTCTGTAAATGCTTCGCAGGGAAAGTAGTTGTCGTTCTGTTTGTCCGCAACAAAGAGGATCTGAAGAAATTTCAGTGGTATATTTCTACATGAATGCAGTATCCTACTTTACAAATTATGAATATTTTCCATAGTTTCACTAGTTGGTTTTCTTCCTTCTGGTACTGTTAGAATTAATTTTGACTTCTATTTGATGTTTCTGATGTCTTCATGAATGCAGAATTTCTTTTATTATTCTTGGGCAGAGGCCTTTAATTCTGTCTGCTGCCCTCTCATATTGCTGCAGTTTTCTGAGTTTTACTATTGATTGTAACCATAATATCACTATAAATGCCTAGCATCGTACCTCTGATTTTTTCAGCTGTTTAAAGAATTTAAAAAATATTATCGTTTAAAATCAGGAAAGCACTGTCTTCTATATCATTTCATCTTTATTCTCTCCAGGAGCTGCCTTAGCCTATTGTACTCTTCTTTAAGTGAAAAACTGCTAGGAGTATTTAATTCCTTTTCTGTCTACTACTTTTAAAGAATATTTCTAATTAGAGAAATTTAAAATGTAAAGTATTAGTTAATTTCTGTGGGAGAAAAATAATGTATGGAGGCGTTTCCATAAAACAAACACACCTGTATCATGCTTTGTGCTCTTTTGAGCAGGCTCTGACCAAAGGGAAGATGTGAAACCAAAAACACAAGAAGATTTTCTCATTCACACAAAATCCTTGTGCATCTGTACTGTCTTTCCCAAAGGATAGCAGGGGATGGTTCCCTTCACAGTGTATAAAGGAACCAAACAATAACTGGGATAAAGCTTGTTTGCCATCTCCCATTGAAATAGGCATGGACACTAGATGGGTTCTTGCACTGCTTAAGAGACAGTGTAGCAGGGACAGCTGTGCTTGCTATAGGAGCTCCTGCATATTGCTGGACAATTTCTAGTGCAGACCCCAAATTGTGAATAAAACAAGCAGGTATTTCATCAGCTACTACTGTTTACTGTAACTCTCTGCCATACTAGTAGGTTTGTTGCCCATGTCCCAGAGCAACTGTTTTACCACATTTTTAATAACCACTTCATTCTTTCTATCCCTGTGAAATGCTGTCTTTAGACATGAAGTCCTCCCTGGAGGTTGCATACCTCTTTACTCCCCACAGTTCGAGGGAGCGTGCCTTAGGCCTTGCCAGCATTTGCAAATTTAACATTTGTAATTTCAACAGTGCCAGCAATAAGTGGAACAGCGGGACTGACTTTTGCAGAGATGAGATTCATCATATGCCTTTAGCACAACCAAGAAACCTCTGAAACGCAGGGCTCTAGCTCTGCTATTCACATATTGGTACATTGTTGCTATGCTGCTGTTGCTGCTGTAAGATGGATATTATTTCTTCTTAGCAAACTGGCATAAGTGACTTCCCCCCCATCTCCCTCCCCTCTGCTGCTGACAGATGGAACAACAGTCGTACTGTACTCGGTAGGAGATATGGGAATTAGTAGAAGTCATCTAGCTGTGCCATCAGGGAATGTGCTGTTGATACTTGAACTAGAGCATCAGTATTTTTGCTGTATTGAGTTTGTAACTAGCTTTTCTTTTGCCAGTGGCTGTTTTTGTGTTTGTTGCTGAAATTATAAATTCCTTCCATCCGCTCAGTTTCCTAGAGCAGCGGTAGAAGATTTCACAGACTGCTGAGAAGCCTGTTAGATGCTTGCAGAGCTGATAAACTTTTCATTGGTGTCTTGGAGGTTTCACCTTCATTGATGCATAGAAATGTTCTAGAGGATGCAATACTGCACTATCTCATGGATGAAAATTTAAAATTCTATGTGTTTTTTACAGTTTATAATGTCTGAATAGAATTTGAAAAGAGAAGACAGTACTTGCACCTGGAACCTGAAAGTAATCTAATACTTTGAACCTGCAAACACTTATGAATGGGTGTTGTCCCATTGGATTTCCTTGCTGGTGTAATTCAGGCTACTCATGAGCATAAAGGTTTTCATACAGGTAACTGCTTGCAGGGTCTGAGCATCATTTGCGCATAATACAGAGCCAGGAAAAAAAGTGAAAATTAAGTAATTAGGATGGTTTTATTTTCTTTCTGTGTTAGATTTTTGACTTCCAGGCAGTTCTGAACATGATTTATAGTTACAACCATGTCAATGGAAGTTAAAAGAATTTAATGCCTTCATTTGTTCTTACACAAGTCAGTTGTTATGTGATATGAGATCTGTAATAATGCTGCACATTAAAATGGAAGTGCAAGGAGATTCCTTGGGATGCAATTCCTTTACAGCTCACTGCCTTTGATTGATTTGAAAGGCTGCATTACACATTATAAATGAATTTTGACCATAGCAACATTGCGTTCTCTACTACTAGAAGCTGGATCGTACAGTACAGTGTACAGTGCTGTACAGTGGCAGCTTTTTGGCTTGCCACAATAACTGACCTTGGGTATGAATCTCTATGTCAGCCTATTACAAGATTATAGCATGCATAGTGAAATAGCAGAAGCTAAGTTTCTTATCAAGAAGTCCTCTGAGTAATACAGTACAGAGGGATGAATGCAGCTGTTCTAAACAGTCAGTTGAAGAGGAATGTTAAAAGACAGAGAGGGCTGAGTGACCACTGAGGGGATGGAAATCAGGGGCTTTATTTTGGGTGGGTACCTCTGTAGTTATCATTCAATCCTAATTCACAGTAGTAATTCTCTCATGAAATGCTGTGAAAACATAGACTTTCCACTAAATGTCTGTGTTTTGGACAGAGATCTCACTTGCTTACATTGGTAATAGTATAAACATTGCATGGGGGCAGGAAAAAAACACAGAAGCAAACAATTTCATATTGTAAAAAGGAGGTCCAAAATATCTTGGCAGTGGCCAGTTTGTCATTTACTGCCTCAGGTTTCCCTGCCAGCATTTAAATTAAACTGGACTAGAATCAAATCAGTTCTATCAGTACCCTGTTCTAACCTTTGGTTAAGCTGATAATTTTCAGCTTGTTAAAATGTTTAATCTATATCAAAACTGCATCACACTGTCACTCCTTGGCACATTGTGTGCCTGGTGAATAGAAATCTACCCAGCATCATTTTCCTGCACAGTTACAGAATATTAATTCCATGGTCTCTTTATGAGCCACTTGGTCCTGCCAGTTGCCTAGTGTAGAGATGCAAAACATTTTTTCTTCTCCTGAGAAATGTGATTTATTAGATTATTATCCAAACAGAATGCCATTTCAATAGTGCCAAATATGTACCATTCAAGAGAAACAGACATTCACAGGGAAAAGCATAAATGAAAAGAGCGAGTGGAAGCAGGTTCGTGGTCGGGGCACCAGACAACCTCCCGCCTTACCTACCTTGTCATGTCAAGTACCTCTGAGGAATAGGTATGAGGCTCTGCTTCAGAATGGCCACTCAAGCAAGGAAGTAGGTAAGGAGCATCCTACAACACAGATGCCTCCTAGGCCAAAAAAGCACATACCCCGGATCAACACCACATCCTCTAAGAAAACGCGAAGGGTTATAATTGTTGGGGACTCTTTCCTGAGGGGGACAGCGGGCTCAATATACCAGGTCAACCCTTCTGAAAGGGAAGTCTGCTGCCCTCCTGGAGCCCGGGTGAAGGACGTCACCAGAAAACTTCCTGGTTTAGTACGGTCCTCAGATTATTACCCACCAATTTACCAAACTAAAGGATTCTGGGATCCAGGTGATTTTTTCATCACTCCTTCCAGTGGCAGGTAATGATGCTGAGAGGAGCAGACAGATCAAATCTATCAATACATGGCTCCACGGTTGGTGTCACCACCATAACTTCGGGTACTTTGATAGTGGGTTAGTCCATACAGCACCAGGCTTGTTAACAGGAAATGGAAGATGCCTCTCTCAAAAGGGGAAGACTGTTCTGGCCCAAGAGATGGCGGAGTTGATTGACAGGTCTTTAAACTAGATATTAAAGGGGAGGGGAGTGATAACATCAGACCTGTCCTTGAGGCTCCTGAGGCAAAGGGAATCCAGGAATCAGAGATAAAACACCACAAAGGAAGGACACCTGAAGAGCAACACAAAGGAAATGGAGCCATTCCAGCCAGTAAGTCAGCCCCAT